>CM047882.1:22466548-22781489 GCA_026212405.1 Petrea volubilis | reverse complement strand
TTGAGCCCACGAGGCCAAGTACTCTATGTGTAACGACCCGGTAAATTCCCTTATTACCTATTTTATATTATACAAAATTTATAGGATTTTTTGTGAGTTATTGATTTATAGAGATTATTTTTTCAAATATGATTTTATTTGTGAACTAGTGAGCATTTTATAACCTAAATATTTATAAATATATATTTCCAAATATTTTTTAAACTTTTATGCATTTGAATCCTTCTAAACTTCCAGAAATTTTTAATAGATTATTTTCAACTTTACCTATTTTTCCAAGCATTTTTAGTAATTTTCGGAAACATCGTATTTAAGGTTATTAATTTGAAATCTAATTTTGAAAATGCTTATTATTATCCAAAAATTAAATAATAATCAAAATAAATATTCTAGGTTTTATTTGACTTACAAAAATAATTTTCGAATTTTACAATTTTATTCTATTTTTGGGAATTCCTCGAAAAATGGGCAAAACAAGGGGTATTTTGGTCTTTTCACCTCTCCAACCCCAATTTTCGTTTTTTGCTGAGAAATAAGCAATAAAATACTTAATAATAGAGTTTCAGATATATATGTTTTTGTTTGATTTTAGTTGATTTTATTTTATATTTTAATCCCAATATCTTTACTAATACTACTCTTGAACCTCATATACATAAATCACTATATATTAGTGGTGATGTACATGGCTACATATACACACACCACACATACCCACATACATATACATGGTATTTATAAGAATAGTGTAAGCATATATAGCCATGTATAATGTATGGAATAGGTATTAGTTGAATTTAATATTGGATATTTGTGTCTAAACATGAAGATAATTACACAAGACCATATACAACCAAAATCCTCATTTTTTCAGCCATTTTTTCCAGCCCAAAACCGTGCACATCTCTCTTGCTCTTACACTCTCTTTCATTTTTCCTCCAAACACTTCACTTCCTCCAAATTACTACACACTTTTGAAGAACTAAGGTAGAACTCTTCTTTATACCTAAGTAGCGGGTTTTTCTTCTTCTTCTTGAGGAGATTAGCAAGCTTCCATACTCTTGTGCCAGCAATGTAAAGAACAACTTGAATGGGCCTAGAGTGAGAGCTTTTGCCAAACATACCTCCAATTGAGGATTGTAGTTATGTGCTAGCTTCATGTTACTTATACAGTTCATTTTATCATGTTTAACTCTTGTTGGGAGGAAGTTGAAGGATGGATAGTATTTGAGCATGATCTTGACGATCTTATGTGATTAGTATGCTATGTTGGAGTTTACTGTGCTTACTACGCTTTCTTGAAAAATTATGTGATTATTGTCCTTCTTACAATAATATGGGCATTCTTATGTTTTATTTTGAATTATTATGTGAGTTCTATGCTTTATATGAAGTAGTATGAGATCATGATTCTTTAATTGAGCTAGTAGGAGAATATCCTATGTTGTCTTGAAAGTATTTGTGAAGAAAGCTCCACATATCTATTTATTATACTTTATTGTATAGTTTTATGTCTACTTTGATGATTATAGAAATATACATGTATATATATATATATCTATGTACGTATATATATGTAAATATTTAATATTGTTATCTATTCATTTAACTAATTTATTAGAGATTAGGTAATATATATTAGTTATGTACGTATATATATATGTCTACTTATTATAGACTAATTATATACTTAGTAATGCTTAGTAAGACTCTTTAATCTATATATAATATATATATATGGTACGTATAATATATATATAATTATATTCATTTTATTGGTTTATATATATGTGGATAATTTCAATCATCTTATATCTATATCACACTTTATATAGTTTATATATTTTTTCATCATCTTTTATATATATAAATTTTTATCTATATCACATTTTATATATTTTATATATTTATATTAGTTATCTTTTAATCTATATATATATATATTAAGTATATTTATACTATTTATTTTAGTCCTTATATTTATATATTATATCTAGTTATGTTTATATATTTATATTTATATTTTTATCTATTTCCATATTTTGCTACTATCTATTTACATATGCTTAATAAGCAAACATAAATTTTATTATACGTGTGGAGCTTACTTTGCTAAACTATGATGATGATGTGCATATGTGAACAAATTGCATTGTGTGAATGGGCCCATATGTGCTGGAATGGTCTGGGGGGTGTTTCCACCGGGACATACTATTGAGTAGCCGGGAGAGTTCACCACCCTTCCATCTCCTAATCCCTCCCTTGGGTAGACGGAGGGATCTACTCAAGAGAGAGGGTCGTAGAACCATACTAAGGCGTATCCCCCGGGATACGACCATTGGATAAGGTTACAGGGTAGCTGGAGAAATGTGCTGGTTGTTATTTCGGCCCGGGTAGTTATAAGGTCACTGTCATGTGACGAAAGGTAAAAGTGTGAAATTATATATGTGCTATGTGTAACTAATGGCACTTGACACCCGAACACCTTATGTGTATAAAGAAGTGTTTCTACTTAACCGTCGCGTTGACTCCTCTTTTCCAATATTTTTTTAGAAGAAATGAAATAGCGGATCAGAGTGGCGCAGCGGAAGCGTTTCGAAGCCATTTACGCAATAACTTATTTTTGTATTTCTTTTGAAAATTGTAACTCTTGTATTTTGTATATGTTTTATGTAAACAATTACTATTTATTTTATAAAATATAAGGATATCGGGGTCGTTACACTATGTTTAGGAAAGTCTCTGGACCCACAGGCCAATACTCTATGTATTGAAAGTCTTGAGCCCACGAGGCCAAGTACTCTATGTGTTGAAAGTCTTTGAGCCCATGAGGCCAAGTACTATGTCTTGAATGTTTTGAGCCTGCGGGGCAAAGTGCTACGTGTGCGGAACGCCTCTTGAACCCACAGGAGCCACCTCTAGAATCCCAACGCCTGGCAGTCGATACTGGTATGTGCAATCTTCGTTAAACTTTGAAGTGTATTTTTGAAAATTTTTGAAAATCAATTTTCGAAAAAAAAAAATGGTCTTTGGTACATGGAAAATTTGTTTTGAAAAAAAAAAAAAAAGTCCCCTCAATTGTGTTTAAAAAAAAAAAAAAGGTGAATTTCGAGACGAAATTTTCTAAGGAGGGGAGGATGTAACCGGTTTAATCCCTTATTTACCTATTTTATATTATACAAAATTATAGGATTATTTTGTGAGTTATTGATTTTCTAGAGATTATTTTTTCAAATCTGATTTTATTTGTGAACTAGTGAGCATTTTACTACCTAAATATTTAAAATATTATAAATTCCAAATATTTTTTTAAACTTTTATGCATTTGATCTTCTAAACTTCCAGAAATTTTTAATAGATTATTTTCAACTTTTACCTATTTTTTTCCAAGCCTTTTTAGTAATTTTTGGAAAACATCGTATTTAAGTTATTAATTTGAAATCTAATTTTGAAAATGCTTAATTATTATCCAAAAATTAAAATAATAAACAATAAATATTCTAGGTTTTTTGACTTACAAAAATTATGTTCGACGATTTTTACAATTTTATTTCTATTTTTGGGCAATTCTCCGAAAATGGGCAAAACAAGGGGTATTTTGGTCTTTTCCCAACTCTCCAACCCCAATTTTCGTTTTTTCTGAGAAAGAAGCAATAAAATACTTAATAAATAAGCAGTTTCAGATATATATGTTTTTGTTTGATTTTAGTTGATTTTATTTTATATTTTATCCAAATATCTTTACTACTACATATCTTGAACCTCATCTACATAAAATACTATATATTAGTGGTGATGGTAACATGGCTACATATACAACACACACACATACACACATACATATACATGGTATTTAGTAAGAATAGGTGTAAGCATATTATAGCCATGTATAATGTATGGAATAGGTATTAGTTAATTTAATAGTTGGATATTTGTGTCTATACATGTAAGATAATTACACAAGACCATATACACCAAAATCCTCATTTTTTCAGCCATCTTTCCAGCCCAAAACCTGCACCTCTCTTGCTCTTACACTCTCTTTCATTTTTTCCTCCAAACACTTCACTTCCTCCAAATTACTACACACTTTGAAGAACTAAGTAGGAACTCGCTTTATACCTTAAGGAAGGGTTTTTTCTTCTTCTTCTTGAGGAGATTAGGCAAGCTTCTATACTCTTGTGCCCAAGCAATGTAAAAGAACAAGCTTGAATGGCCTAGAGTGAGAGCTTTTGCCAAACATACCTCCAAGTTGAGGTTTTAGTTATGTTGCTAGCTTCATGTTACTTTATAGTTCATTTATCATGTTTAACTCTTGTTGTGAGGAAGTTGAAGGATGATAGTAGTATGAGCATGATCTTGAAGAGCTTATGTGATTAGTATGCTTATTTGGAGTTCTATGTGCTTACTATGCTTTCTTGGAAAACTATGTGATTATTGTGCCTTTTGACAATAACATGGCAGTCTTATGTTTTATTTGGATTATTATGTGAGTTCTATGCTTTATATGAGGTAGTATGAGACCATGATTCTTTAAATGAGCTAGTAGGGGAATATCCTATGTTATCTTGAAAGTAATTGTGAAGAAAGCTCCATATATCTATTTATTATACTTTATTGTATAGTTTTATGCCTACTTTGATGATTATAGAAATATATAGTATATAATATCTAGGTACGTATATATATATAATATTTTTTTAAAGTATGTTATCTATTCATTTAGCTAATTCATATTATATTAGGTATATATATCTATATATAGTTATGTACGTATATATATATCTACTTATTATAGACTAATTATCTACTTAGTAATACTTAGTAAGACTACTTTAATCTATATATATATATATTATATTATGTGGTACGTATAAGTATATATTGATTATATTCTTTTATTAGTTTATATATATATGTAGATAATTTCAATCATCTTATATCTATATCACACTTTATATAGTTTTATGTATTTTTCTATCATCTTATATATATAAACTTATCTATATCACATTTTATATATTTTTATATATTATATTAGTTATCTTTTAATCTATATATATATTTAAGTATATTTATACTAGTTATATTTTAGTCTTTATATTTAATATTTATACTAGTTATGTTTATATATTTATATTTATATTTTATCTATTTACATTTTGCTACTATCTATTTACATATGCTTAATAAGCAAACATAAAGCTTTCATTTATAAGTGTGGAGCTTACTTTGCTAAACTATGATGATGTGCATATGTGAACAAATTGCAATTGTGTGAATGGGCCCATATTGCTGGAATGGTCTGGGGGGTGTTCCACCAGGACATACTATTGAGTAGCCGGGAGAGTTCACCACCCTTCCATCTCCTAATCCCTCCTTGGGTAGACGGGGGATCTACTCAAGAGAGAAGTGTCGTAGAACAATACTAAGCGTATGCCCGGGATACGCGACCATTGGAGGATAAGGCTGGCTTGGGAGAAATGTGCCTGGGTGTTATTTCGGGCCCGGGTAGTTATAAGGGGTCACTGTCAGGTTGACGAAAGGTAGAAAAGTGTGAATTATATATTGCTATGTGTAACTAATGTGCACTTGACACCCGAGCACCTTATGTGTATAAAGAAGTGTTTCTACTCAACCCATCGCGTTGAGTCCCTCTCTTTTCCAAATATTTTATTTATGAAGAAAATGAAATAGCTGGATCAGAGGGCGCAAGCGGAAGCGTTTCGAGAGCCATGTACGCAATAAAGTTATTTGTATTTCTTTTGAAAGTGTACTCTGTATTTTGTATATGTTTAGGTAAAACAAATTGACTATTTATGTTTAATAAAATATAAAGGAATATCGGGGTCGTTACAAGTGTATCAGCAGCAGGGTTGCAGCCGGATAAATCGCGGGAGCTAAGTACTCGTGTGGGGCAAAAGTGCCTCTGCACACTGGAGGCCACCGTCTTGAGCCTGTAGAGCAAAGGTTACCGTCTTGAGCCTCAACGAGGCCAAGTACTCCTATGTGTACGACCCGGTAAATCCCTTATTTACTCTATTTTCTATTATATTCAAAATTTCTAGGGATTATTTGTGAGTATTGAGTTTATAGAGCATTATTTTTCAAATATGACTTTTATGTTATGCACTAGTGAGCATTTTACACACCTAAATATTTATAAAATACTTCTAAATTCCAATATATTTTTTAATACTTTCTGCATTTGATCATTCTAAACTTTCCCAGAAATTTTTAATAGATTATTTCAACTTTTACCTATTTTCTCAAGCATTTTTAGTAATTTTCGGAAACATCGTATTTAAGTTATTAATTTGAAAATCTAATTTTGAAAATGCTTAATTATTATCCAAAATTAAAATAAATAATACAAATAAATATTCAGGTTTATTTCGACTTACAAAAATAATTTTCGAATTTTTACAATTTTATTTCTATTTTGGGCAATTCTCGAAAAATGGGCAAAACAAGGGGTATTTTGGTCTTTTCACCTCTCCCAACCCCAATTTTCGTTTTTTGCTGAGAAATAAGCAATAAAATACTTAATAAATAAGAGTTTCCAAATATATATGTTTTTGTTTGATTTTAGTTGATTTTATTTTATATTTTATCCAAATATCTTTACTAATACTTACTCTTGAACCTCATATACATAAATAACTATATATTAGTGGTGATGTACATGGCTACATATACACCACACCACATACCCACATACATATACATGGTATTTAGTAAGAATAGGTGTAAGCATATATAGCCATGTATAATGTATGGAATAGGTATTTAGTTGAATTTAATAATTGGATATTTGTGTCTAATACATGGAAGATAATTACACAAGACCATATACACCAAAATCCTCATTTTCCAGCCATTTTTCCAGCCCAAAACCGTGCACTCTCTCTTGCTCTTACACTCTCTTTCATTTTTCCTCCAAACACTTCACTTCCTCCAAATTACTACACACTTTGAAGAACTAAGGTAGGAACTCTTCTTTATACCTTAAGGAGAGGGTTTTTCTTCTTCTTCTTGAGGAGATTAGGCAAGCTTCCATAGTCTTGTGCCCAAGCAATGTAAAAGAACAAGCTTGAATGGCCTAGAGTGAGAGCTTTTGCCAAACATACCTCCAAGTTGAGGGATTTAGTTATGTTGCTAGCTTCATGTTACTTTATAGTTCATTTTATCATGTTTAACTCTTGTTGGGAGGAAGTTGAAGGATGGATAGTATTATGAGCATGATCTTGAAGATCTTATGTGATTAGTATGCTTATTTGGAGTTCTATGTGCTTACTATGCTTTCTTGGAAAATTATGTGATTATGTGCCTTCTTACAATAATATGGCATTCTTATGTTTTATTTGAATTATTATGTGAGTTCTATGCTTTATATGAAGTAGTATGAGACCATGATTCTTTAATTGAGCTAGTAGGAGAATATCCTATGTTGTCTTGAAAGTATTTGTGAAGAAAGCTCCACATATCTATTATTATACTTTATTGTATAGTTTTCTGCCTACTTTGATGATTATAGAAATATACATGTATATATATATATCTATGTACGTATATATATGTAAATATTTAAAGTATTGTTATCTATTCATTTAACTAATTTATTAGAGATTAGGTATATATATATATATATAGTTATGTACGTATATATATATATGTCTACTTATTATAGACTAATTATATACTTAGTAAGACTACTTTAATCTATCTATATATATATATGGTACGTATAAGTATATATATAATTATATTCATTTTATTGGTTTATATATATATGTAGATAATTTCAATATACCATAAGAACCTTACCACATCTTCTTGCTAAGTACCTTGTGTAAGAAATGGGATGTTTTATCGGGAATTACAGTTATAATTAATCCTGTCATCATATCTTAAGGATCTGTTTACAAAAATTTTCTTAGACCTGTCTTTGGTATCCAGTCAAGCCAAACACAGCCCTAAACGCCTTCCATGGCTTCAGCGGGCACAACAACGGTTCGACATACATACCAAGACTGTATCTAGAAATATTTTGACCTTAAATACAAGACTGGAAAATTATACTCACCCTAACCCATAAGTAAGGTTGCAAGAAGATTATGATAACAAATCACACCATTATCATGAACCAGCTTCCATAATATTTGACACACAGCACACTTAGCAATACATTAATAAAGCTTAATTAAAGCTGAAAAATAAAAGGGAGAGAATAACGTACCAAACTTTTACTGTCTTAAAACTTGAAACTTTATTTCTTCGATATTGAAATACAACTTTACAAAGAGAAAAACAAGAAAAGAAACAAGGACGTACCAAAGAAAAAGGATACAAACATATGAAAATTTAAAACTGGTTATAAGCTTCTACCTAACAAACTAAACAATGGTCTCCTTTTATAGGAGAATTCACTCAAAACGGACGAAAATAAAATAGTAAACACAATAATTTACAAAGTCTGATTATGACTAAAGGGGACATATTATTGTCCTTCGCAGCATCCTGGAACAGTGAAGTGGCAGACAATTTTTAATGGTCTTGAATTCTTATCGTACCTTGACATCTGGAAACAGTAAAAAGTAGGCGCAATTATCACCTTAAACTTTATCTTCAAAAACGAATCTTTCATTCGTCAAAAAGAGCACAGTAACTTGTCGGCAGAGCATCTGGGAACAGTAATATGGCAGGCAAAATTATTGCTTGAGCAACTTCTTCTTGAAAACGACAGATTTGGTATCTGCAACAGAAACTCCAATTATGGTAGCTTTCTTCTGACGTCATGGCTTACATGGGCTTTTTTCCTTGAGCTTTTCCCTGAGATTGAGTTAACAATGCAACCATAGCATCGATCTGGATTTCAGATTCTTCAGCATATGGGTCTTGAGATTCACCAGCAAGGACTTCTTCTTTAGAAGATGATGAAATTGATGAAAATTCTTCAGGATTTATTTCAAAATCACAATTTTCACTTATTTCTTGTTGGACTTCAGAAAGATAATCATTAATGACTTCTTTGTGTTCTTCCTTTGTTAAAGGACTTCCTTTCTTGGTAGTAGCCTCCTTAAGCATCTCTTTAAGAGAAATTGGACCACGTTCCTTTGCTTTTTTCTGGTCTTCATGAATTCTTATTTTAATGGCGTTTAAAGTTTTCTTGGCCATGCAAGGTATGAGTATTTGGATCAATTAATAACATCTTTTTCCAAAAAGAGGTGAAAAAGATGCGATTTAAACAAGGAATTTGCTGAGAGGTTGTACCAATCTCTGGTTCCCAACGCCACATCCATGGGATTGAGAATTGGATGAAAAAATGAAAGCAATTTATACCTTCAGGCCACAATTTTAATTGTTTGGCTCTTTGGACAATGGGAGAATGAATTACCCATGCTGAATAAAGGGTCTTAAAATATCTGGAAGTATTTTGATGGAAGGACCAAATGTCATCCACCATTGAATAAACCACATGGGCAAACTTTCAGACCTTAAAGTTGGACAAAGTTTAAACATCCAAGTATGTTTTTTCCCTATATTTTCATAGAAGAAACATTTATGAAAAGCATTAATATAATCCCAATAATTATATTTAATAGTGAGTTTTAACTCAGGACTGTAAAATTCTCTTTCTTGTAGGGTGCTTATACCCCATTGTTCTGCAGAAAGAACTTGTCGAATTACGACAGTAGTATACACATAATACGCCATAGATCCTTGAGGGTAATTATGATAAACCTGGAGCGTACCAGATTTGATGAGTATTAACTCATAAATGATCCGGGTTTTATCGGATTCACAAGGAAAACTTCTTGTATCCACATACCTTTTAAGTATTTCATAAGGATCTGAATTTATCAGTAAATCCTTTGGTTCTATTAGGAATATTAATTCCTTATGATCAGACTTAGTATAAGGCAGAGGTCCCATTTCTTCATATACCTCTGGGTTTTTAACCTTTTCTGCATAAGATGAGGAATTACCTCTATCTTTTGATGATAACCCTGGGAAATCCTCATTATAGGCTTTCCTTGAACTAGAACTTCTTCCTCTTCCTCTACGGAGATTACTGTATCGAGGATGAATGGATTCTTCGTTTGGAAACATTATTTTCTGAAAAAATATTAGGCAATATAAGAAGTATTTATCACCTTTTTAATAATCTTTTGTTGTTCCAAAAGTTCATTTAGTTCAATTTGAAATTGATGAAAGAAAGGATTAATGGGAAAGGGAAAAAGTTTAAACCATTCCTTATAGACAGAAATTTGTCTATCAATCTTTTTTTCTCTCTGAGCCAAAGTGAGAGGATAATTTTTAAATCCATGAAAATGAAATCTAGCTTTCTTAAGTTTAAAAAGATTAATTTCTTTCTCAGTTATTAAACCTAATTTATTAAGATAATTTGAGAAATTTAATCCCCATCCAATTTTTTCTTCTTCAGAGAAATGAAGTAACTTTTTCTCGATCATAATCCTCCAAAGCATTGGGCCATCTATCTATTTAAGAAGGATTGTGAAGATACCCATTTTCAACCTGTTCAATTTCAAAGATTACTTCAAATTGATTTTGAATATTATTTTGCATGTCAAGAATATCTCTTGGAGAAAGTCTAAATCTATTAAGAATATCTCTCATATGATTAATATTTTCATAACATTCTTTCTTTAAATTATAAAGACGATGAAGATATTCCTGTTCTTTCTCATCAGGAGATTGATTAAGATAGGAATTTTCCATCTGCAAAAATGTTTAAATTGTGCATTTAGAAATTGTTTTAGCAAGATATTTTTTAGTACTAAAATAAACTTCATAATAGTACATTAAAAATTTCTTATCATGATATGAAAGAGTTCTGGGACTATCCAGATAATGATTTTGAACTAAAGCAAGCTTCATAAGATTATACAATTTACTTGTATTTTTATGATCTTTAATCATAAATTTAATACCAATTCTGGGCTGAATATCAACAAATCTGAAATTATCAGAATGAAAATAGAGTGCTTTATAAATCAAACCATCAAGATCAGATGTTGTGGAGAAACAACGATCAGGATTAAAACACAAACAACATTGAGAATTACTCATTAAAAAGCAGTAAAACTTACAACCTATTTAAGCAATACAAGTACGATTTATTTCTCTACGTAGAACACTCTTCAGGCTTTTAAACCAAGGGAGCATGTACATGAGATAGGTTTTATCTTGGGCACTAAGCCTTTGGGCTCTAAGTCTTTGGGCTCTAAGTCTTACTTTAGGAGCATCCTTATGTTGAAGATAAAAACCTGTATTAAGGCAATGTTCAAAATGGGAAATCAGTTTATCAATTTGTCTAGATCTTTGGATCATATTAGAAATTCCATGACTCTTAATTCTATGGAAATTAATTGGCTGGTTATAAAGATGGGCATATGCATCTTGTTCACAAGAAAAGATGATTGCTACTCTGGGAATTCTAACTTTAGGAATGAGTCTTTCTCTGGGAGGCATTATCCTGTAAAAATTCTCTAGTTAGAAAATCAGGGAGACTATTATCTGTACCTTTCTTATATTTAATTATAAAATCAAAAGGGGCAAGATGAGATTGCCATCTAGCATACATAGCTTTACTAACATTATGTTTAAAATCTTTTTCAAACATAAACTTAGCAGACTGACAATCAGTAAATACCAGGAAAGATTTATTATACAAATCATCTTGAAATTTCAACACACATTTAACAATGGCTAAAACTTCTTTAGCAATAGTAGCATAATTCTTTTGGCTATTATTCCACTTACCAGAATAATATCTTATAAGTTGTTTAGACTTATCTGACGGATTAACTTGACTTAATATTCCTCCATATCCAATCTCACTGGCATCTGTTTCAATTATTTTTTCCCAATTAGGATTTGCTAAATTTAAACAAGGTAAATGACTGACCTTTTTCTTAATTAGTTGAACCGCTTGAGTATGAGCTAAACTCCAAGGTTTAGGAATTTTCTTAAGTCTATCATACAGAATTGCTGTATCCTGGGCAAGATTTTTATAATAGGCTGATATGTAATTTAGGCTTCCTAAAAATCTTTGCAATTGGGTTTTATCTTTAATTTCATCAGGAAATTTTGATGAAAATTCAATACTCCTATTTATAGGAATGATTTTACCTTTTTCAATATTATGTCCTAAAAATCTTATTTTAGTCTGAAAAAGTAACATTTTAGGTTTAGAAATTACTAAACCATTTTGTACAATGATTTTCTTAAAATATCAAGATGTTTAAAATGATTTTCAATATTATTTGAAAAGATTAGGATATCATCAATATACACAATGATAAAATTAGTATAAAGTGTAAAAATGTCATTCATAATTTTTTGAAATTCAGAAGGAGCATTTTTTAATCCAAAAGGCATTACTTTCCATTCAAATTGTCCAAAAGGGACATTAAAAGCAGTTTTATATTGATCTTTTTCAGCAATTTGAATTTGCCAATAACCTGATTTTAAATCAAATTTAGAAAAGATATTAGCATTATATAATCTATCAAGTAAATCTTTTTATTAGGAATAGGATATCTTATCCATTTCAAAACTTTATTTAAAGGTTTATAATTAATTACTAATCTAGGAACACCACGTTCTTGTTCTGCATGTTTATTAACATAAAAACCTGTACAAGACCAAGGTGACTTAGATGGTTTAATTAATCCTTTGTCTAACAAAGATTTAATCTCTGTTTTACAAAATTCTAAAAATTCTTTATTCATTTGACAAGGTCGAGACTTAGTAGGTATATTATTTTCTGAAAAATTATCTTCATATGGTAATTCAACAATATGTTTTTTACGATTCCAAAAAGCATTTGGATGTTCATTACAAATGGTTAAAGAAAAATTATTTTCAAGAAATCTTATTTTGTCTTTTAATCTAGGATTTTGTAAATAATTTTCAATATTAGAAATATGAATTTCTTGTTTAAGAAAATTAATATGGTTCCGTTTTTGATTTATCAAATCCTGAATTTCATTCAGTAATCTTGTCTTTGGTTCAGTTATAAACTTGAATTGAATTTCTTTATTTTCAAAAGTACCAATAAAACCATTAGTGTCAATTTGTTTTAAAGGGAAGAGTTTTTGAATAAAAGGGGTTCCAAGAATTACTTGGGTAGTCATATTTTTAATTAACAAAAAACTTGTAGGTATACAAGTATTATTTTGACAAATATAAGCTTTAGGAATTTTATAAGTAATGTCTAATTTATGACCATTAACAGCAGTTAAATTATGGGTAGTTTTTTGAAAATACCTGGTAGGAATTATTCCTTCTTGGATACAATTAAGATCAGCACCACTATCAATTAAAGCAGTAAGATTTTTTACAAATTTATTATCAATTAACAAAGTTATTTTCACATACCATTTTTGGGAGGTAACAATATCTAAAGTTGCAAGAAAATTAGTTAATTCTGTTCCTTCTTCAGGAATGTCTTCTTCACTACTCACATTATGAGTATGGAATTTAGGGGAATCTATGGGTTGCTTTCCTTTTTCAAGATAAGTTAATCTCTGAGAAAAATTAGTATTTTCTTCTTTAAGCCTTTTAATTTCTACTTTTAAATACTCAATTTCATGTTTTAAATCAGTAGGAGTGACTAGTTGCACATTGTTATACTTAGTAGCTAACCTTTTATGAACTTCATCCATGTATAAGGAAGATTATTCCTTTGAATACTAGTATTTCTATCAATCTTATGACGAATACTAGGTTCACCAGTTATGTGTTCTATTAAGAAAGATTTAATAGTAGGATCATTAGTATGATTTAATAAATCAATTATAGAATTTGATTTAATCATATTTATCTCGAAATCTTTAAATTGTGAAATCAGTTGATATAGTTCATCATTAGGATTTTCACAAGGTTCATTATTCTGACAAGGTTCACATTGACTTTCATTATTATCACTAGCAAAATCAGTTTGATTTTCTACAACATGTAGATTTTTATCAGAAATGTTTATACTTGAATTAGAATGTTCACTATCACTCATAAGTTCTGATTCAGAAACAAGTAAAATTTTACATAATGAATCTTTAAGATCATCATCAATGTTTAAAGCATATATTTTTTGCTTAACTCTACAATCCTTAGCATAATGTCCTATTTTACCACATTTAAAACAGGCATTATTACTCTGATATTGTTTTTTAGAAAATTTTTTAAATTTTTTCTTTTTATTTTGAGGTTGGGACTGAGGTAATTGTTGAGCATATTGTTGTTTCTTATATCCTCTACTCTCACATTTTTTACGTTTATATTCATAATAACCAACAGATTTATGCTTTTTCTTTTTCTTGTAGACTTTATCTACTTGAGGGTTTTTTGGAATATTCATGCCAAATTGATCACAAAAATCTCCTAATTGTTTTTTATGCAACATATTATGTTTTTGAACTTGTTGATTAAGTTTAATATCATTACAAAGATTTAATCCTTCACTTATGCAAGCACTTATGAGTTTACCATAAGTATAGTTTTCATAATTTATATGTAAATTATTTCCTCTTAAGGTTTTTCGAACTTTTTCAGCAAAAAGGGGAGGAAGACCATCTAGAAATTTAGACTTCCAATGATCTGAATTACTTTCAGGTAATTGTAAAACTCTACTTAAGAAAACATCCTTATACCATCTAAAAGAACTTAAGGTATTACAACGCATATTTTGTAATAAGGTTCTTATAGTATCAGAATTATCTGTCCATCTTCCAGTAAAATGTTCAAAAATATTGATAATAAGAGTATATACAGCATCTTCAACTGGAACATTATTTTCTATCTTAGTTTTATTTAATATTTCTTGTCTGAAATCTTGAGTAAGATAATTATCCCACCATCCTTTAAGTTGACCAGTAAAACCAGCAATTATCATGGAGGCAATTGACTTATCAGTATTACCATTTGTTTTACAAACAGTACTATACATTAACATTCTATGAATTATGTTAGCAATTTGATTTATAGTATATCCATCAATATTCCACTCATAAATGTGGGTACCACTATAACTAGTTGTATTAACAAACTCTTGTTCTTCATAAAGAACATCTTGAGGGGTAGGTCTAGGATAGTAATAAAATCTTTGATTTGGTTTATCAACATACTTATTGGAATATGACTTTCTACCATACCGACGAATTTTATTTATTTCATCTCTAATTACATTATGATAATCAGAATCAGGTTTTTCCAATTTTTCTACAAATTCAACATTATTTAAATGTAATTCTTTAAACTTTTCATTCAAAAGTTTTTCAAATTCAGTAACAGCAGCAAATTTGAAATTCTTAATTTCAGGGGGAGGTTGAATAGTTGGAATCGAAGAAGTACTAGATTCAGCTTTACTAGTTTCTTCCTTGTCCTGTTCTTTTTCAATTAAAACTTTCTTTATTTTCTGATTGACTCGATCAGTTTTTGAAAGAAGTTGATCAATTCTATTTATAGCTAAATTAATTTGTTCACCCAAAATTATTAAATATAAATTTGAGTAATTTTGTTGTTGAATTATTTTATTAAAAATTTGAGCATTATTTAAAAGAGTCTTTTCTTCCATTAGTTTTCCAAAAGCATTATAATGCCTACTTTGATTATCAGTTATGATTTCAAAAGCATCTTGTGGAGGGTAAATTCCTTAAGAACCTTACCACATCTTCTTGCTAAGTACCTTGTGTAAGTAAAGTCCAACAAGAAATAAGTGAAAATTGTGATTTTGAAATAAATCCTGAAGAATTTTCATCAGTTTCATCATCTTCTAAAGAAGAAGTCCTTGCTGAAGATGTGGTAAGGTTCTTAAGGAATTTACCCTCCACAAGATGCTTTTGAAATCATAACTGATAATCAAAGTAGGCATTATAATGCTTTTGGAAAACTAATGGAAGAAAAGACTCTTTTAAGTAATGCTCAAATTTTTAATAAAATAATTCAACAACAAAATTACTCAAATTTATATTTAATAATTTTGGGTGAACAAATTAATTTAGCTATAAATAGAATTGATCAACTTCTTTCAAAAACTGATCGAGTCAATCAGAAAATAAAGAAAGTTTTAATTGAAAAAGAACAGGACAAGGAAGAAACTAGTAAAGCTGAATCTAGTACTTCTTCGATTCCAACTATTCAACCTCCCCCTGAAATTAAGAATTTCAAATTTGCTGCTGTTACTGAATTTGAAAAACTTTTGAATGAAAAGTTTAAAGAATTACATTTAAATAATGTTGAATTTGTAGAAAAATTGGAAGAACCTGATTCTGATTATCATAATGTAATTAGAGATGAAATAAATAAAATTCGTCGGTATGGTAGAAAGTCATATTCCAATAAGTATGTTGATAAACCAAATCAAAGATTTTATTACTATCCTAGACCTACTGTAACGACCCGGTAAATCCTTTATTTACATATTTTATATTATACAAAATTTATAGGATTATTTTGTGAGTTATTGATTTCTAGAGATTATTTTTTCAAATATGATTTTATTTGTGAACTAGTGAGCATTTTACTACCTAAATATTTATAAAATATTATAAATTCCAAATATTTTTTTAAAATTTTATGCATTTGATCCTTCTAAACTTCCAGAAATTTTTAATAGATTATTTTCAACTTTTACCTATTTTTCCAAGCATTTTAGTAATTTTCGGAAAACATTGTATTTAAGTTATTAATTTGAAATCTAATTTTTAAAATGCTTAATTATTATCCAAAAATTAAAATAATAATACAAATAAATATTCTAGGTTTTATTTGACTTATAAAAATTAATTTTCGAATTTTACAATTTTATTTCTATTTTTGGGCAATTTTCGAAAAATTGGCAAAACAAGGGGTATTTTGGTCTTTTCACCTCTCCAACCCCAAATTTCGTTTTTTCCTGAAAAATAAGCAATAAAATACTTAATAAATAAGAGTTTCAGATTATATAGGTTTTTGTTTGATTTTAGTTGATTTTATTTTATATTTTATCAAAATATCTTTACTAATACATACTCTTGAACCTCATATACATAAATTACTATATATTAGTGGTGATGTACATGGCTACATATACACACACACACATACCCACATACATATACATGGTATTTAGTAAGAATAGGTGTAAGCATATATAGCCATGTATAATGTATGGAATAGGTATTTAGTTGAATTTAATAATTGGATATTTGTGTCTAATACATGGAAGATAATTACACAAGACCATATATACCAAAATCCTCATTTTTCAGCCATTTTTCCAGCCCAAAACCGTGCACTCTCTCTTGCTCTTACACTCTCTTTCATTTTTTCCTCCAAACACTTCACTTCCTCCAAATTACTACACACTTTGAAGAACAAAGGTAGGAACTCTTCTTTATACTTTAAGTAGAGGGTTTTTCTTCTTCTTCTTGAGGAGATTAGGCAAGCTTCCATACTCTTGTGCCCAAGCAATGTAAAAGAACAAGCTTGAATGGCCTAGAGTGAGAGCTTTTGCCAAACATACCTCCAAGTTGAGGGTTTTAGTTATGTTGCTAGCTTCATGATACTTTATAGTTCATTTTATCATGTTTAACTCTTGTTGGGAGGAAGTTGAAGGATGGATAGTATTATGAGCATGATCTTGAAGATCTTATTTGATTAGTATGCTTATTTGGAGTTCTATGTGCTTACTATGCTTTCTTGGAAAACTATGTGATTATTGTGCCTTTTTACAATAACATGGCATTCTTATGTTTTATTTGAATTATTATGTGAGTTTTATGCTTTATATGAAGTAGTATGAGACCATGATTCTTTAATTGAGCTAGTAGGAGAATATCCTATGTTGTCTTGAAAGTATTTGTGAAGAAAGCTCCACATATCTATTTATTATACTTTATTGTATAGTTTTATGCCTACTTTGATGATTATAGAAATATACATGTATATATATATATATATATATGTACGTATATATATGTAAATATTTAAAGTATTGTTATCTATTCATTTAACTAATTTATTAGAGATTAGGTATATATATATAGTTATGTACGTATATATATATGTCTACTTATTATAGACTAATTATATACTTAGTAATACTTAGTAAGACTACTTTAATCTATATATATATATATATGGTACGTATAAGTATATATATAATTACATTCATTTTATTAGTTTATATATATATGTAGATAATTTCAATCATCTTATATCTATATCACACTTTATATAGTTTATATATTTTTCTATCATCTTTATATATATAAACTTATCTATATCACATTTTATATATTTTATATATTTATATTAGTTATCTTTTAATCTATATATATATTTAAGTATATTTATACTAGTTATATTTTAGTCTTTATATTTATATATTTATACTAGTTATGTTTATATATTTATATTTATATTTTATCTATTTACATATTTTGCTACTATCTATTTACATATGCTTAATAAGCAAACATAAAGCTTTCATTTATAAGTGTGGAGCTTACTTTGCTAAACTGTGATTATGTGCATATGTGAACAAATTGCAATTGTGTGAATGGGCCCATATGTGCTGGAATGGTCTGGGGGGTGTTCCACCGGGACATACTATTGAGTAGCCGGGAGAGTTCACCACCCTTCCATCTCCTAATCCCCCCCTTGGGTAGACGGAGGGATCTACTCAAGAGAGAGGGTCGTAGAACAATACTAAGGCGTATGCCCGGGATACGACCATTGGAGGATAGGGCTGGCGGGAGAAATGTGCTGGTTGTTATTTCGGCCCGGGTAGTTATAAGGGTCACTGTCAGGTGACGAAAGGTAGAAAGTGTGAAATTATATATGTGCTATGTGTAACTAATGTGCACTTGACACCCGAGCACCTTATGTGTATAAAGAAGTGTTTCTACTCAACGTATGTTGATTCCATGTTATATTATATTTTAGATGCTTCCGAAGATAGCTTTTATGATGGTGAGGAGGAGGAACCTTTTGAAGCATTTTATTAGGAAGAAGGATGTAGGATTTTCCGCTGCGTACCTGTTTTGGGTTTTTGCTTTTGCTATGTATCAATAGTAAACTAGCAAGTCGAGACTCTCTTTTGTTGATGTACCCTTATGTAATGTACCTTATACGTTGTAATTAAAAATGTATTCATGTATGTAGCCAATAATGATAGTATTAATCTAATAATAGCCATAAGACTAATAATAATAATAAAGGGATTTCGGGGTCGTCATACCTACCCCTCAAGATGTTCTTTATGAAGAACAAGAGTTTGTTAATACAACTAGTTATAGTGGTAACCACATTTATGAGTGGAATATTGATGGATATACTATAAATCAAATTGCTAACATAATTCATAGAATGTTAATGTATAGTACTGTTTGTAAAACAAATGGTAATACTGATAAGTCAATTGCCTCCATGATAATTGCTGGTTTTACTGGTCAACTTAAAGGATGGTGGGATAATTATCTTACTCAAGATTTCAGACAAGAAATATTAAATAAAACTAAGATAGAAAATAATGTTCCAGTTGAAGATGCTGTATATACTCTTGTTGTCAATATTTTTGAACATTTTACTGGAAGATGGACAGATAATTCTGATACTATAAGAACCTTATTACAAAATATGCGTTGTAATACCTTAAGTTCTTTTAGATGGTATAAGGATGTTTTCTTAAGTAGAGTTTTACAATTACCTAAAAGTAATTCAGATCATTGGAAGTCTAAATTTCTAGATGGTCTTCCTCCCCTTTTTGCTGAAAAAGTTCGAAAAACCTTAAGAGGAAATAATTTACATATAAATTATGAAAACTATACTTATGGTAAACTCATAAGTGCTTGCATAAGTGAAGGATTAAATCTTTGTAATGATATTAAACTTAATCAACAAGTTCAAAAACATAATATGTTGCATAAAAAACAATTAGGAGATTTTTGTGATCAATTTGGCATGAATATTCCAAAAAACCCTCAAGTAGATAAAGTCTACAAGAAAAAGAAAAAGCATAAATCTGTTGGTTATTATGAATATAAACGTAAAAAACGTGAGAGTAGAGGATATAAGAAACAACAATATGCTCAACAATTACCTCAGTCCCAACCTCAAAATAAAAAGAAAAAATTTAAAAAATTTTCTAAAAAACAATATCAGAGTAATAATGGCTGTTTTAAATGTGGTAAAATAGGACATTATGCTAAGGATTGTAGAGTTAAGCAAAAAATATATGCTTTAAACATTGATGATGATCTTAAAGATTCATTATGTAAAATTTTACTTGTTTCTGAATCAGAACTTATGAGTGATAGTGAACATTCTAATTCAAGTATAAACATTTCTGATAAAAATCTACATGTTGTAGAAAATCAAACTGATTTTTCTAGTGATAATAATGAAAGTCAATGTGAACCTTGTCAGAATAATGAACCTTGTGAAAATCCTAATGATGAACTATATCAACTGATTTCACAATTTAAAGATTTCGAGATAAATATGATTAAATCAAATTCTATAATTGATTTATTAAATCATACTAATGATCCTACTATTAAATCTTTCTTAACAGAACACATAACTGGTGAACCTAGTATTCGTCATAAGATTGATAGAAATACTAGTATTCAAAGGAATAATCTTCCTTATACAATGGATGAAGTTCATAAAAGGTTAGCTACTAAGTATAACAATGTGCAACTAGTCACTCCTACTGATTTAAAACATGAAATTGAGTATTTAAAAGTAGAAATTAAAAGGCTTAAAGAAGAAAATACTAATTTTTCTCAGAGATTAACTTATCTTGAAAAAGGAAAGCAACCCATAGATTCCCCTAAATTCCATACTCATAATGTGAGTAGTGAAGAAGACATTCCTGAAGAAGGAACAGAATTAACTAATTTTCTTGCAACTTTAGATATTGTTACCTCCCAAAAATGGTATGTGAAAATAACTTTGTTAATTGATAATAAATTTGTAAAAAATCTTACTGCTTTAATTGATAGTGGTGCTGATCTTAATTGTATCCAAGAAGGAATAATTCCTACCAGGTATTTTCAAAAAACTACCCATAATTTAACTGCTGTTAATGGTCATAAATTAGACATTACTTATAAAATTCCTAAAGCTTATATTTGTCAAAATAATACTTGTATACCTACAAGTTTTTTGTTAATTAAAAATATGACTACCCAAGTAATTCTTGGAACCCCTTTTATTCAAAAACTTTTCCCTTTAAAACAAATTGACACTAATGGTTTTATTGGTACTTTTGAAAATAAAGAAATTCAATTCAAGTTTATAACTGAACCAAAGACAAGATTACTGAATGAAATTCAGGATTTGATAAATCAAAAACAGAACCATATTAATTTTCTTAAACAAGAAATTCATATTTCTAATATTGAAAATTATTTACAAAATCCTAGATTAAAAGACAAAATAAGATTTCTTGAAAATAATTTTTCTTTAACCATTTATAATGAACATCCAAATGCTTTTTGGAATCGTAAAAAACATATTGTTGAATTACCATATGAAGATAATTTTTCAGAAAATAATATACCTACTAAGTCTCGACCTTGTCAAATGAATAAAGAATTTTTAGAATTTTGTAAAACAGAGATTAAATCTTTGTTAGACAAAGGATTAATTAAACCATCTAAGTCACCTTGGTCTTGTACAGGTTTTTATGTTAATAAACATGCACAACAAGAACGTGGTGTTCCTAGATTAGTAATTAATTATAAACCTTTAAATAAAGTTTTGAAATGGATAAGATATCCTATTCCTAATAAAAAAGATTTACTTGATAGATTATATAATGCTAATATCTTTTCTAAATTTGATTTAAAATCAGGTTATTGGCAAATTCAAATTGCTGAAAAAGATCAATATAAAACTGCTTTTAATGTCCCTTTTGGACAATTTGAATGGAAAGTAATGCCTTTTGGATTAAAAAATGCTCCTTCTGAATTTCAAAAAATTATGAATGACATTTTTACACCTTATACTAATTTTATCATTGTGTATATTGATGATATCCTAATCTTTTCAAATAATATTGAAAATCATTTTAAACATCTTGATATTTTTAAGAAAATCATTGTACAAAATGGTTTAGTAATTTCTAAACCTAAAATGTTACTTTTTCAGACTAAAATAAGATTTTTAGGACATAATATTGAAAAAGGTAAAATCATTCCTATAAATAGGAGTATTGAATTTTCATCAAAATTTCCTGATGAAATTAAAGATAAAACCCAATTGCAAAGATTTTTAGGAAGCCTAAATTACATATCAGCCTATTATAAAAATCTTGCCCAGGATACAGCAATTCTGTATGACAGACTTAAGAAAATTCCTAAACCTTGGAGTTTAGCTCATACTCAAGCGGTTCAACTAATTAAGAAAAAGGTCAGTCATTTACCTTGTTTAAATTTAGCAAATCCTAATTGGGAAAAAATAATTGAAACAGATGCCAGTGAGATTGGATATGGAGGAATATTAAGTCAAGTTAATCCGTCAGATAAGTCTAAACAACTTATAAGATATTATTCTGGTAAGTGGAATAATAGCCAAAAGAATTATGCTACTATTGCTAAAGAAGTTTTAGCCATTGTTAAATGTGTGTTGAAATTTCAAGATGATTTGTATAATAAATCTTTCCTGGTATTTACTGATTGTCAGTCTGCTAAGTTTATGTTTGAAAAAGATTTTAAACATAATGTTAGTAAAGCTATGTATGCTAGATGGCAATCTCATCTTGCCCCTTTTGATTTTATAATTAAATATAAGAAAGGTACAGATAATAGTCTCCCTGATTTTCTAACTAGAGAATTTTTACAGGATAATGCCTCCCAGAGAAAGACTCATTCCTAAAGTTAGAATTCCCAGAGTAGCAATCATCTTTTCTTGTGAACAAGATGCATATGCCCATCTTTATAACCAGCCAATTAATTTCCATAGAATTAAGAGTCATGGAATTTCTAATATGATCCAAAGATCTAGACAAATTGATAAACTGGTTTCCCATTTTGAACATTGCCTTAATACAGGTTTTTATCTTCAACATAAGGATGCTCCTTAGAGCCCAAAGGCTTAACGCCCAAGATAAAACCTATCTCATGTACATGCTCCCTTGGTTTAAAAGCCTGAAGAGTGTTCTACGTAGAGAAATAAATCATACTTGTATTGCTTAAACAGGTTGTAAGTTTTACTGCTTTTTAATGAGTAATTCTCAATGTTGTTTGTGTTTTAATCCTGATCGTTGTTTCTCCACAACATCTGATCTTGATGGTTTGATTTATAAAGCACTCTATTTTCATTCTGATAATTTCAGATTTGTTGATATTCAGCCCAGAATTGGTATTAAATTGATGATTAAAGATCATAAAAATACAAGTAAATTGTATAATCTTATGAAGCTTGCTTTAGTTCAAAATCATTATCTGGATAGTCCCAGAACTCTTTCATATCATGATAAGAAATTTTTAATGTACTATCATGAAGTTTATTTTAGTACTAAAAAATATCTTGCTAAAACAATTTCTAAATGCACAATTTAAACATTTTTGCAGATGGAAAATTCCTATCTTAATCAATCTCCTGATGAGAAAGAACAGGAATATCTTCATCGTCTTTATAATTTAAAGAAAGAATGTTATGAAAATATTAATCATATGAGAGATATTCTTAATAGATTTAGACTTTCTCCAAGAGATATTCTTGACATGCAAAATAATATTCAAAATCAATTTGAAGTAATCTTTGAAATTGAACAGGTTGAAAAAGGGTATCTTCACAATCCTTCTTAAATAGATGGATGGCCCAATGCTTTGGAGGATTATGATCGAGAAAAAGTTACTTCATTTCTCTGAAGAAGAAAAAATTGGATGGGAATTAAATTTCTCAAATTATCTTAATAAATTAGGTTTAATAACTGAGAAAGAAATTAATCTTTTTAAACTTAAGAAAGCTAGATTTCATTTTCATGGATTTAAAAATTATCCTCTCACTTTGGCTCAGGGAGCAAAAAAGATTGATAGACAAATTTCTGTCTATAAGGAATGGTTTAAACTTTTTCCCTTTCCCAGTAATCCTTTCTTTCATCAATTTCAAATTGAACTAAATGAACTTTTGGAACAACAAAAGATTATTAAAAAGGTGATAAATACTTCTTATATTGCCTAATATTTTTTTCAGGAAATAATGTTTCCAAACGAAGAATCCATTCATCCTCGATACGGTAATCTCCGTAGAGGAAGAGGAAGAAGTTCTAGTTCAAGGAAAGCCTATAATGAGGATTTCCCAGGGTTATCATCAAAAGATAGAGGTAATTCCTCATTTTATGCAGAAAAGGTTAAAAACCCAGAGGTATATGAAGAAATGGGACCTCTGCCTTATACTAAGTCTGATCATAAGGAATTAATATTCCTAATAGAACCAAAGGATTTACTGATAAATTCAGATCCTTATGAAATACTTAAAAGGTATGTGGATACAAGAAGTTTTCCTTGTGAATCCGATAAAACCCGGATCATTTATGAGTTAATACTCATCAAATCTGGTACGCTCCAGGTTTATCATAATTACCCTCAAGGATCTATGGCGTATTATGTGTATACTACTGTCGTAATTCGACAGGTTCTTTCTGCAGAACAATGGGGTATAAGCACCCTACAAGAAAGGGAATTTTACAGTCCTGAGTTAAAACTCACTATTAAATATAATTATTGGGATTATATTAATGCTTTTCATAAATGTTTCTTCTATGAAAATATAGGGAAAAAACATACTTGGATGTTTAAACTTTGTCCAACTTTAAGGTCTGAAAGTTTGCCCATGTGGTTTATTCAATGGTGGATGACATTTGGTCCTTCCATCAAAATACTTCAAGATATTTTTAAAACCCTTTATTCAGCATGGGTAATTCATTCTCCCATTGTCCAAAGAGCCAAACAATTAAAATTGTGGCCTGAAGGTATAAATTGCTTTCATTTTTTCATCCAATTCTCAATCCCATGGATATGGCGTTGGGAACCAGAGATTGGTACAACCTCTCAGCAAATTTCTTGTTTAAATCGCATCTTTTTCACCTCTTTTTGGAAAAAGATGTTATTAATTGATCCAAATACTCATACCTTGCATGGCCAAGAAACTTTAAACGCCATTAAAATAAGAATTCATGAAGACCAGAAAAAAGCAAAGGAACGTGGTCCAATTTCTCTTAAAGAGATGCTTAAGGAGGCTACTACCAAGAAAGGAAGTCCTTTAACAAAGGAAGAACACAAAGAAGTCATTAATGATTATCTTTCTGAAGTCCAACAAGAAATAAGTGAAAATTGTGATTTTGAAATAAATCCTGAAGAATTTTCATCAGTTTCATCATCTTCTAAAGAAGAAGTCCTTGCTGGTGAATCTCAAGACCCATATGCTGAAGAATCTGAAATCCAGATCAATGCTATGGTTGCATTGTTAACTCAATCTCAGGGAAAATGTAACGACCCGGTAAATCCTTTATTTACATATTTTATATTATACAAAATTTATAGGATTATTTTGTGAGTTATTGATTTCTAGAGATTTTTTTTTTCAAATATGATTTTATTTGTGAACTAGTGAGCATTTTACTACCTAAATATTTATAAAATATTATAAATTCCAAATATTTTTTTAAAATTTTATGCATTTGATCCTTCTAAACTTCCAGAAATTTTTAATAGATTATTTTCAACTTTTACCTATTTTTCCAAGCATTTTAGTAATTTTCGGAAAACATTGTATTTAAGTTATTAATTTGAAATCTAATTTTTAAAATGCTTAATTATTATCCAAAAATTAAAATAATAATACAAATAAATATTCTAGGTTTTATTTGACTTATAAAAATTAATTTTTGAATTTTACAATTTTATTTCTATTTTTGGGCAATTTTCGAAAAATTGGCAAAACAAGGGGTATTTTGGTCTTTTCACCTCTCCAACCCCAAATTTCGTTTTTTTCCTGAGAAATAAGCAATAAAATACTTAATAAATAAGAGTTTCAGAATATATATGTTTTTGTTTGATTTTAGTTGATTTTATTTTATATTTTATCAAAATATCTTTACTAATACATACTCTTGAACCTCATATACATAAATAACTATATATTAGTGGTGATGTACATGGCTACATATACACACACACACATACCCACATATATATACATGGTATTTAGTAAGAATAGGTGTAAGCATATATAGCCATGTATAATGTATGGAATAGGTATTTAGTTGAATTTAATAATTGGATATTTGTGTCTAATACATGGAAGATAATTACACAAGACCATATATACCAAAATCCTCATTTTTCAGCCATTTTTCCAGCCCAAAACCGTTCACTCTCTCTTGCTCTTACAATCTCTTTCATTTTTTTCCTCCAAACACTTCACTTCCTCCAAATTACTACACACTTTGAAGAACAAAGGTAGGAACTCTTCTTTATACCTTAAGTAGAGGGTTTTTATTCTTCTTCTTGAGGAGATTAGGCAAGCTTCCATACTCTTGTTCCCAAGCAATGTAAAAGAACAAGCTTGAATGGCCTAGAGTGAGAGCTTTTGCCAAACATACCACCAAGTTGAGGGTTTTAGTTATGTTGCTAGCTTCATGTTACTTTATAGTTTATTTTATCATGTTTAACTCTTGTTGGGAGGAAGTTGAAGGATGGATAGTATTATGAGCATGATCTTGAAGATCTTATGTGATTAGTATGCTTATTTGGAGTTCTATGTGCTTACTATGCTTTCTTGGAAAATTATGTGATTATTGTGCCTTCTTACAATAATATGGCATTTTTATGTTTTATTTGAATTATTATGTGAGTTCTATGCTTTATATGAAGTAGTATGAGACCATGATTCTTTAATTGAGCTAGTAGGAGAATATCCTATGTTGTCTTGAAAGTATTTGTGAAGAAAGCTCCACATATCTATTTATTATACTTTATTGTATAGTTTTATGCCTACTTTGATGATTATAGAAATATACATGTATATATATATATATATGTACGTATATATATGTAAATATTTAAAGTATTGTTATCTATTCATTTAACTAATTTATTAGAGATTAGGTATATATATATATAGTTATGTATGTATATATATATGTCTACTTATTATAGACTAATTATATACTTAGTAATACTTAGTAAGACTACTTTAATCTATATATATATATATATGGTACGTATAAGTATATATATAATTATATTCATTTTATTGGTTTATATACATATGTAGATAATTTCAATCATCTTATATCTATATCACACTTTATATAGTTTATATATTTTTCTATCATCTTTATATATGTAAACTTATCTATATCACATTTTATATATTTATATTAGTTATCTTTTAATCTATATATATATTTAAGTATATTTATACTAGTTATATTTTAGTCTTTATATTTATATATTTATACTAGTTATGTTTATATATTTATATTTATATTTTATCTATTTACATATTTTGCTACTATCTATTTACATATGCTTAATAAGCAAATATAAAGCTTTCATTTATAAGTGTGGAGCTTACTTTGCTAAACTATGATTATGTGCATATGTGAACAAATTGCAATTGTGTGGATGGGCCCATATGTGCTGGAATGGTCTGGGGGGTGTTCCACCGGGACATACTATTGAGTAGCCGGGAGAGTTCACCACCCTTCCATCTCCTAATCCCTCCCTTGGGTAGATGGAGGGATCTACTCAAGAGAGAGGGTCGTAGAACAATACTAAGGCGTATGCCCGGGATACGACCATTGGAGGATAAGGCTGGCGGGAGAAATGTGCTGGTTGTTATTTCGGCCCGGGTAGTTATAAGGGTCACTGTCAGGTGACGAAAGGTAGAAAGTGTGAAATTATATATGTGCTATGTGTAACTAATGTGCACTTGACACCCGAGCACCTTATGTGTATAAAGAAGTGTTTCTACTCAACGTATGTTGATTCCATGTTATATTATATTTTAGATGCTTCCGAAGATAGCTTTTATGATGGTGAGGAGGAGGAACCTTTTGAAGCATTTTATTAGGAAGAAGGATGTAGGATTTTCCGCTGCGTACCTGTTTTGGGTTTTTGCTTTTGCTATGTATCAATAGTAAACTAGCAAGTCGAGACTCTCTTTTGTTGATGTACCCTTATGTAATGTACCTTATACGTTGCAATTAAAAATGTATGAATGTATGTATCCAATAATGATAGTATTAATCTAATAATAATAATAATAATAATAAAGGGATTTCGGGGTCGTCATAGGTGGTATCAGAGCTTGGGTTTACGCCTAAGCTATGCTGGGTAAGGATCCTCGGCGTAAGATTTTGGAATTGAAAGGAGATAGGCTTGATCCGAATAGGTTAAGTAGGAATGAATTTCCTTGAGATGTGTTTGACATGCAGGGTGGCGGGTGTGGCTGGGCGGCCGACCAGTGCATACTTTGCTCCCCTGAATGGCAAATACTTGACTAATTTGAGTATAAGGCGAATTTTTTGGGTAATAGTTGTAAATACTTGTGAAATTATGTGACTTAAGTTCGACGTGTGTAAAATCTACCTCTTGAACCTATAGGAACCAACTCGAGAGTCACCACGAGTATATATGAAGTTGCTAAAACCTCTAGTGCATCTAATGGATTTTATATAAGGTTGAATTATATGTTTGCGAAAACGTATCTTTTGGTAAAATTAGTACTGAGATAAGGACCTTGAGAATTGGGAAAGGTAGAGGCTATGTACTTTGTTGAACTTAAGAAAAGAAAGATTTGGAAGCTTGTGGAGGTCGTGGGCATTTTGTATTGAATTGCCCTCAGTCCAAACCAGTGCCAACCCCGAATACTAGAAAGAATACAAAGGGCAATGGGAAGCAAGTGGAGAATCCACGAATTCAAGGGAAGGTCTTTGCTATGAACCAGGCCGAGGTCGAGAATTCGGCGGTCGTGGAAGGTACGCTTCTCATTGACCGTTATTTTGCTAAAGTGTTAATGGATCCTGGTTCTACGCATTCATATATATCGACTAGTTTCTTTACTAGTTTACAAGTTCAACCTGAGGCCTTACCTTACGAATTAGAAATCACAACACCCCTTGGAACTAAATGGAAGACGGACTTAGTTTATTGAGATTGTGCACTAGAAATTGGTGGCCAAAAGATGACTGCTGACCTAGTATTACTACCCATTCATGACTTTGATGTTATTTTGGATATGGATTGGCTAGCAACACACTACGCTCAAGTAGACTGTCATCACAAAGTTGTGCGGCTCTGTTTCCCGAATCAATCTATCATTGAAATCGTAGGGAACAAAACCACACCCGCATTACCCATTATCTCTTCTCTACAAGCCAATCGACTGCTACAGAAGGGCAATTATGCGTTCTTAGCCCATATCATGAATAAGTCGGAAGATAAGAAGATGCTTCAAGAGGTGCCCATAGTAAATGAGTACCCCGATGTTTTCCCTGATGATTTGAAAGACTTACCTCCACATCGGGAGATTGAGTTTGTAATCGAGTTGTTACCTGGAACAGCTCCGATCTCTAAAACTCCTTATAGGATGGCCCCTGCTGAGTTAAATGAGCTTAAGACCCAACTACAAGAATTACTCAATAAAGGGTTTATCCGCCCGAGCACATCACCATGGGGAGCTCCGGTACTATTTGTCAAGAAGAAAGATGGAACTTGGAGGTTATGCATCGACTATCGTCCGCTTAACCAAGTTACCATCAAGAATAAGTACCCTCTACCGAACATTGATGAGCTATTTGATCAGCTTCAAGGAGCTTCAGTTTATTCGAAACTGGATTTGAAAACCGGATATCATCAAGTACGAATTCGAGAGGAAGATATCCCTAAGACCGCCCTTAATACTCGGTACGGTCACTACGAGTTTGTGGTGATGCCATTCGGTGTAACGAATGCCCCGGCAACGTTCATGGACTTGATGAACCGGATATTCCGACCATACCTAGACCAATTTGTAGTTGTCTTTATAGATGACATACTGGTCTACTCTGAGTCGGAAGAAGAGCACGAAAGGCACTTGAGGATAGTACTTCAGACGCTGAGGGAAGAGAAATTGTATGCCAAATTCAGCAAGTGTGAATTCTGGCTGACACAGGTGGCCTTTTTAGGACACATAGTGTCGAAGGATGGGATTGCAGTTGATCCAGGAAAAGTGAAAGCCATAGTGGAATGGAAGCAACCAATGACTGTCACGGAGGTGCGAAGTTTTCTGGGTTTGGCTGGGTATTATCGGAGATTTATCAAGGATTTCTCCAAGATTGCTCGCCCCTTAACCAGACTAACGCAAGCCAAAGTGCGGTTCATTTGGGATAACCATTGTGAAACTAGCTTTCAAGAATTGAAGGATCGATTGGTCACCGCCCCTGTATTAACTCTGCCACAGGGGAATGAAGGATTTGTAGTCTACACAGATGCGTCCAAAGAAGGACTAGGCTGTGTACTTATGCAGAATAAAAGGGTAGTAGCTTACGCTTCGAGGAAGTTAAAACCTTATGAAGAAAACTACCCAACGCATGATCTAGAGCTGGCAGCCATTGTCTTTGCTCTTAAGAAGTGGAGACATTACCTTTTTGGTACTTCGTTTGAAGTATTTACTGACCACAAAAGTCTCAAGTATTTATTCTCTCAAAAAGAGTTGAATATGAGACAACGAAGATGGTTAGAATTGCTAGCTGATTTTAATTGCGACATTCTATACCATCCGGGTAAAGCGAATGTCGTAGCTGATGCTTTAAGTAGGAAGGCCAGTCTAGCCTGCTTAATGACACGAGAATGGAAATTGCTAGAAGACATCTCAAGTTGGAAACCTAAAGAACGGGAGTTTGGAGTTGTGTTTTCACAACTACATGCTCAGCCCGTGATACTTGAGCGAATTAAAGAAGCACAAGAAATGGAGGACGAACTCCGAAGGGTTAAAGAGAGGGTTAAACTCGGCCAAGAAAAGGAGTTCGCATTGCCAAACGATGGAATTTTGAGATTTCGAAATCGAATATGTGTTCCAAACAGTGAGCAACTGAAAAGGGAGATATTAGAGGAATGCCATAACACCAAGTACACAATACATCCAGGGACAAACAAGATGTATCAAGATGTGAGACGACAGTACTGGTGGCCCAAAATGAAAAGGCAGATAGCAGAGTTTGTGGCAAAGTGCTTAACTTGTCAACAAGTTAAAGCAAGCCACCAGAAGCCCTTTGGGTTATTGCAACCTCTTCCAATCCCTGAGTGGAAATGGGAACACATTACGATGGATTTCGTTATGGGACTACCACGAACACAGAGAGGTCACGATGCAGTATGGGTGGTCGTGGACAGACTCACAAAAAGCGCCCATTTTCTTGCATTTGCTAAGACCTATTCGCTAGATAAGATGGCAGAAATCTATAAAAATGAGATTGTTCGCTTACACGGTGTCCCAGTAAGTATAGTATCTGACCGAGACCCTCGGTTTGTCTCAAAATTTTGGCAAGGATTACAGAAGGCTTTGGAGACTAAGTTGAATTTTAGTACGGCTTATCACCCACAAACAGATGGACAGACTGAAAGAGTTATCCAGATTCTTGAAGACATGCTTAGAGCGTGTACCTTAGATTTTGGTGGGAATTGGGATCGACACTTGCCCCTCACAAAGTTCGCCTATAACAACAGTTACCAAGCCACGATAGGCGTGGCCCCGTTTGAGGCTCTTTATGGAAGAAAGTGTAGATCCCCAGTTTGTTGGAGTGAAGTGGGTGAAAGTAAGCTAATAGGCCCAGATTTGATTCGTGAGACAACAGAAACGATCAAGATGATAAAGAAAAGGATGGAGACAGCACAAAGTCGTCAGAAGAGTTATGCTGACCGACGACGAAAAGACTTGGAGTTCGAAGTGGGTGACTTCGTATTCTTAAAAGTCTCGTCAAGAAAAGGTGTTTTGAGGTTTGGGAGAAAGGGCAAGCTTAACCCACGCTATATTGGACCTTTTGAGATACTAGCGAGAGTGGGGAAAGTTGCCTACTGATTAGCCTTACCCCCAACTTTGGCAGAAGTACATAACGTATTTCATGTGTCTATGCTTAAGAAATACCATCCTGATCCCTCTCATGTTGTTGACTATGAGTCCCTCGACATTAGTCCAGACCTGACCTATGTTGAAGAACCAACGAGAATTCTAGACTTCCAAGAACACACCTTGAGAAACAAAACCATAAAATTAGTCCGCGTTCTATGGAAGGACCATGGGATTGAAGAGAGTACGTGGGAACGACTGGAAGAGATGCAAGAGAAATACCCACAGTTGTTCGATTAGGCTTCGACTCAATTTCGAGGACGAAATTTTATAAGGAGGGGAGGATGTAACGACCCGGTAAATCCTTTATTTACATATTTTATATTATACAAAATTTATAGGATTATTTTGTGAGTTATTGATTTCTAGAGATTATTTTTTTTCAAATATGATTTTATTTGTGAACTAGTGAGCATTTTACTACCTAAATATTTATAAAATATTATAAATTCCAAATATTTTTTTAAAATTTTATGCATTTGATCCTTCTAAACTTCCAGAAATTTTTAATAGATTATTTTCAACTTTTACCTATTTTTCCAAGCATTTTAGTAATTTTCGGAAAACATTGTATTTAAGTTATTAATTTGAAATCTAATTTTTAAAATGCTTAATTATTATCCAAAAATTAAAATAATAATACAAATAAATATTCTAGGTTTTATTTGACTTATAAAAATTAATTTTCGAATTTTACAATTTTATTTCTATTTTTGGGCAATTTTCGAAAAATTGGCAAAACAAGGGGTATTTTGGTCTTTTCACCTCTCCAACCCCAAATTTCGTTTTTTCCTGAGAAATAAGCAATAAAATACTTAATAAATAAGAGTTTCAGAATATATATGTTTTTGTTTGATTTTAGTTGATTTTATTTTATATTTTATCAAAATATCTTTACTAATACATACTCTTGAACCTCATATACATAAATAACTATATATTAGTGGTGATGTACATGGCTACATATACACACACACATACCCACATATATATACATGGTATTTAGTAAGAATAGGTGTAAGCATATATAGCCATGTATAATGTATGGAATAGGTATTTAGTTGAATTTAATAATTGGATATTTGTGTCTAATACATGGAAGATAATTACACAAGACCATATATACCAAAATCCTCATTTTTCAGCCATTTTTCCAGCCCAAAACCGTTCACTCTCTCTTGCTCTTACACTCTCTTTCATTTTTTTCCTCCAAACACTTCACTTCCTCCAAATTACTACACACTTTGAAGAACAAAGGTAGGAACTCTTCTTTATACCTTAAGTAGAGGGTTTTTCTTCTTCTTCTTGAGGAGATTAGGCAAGCTTCCATACTCTTGTGCCCAAGCAATGTAAAAGAACAAGCTTGAATGGCCTAGAGTGAGAGCTTTTGCCAAACATACCACCAAGTTGAGGGTTTTAGTTATGTTGCTAGCTTCATGTTACTTTATAGTTCATTTTATCATGTTTAACTCTTGTTGGGAGGAAGTTGAAGGATGGATAGTATTATGAGCATGATCTTGAAGATCTTATGTGATTAGTATGCTTATTTGGAGTTCTATGTGCTTACTATGCTTTCTTGGAAAATTATGTGATTATTGTGCCTTCTTACAATAATATGGCATTCTTATGTTTTATTTGAATTATTATGTGAGTTCTATGCTTTATATGAAGTAGTATGAGACCATGATTCTTTAATTGAGCTAGTAGGAGAATATCCTATGTTGTCTTGAAAGTATTTGTGAAGAAAGCTCCACATATCTATTTATTATACTTTATTGTATAGTTTTATGCCTACTTTGATGATTATAGAAATATACATGTATATATATATATATATATGTACGTATATATATGTAAATATTTAAAGTATTGTTATCTATTCATTTAACTAATTTATTAGAGATTAGGTATATATATATATATAGTTATGTACGTATATATATATGTCTACTTATTATAGACTAATTATATACTTAGTAATACTTAGTAAGACTACTTTAATCTATATATATATATATATGGTACGTATAAGTATATATATAATTATATTCATTTTATTGGTTTATATACATATGTAGATAATTTCAATCATCTTATATCTATATCACACTTTATATAGTTTATATATTTTTCTATCATCTTTATATATGTAAACTTATCTATATCACATTTTATATATTTATATTAGTTATCTTTTAATCTATATATATATTTAAGTATATTTATACTAGTTATATTTTAGTCTTTATATTTATATATTTATACTAGTTATGTTTATATATTTATATTTATATTTTATCTATTTACATATTTTGCTACTATCTATTTACATATGCTTAATAAGCAAATATAAAGCTTTCATTTATAAGTGTGGAGCTTACTTTGCTAAACTATGATTATGTGCATATGTGAACAAATTGCAATTGTGTGGATGGGCCCATATGTGCTGGAATGGTCTGGGGGGTGTTCCACCGGGACATACTATTGAGTAGCCGGGAGAGTTCACCACCCTTCCATCTCCTAATCCCTCCCTTGGGTAGATGGAGGGATCTACTCAAGAGAGAGGGTCGTAGAACAATACTAAGGCGTATGCCCGGGATACGACCATTGGAGGATAAGGCTGGCGGGAGAAATGTGCTGGTTGTTATTTCGGCCCGGGTAGTTATAAGGGTCACTCTCAGGTGACGAAAGGTAGAAAGTGTGAAATTATATATGTGCTATGTGTAACTAATGTGCACTTGACACCCGAGCACCTTATGTGTATAAAGAAGTGTTTCTACTCAACGTATGTTGATTCCATGTTATATTATATTTTAGATGCTTCCGAAGATAGCTTTTATGATGGTGAGGAGGAGGAACCTTTTGAAGCATTTTATTAGGAAGAAGGATGTAGGATTTTCCGCTGCGTACCTGTTTTGGGTTTTTGCTTTTGCTATGTATCAATAGTAAACTAGCAAGTCGAGACTCTCTTTTGTTGATGTACCCTTATGTAATGTACCTTATACGTTGCAATTAAAAATGTATGCATGTATGTATCCAATAATGATAGTATTAATCTAATAATAATAATAATAATAATAAAGGGATTTCGGGGTCGTCATAGAAAAGCTCAAGGAAAAAAGCCCATGTAACCCATGACGTCAGAAGAAAGCTACCATAATTGGAGTTTCTGTTGCAGATACCAAATCTGTCGTTTTCAAGAAGAAGTTGCTCAAGCAATAATTTTGCCTGCCATATTACTGTTCCCAGATGCTCTGCCGACAAGTTACTGTGCTCTTTTTGACGAATGAAAGATTCGTTTTTGAAGATAAAGTTTAAGGTGATAATTGCGCCTACTTTTTACTGTTTCCAGATGTCAAGGTACGATAAGAATTGAAGACCATTAAAAATTGTCTGCCACTTCACTGTTCCAGGATGCTGCGAAGGACAATAATATGTCCCCTTTAGTCATAATCAGACTTTGTAAATTATTGTGTTTACTATTTTATTTTCGTCCGTTTTGAGTGAATTCTCCTATAAAAGGAGACCATTGTTTAGTTTGTTAGGTAGAAGCTTATAACCAGTTTTAAATTTTCATATGCTTTGTATCCTTTTTCTTTGGTACATCCTTGTTTCTTTTCTTGTTTTTCTCTTTGTAAAGTTGTATTTCAATATCGAAGAAATAAAGTTTCAAGTTTTAAGACAGTAAAAGTTTGGTACGTTATTCTCTCCCTTTTATTTTTTCAGCTTTAATTAAGCTTTATTAATGTATTGCTAAGTGTGCTGTGTGTCAAATATTATGGAAGCTGGTTCATGATAATGGTGTGATTTGTTATCATAATCTTCTTGCAACCTTACTTATGGGTTAGGGTGAGTATAATTTTCCAGTCTTGTATTTAAGGTCAAAATATTTCTAGATACAGTCTTGGTATGTATGTCGAACCGTTGTTGTGCCCGCTGAAGCCATGGAAGGCGTTTAGGGCTGTGTTTGGCTTGACTGGATACCAAAGACAGGTCTAAGAAAAGTTTTGTAAACAGATCCTTAAGATATGATGACAGGATTAATTATAACTGTAATTCCCGATAAAACATCCCATTTCTTACACAAGGTACTTAGCAAGAAGATGTGGTAAGGTTCTTATGGTATCAGAGCCATGTCATTTGATTGAATCTAGTGGACATATATTTGACACACACTTATTGTAATTTATTCTTCATCATCTTTATATATATAAATTTATCTATATCACATTTTATATATTTTATATATTTATATTAGTTATCTTTTAATCTATATATATATATTTAAGTATATTTATACTAGTTATATTTTAGTCTTTATATTTATATATTTATACTAGTTATGTTTATATATTTATATTTATATTTTATCTATTTACATATTTTGCTACTATCTATTTACATATGCTTAATAAGCAAACATAAAGCTTTCATTTATACGTGTGGAGCTTACTTTGCTAAACTATGATGATGTGCATATGTGAACAAATTGCAATTGTGTGAATGGGCCCATATGTGCTGGAATGGTCTGGGGGGTGTTCCACCGGGACATACTATTGAGTAGCCGGGAGAGTTCACCACCCTTCCATCTCCTAATCCCTCCCGTGGGTAGACGGAGGGATCTACTCAAGAGAGAGGATCGTAGAACAATACTAAGGCGTATGCCCGGGATACGACCATTGGATGATAAGGCTGGCGGGAGAAATGTGCTGGTTGTTATTTCGGTCCGGGTAGTTATAAGGGTCACTGTCAGGTGACGAAAGGTAGAAAGTGTGAAATTATATATGTGCTATGTGTAACTAATGTGCACTTGACACCCGAGCACCTTATGTGTATAAAGAAGTGTTTCTACTCAACCGTCGCGTTGACTCCTCTTTTCCAATATTTTTTTAGAAAGAAATGAAATAGCGGATCAGAGTGGCGCAGCGGAAGCGTTTCGAAGCCATTTACGCAATAAAGTTATTTTGTATTTCTTTTGAAAATTGTAACTCTTGTATTTTGTATATGTTTTATGTAAACAAATTACTATTTATGTTTAATAAAATATAAAGGAATATCGGGGTCGTTACACTATGTATTGAAAGTCTTGAGCCCACGAGGCCAAGTACTCTATGTGTTGAAAGTCTTGAGCCCATGAGGCCAAGTACTATGTCTTGAATGTTTTGAGCCTGCGGGGCAAAGTGCTACGTGTGCGGAAGACGCCTCTTGAACCCACAGGAGCCACCTCTAGAATCCCAACGCCTGGCAGTCGATACTGGTATGTGCAATCTTCGTTAAACTTTGAAGTGTATTTTTGAAAATTTTTGAAAATCAATTTTCGAAAAACAAAAAATGGTCTTTGGTACATGGAAAATTTGTTTTGAAAAAAAAAAAAAGTCCCCTCAATTGTGTGTAAAAAAAAAAAAAAAGAGGTGAATTTCGAGGACGAAATTTTCTATGGAGGGGAGGATGTAACGACCCGGTAAATCCCTTATTTACCTATTTTATATTATACAAAATTTATAGGATTATTTTGTGAGTTATTGATTTCTAGAGATTATTTTTTCAAATCTGATTTTATTTGTGAACTAGTGAGCATTTTACTACCTAAATATTTATAAAATATTATAAATTCCAAATATTTTTTTAAACTTTTATGCATTTGATCCTTCTAAACTTCCAGAAATTTTTAATAGATTATTTTCAACTTTTACCTATTTTTTCCAAGCATTTTTAGTAATTTTCGGAAAACATCGTATTTAAGTTATTAATTTGAAATCTAATTTTGAAAATGCTTAATTATTATCCAAAAATTAAAATAATAATACAAATAAATATTCTAGGTTTTATTTGACTTACAAAAATTAATTTTCGAATTTTTACAATTTTATTTCTATTTTTGGGCAATTCTCGAAAAATGGGCAAAACAAGGGGTATTTTGGTCTTTTCACCTCTCCAACCCCAATTTTCGTTTTTTGCTGAGAAATAAGCAATAAAATACTTAATAAATAAGAGTTTCAGAATATATATGTTTTTTTTTTATTTTAGTTGATTTTATTTTATATTTTATCCAAATATCTTTACTAATACATACTCTTGAACCTCACATACATAAATAACTATATATTAGTGGTGATGTACATGGCTACATATACACACACACACATACCCACATACATATACATGGTATTTAGTAAGAATAGGTGTAAGCATATATAGCCATGTATAATGTATGGAATAGGTATTTAGTTGAATTTAATAATTGGATATTTGTGTCTAATACATGGAAGATAATTACACAAGACCATATACACCAAAATCCTCATTTTTCAGCCATCTTTCCAGCCCAAAACCGTGCACTCTCTCTTGCTCTTACACTCTCTTTCATTTTTTCCTCCAAACACTTCACTTCCTCCAAATTACTACACACTTTGAAGAACTAAGGTAGGAACTCTTCTTTATACCTTAAGTAGAGGGTTTTTCTTCTTCTTCTTGAGGAGATTAGGCAAGCTTCCATACTCTTGTGCCCAAGCAATGTAAAAGAACAAGCTTGAATGGCCTAGAGTGAGAGCTTTTGCCAAACATACCTCCAAGTTGAGGGTTTTAGTTATGTTGCTAGCTTCATGTTACTTTATAGTTTATTTTATCATGTTTAACTCTTGTTGGGAGGAAGTTGAAGGATGGATAGAATTATGAGCATGATCTTGAAGATCTTATGTGATTAGTATGCTTATTTGGAGTTCTATGTGCTTACTATGCTTTCTTGGAAAACTATGTGATTATTGTGCCTTTTTACAATAACATGGCATTCTTATGTTTTATTTGGATTATTATGTGAGTTCTATGCTTTATATGAGGTAGTATGAGACCATGATTCTTTAAATGAGCTAGTAGGGGAATATCCTATGTTGTCTTGAAAGTAATTGTGAAGAAAGCTCCATATATCTATTTATTATACTTTATTGTATAGTTTTATGCCTACTTTGATGATTATAGAAATATATATATATATATATATATATAGGTACGTATATATATATATATAAATATTTAAAGTATTGTTATCTATTCATTTAGCTAATTCATATTATATTAGGTATATATATCTATATATAGTTATGTACGTATATATATATATCTACTTATTATAGACTAATTATCTACTTAGTAATACTTAGTAAGACTACTTTAATCTATATATATATATATATGGTACGTATAAGTATATATATGATTATATTCATTTTATTAGTTTATATATATATGTAGATAATTTCAATCATCTTATATCTATATCACACTTGATATAGTTTATGTATTTTTCTATCATCTTTATATATATAAACTTATCTATATCACATTTTATATATTTTATATATTTATATTAGTTATCTTTTAATATATATATATATTTAAGTATATTTATACTAGTTATATTTTAGTCTTTATATTTATATATTTATACTAGTTATGTTTATATATTTATATTTATATTTTATCTATTTACATATTTTGCTACTATCTATTTACATATGCTTAATAAGCAAACATAAAGCTTTCATTTATAAGTGTGGAGCTTACTTTGCTAAACTATGATGATGTGCATATGTGAACAAATTGCAATTGTGTGAATGGGCCCATATGTGCTGGAATGGTCTGGGGGGTGTTCCACCAGGACATACTATTGAGTAGCCGGGAGAGTTCACCACCCTTCCATCTCCTAATCCCCCCTTGGGTAGACGGAGGGATCTACTCAAGAGAGAGGGTCGTAGAACAATACTAAGGCGTATGCCCGGGATACGACCATTGGAGGATAAGGCTGGCGGGAGAAATGTGCTGGTTGTTATTTCGGTCCGGGTAGTTATAAGGGTCACTGTCAGGTGACGAAAGGTAGAAAGTGTGAAATTATATATGTGCTATGTGTAACTAATGTGCATTTGACACCCGAACACCTTATGTGTATAAAGAAGTGTTTCTACTCAACCATCGCGTTGACTCCCTTTTTCCAATATTTTTTTTAGAAAGAAATGAAATAGCGGATCAGAGTGGCGCAGCGGAAGCGTTTCGAAGCCATTTACGCAATAAAGTTATTTTGTATTTCTTTTGAAAATTGTAACTCTTGTATTTTGTATATGTTTTATGTAAACAAATTACTATTTATGTTTAATAAAATATAAAGGAATATCGGGGTCGTTACAAGTCGCCTCTCGAATGCCAAGTGAGCGCCCCGGTACACAATGCCAAACTTATGCAAAGAGTGACCCTAGAGCCTAAAATCCTTTATTCTTTCCCAAGTTTCTTTCTTGTTTTCCTTTTTCTTTTTGAGGGTTCCCCACTGCTGTTGGCTTATGCCCTTTTTCATGCAGGTCTCAACATTTTAATGGACGTACGTCGAGCTTTATTGGCCAGGCTTGATTGGCAAAGGCGCTAAGCTCAACCTCCTCGACCTAAAGTATCGGCTTTCCACAAGGCCGTTAACCAGAAAACATGACGGCCAAGGAGGGGGGCACTGAGGGCTATCGAAAAAGGGCTGCTGTGGAAGAGGCCGCCCACAGGGCTAAGAAGCAAAGGCCTACCCCAACAGGCAAGGGGAAACGAGCGGCCAGGCCCAAGCCCTCGGATACTGATGAGGAGGAAGCGCTCCTCAAATGTGCGGATGTGGGGCCCAGCAACCCCGTCCACCTTCAAGACCACCATTCCAATCTCCACATAACCGGAGTGGGAGCCAATGAGACCAACACTAAGATGAACTTCGCTCTCCTCCAGGGTTTTCCACTGCCGGCCGACCAATGGGCGCTTCTAAAGTGCTCGATTGCGGAGCTCGAGACGAACCTGGCCAATGCCTTAATTTAGGTAAGGAAATGTCCACTCTCGTCTTCCATTAAGTTTGTTGTATTCTATCTAAACTCTCTCGATGTTCTTGGGTAGGTCGTCGTCCCTCTCTCCCATCACTTCCTTCATCGTGCCAGCATTTTCTGCTGGGGGAAGAACAAGTACAAGAGGTTGTTCAGGGAGGAGAGGAAGAAGAAGCACCAAGTATCGGCTAAGGTGGAGAAACGCATAGAAGAGACTGAGGTCCTCGCTGGGGAACTGGCCGTGACCAATGCCGCTCTTCGAGGGCAGCTTCAAGAGAGCCAGAAACTTCTCGAGTCCGCTAGGACCCGCATCACAGAGCTCAAGAAGGAATGCAAGGACTTGGACGACGAGGTGAAGCGGACTGCCAAGGCCTGGGAGGATGCGCAGGAGTTGTGCGAGGAGACTACCCTCGCTCGTGACTTCCAAGAGCGCCTCGAGGTAGTCAATCAAAAAAGAGCCAAGGCGGAAGCCAAGGCTTTTCATAACTACGACGAGGGCGTCAAGGTAGGGCTTCGACGGGCTGAGTGGACCTTTCCTGGGCGGTGCCGCAAGAGGATTAAGCGCACCTTGTCGAGGTTCCTTGGGAGCGAGGCGTTCGACTACATTCGAACATGCCTTAGCTTCCAGGACTCTGCGGAGGCGGTTGATCTTGTTCTCGACCAACTCCAAGTGCGAGGTGACCTAGATGAGGACTTTGATCGCAACTCCGTTGGACTTTCTTTTGACCGCAACGGGGTGCCTTTAGAAGAAGCATCGCCCTCGACGGGGAAGTCCAAGGAATTCGACTTCCAGGGAAATGAGTTCAACTTCGTTTTTCGCCACCTCGACATCCTTTTGCCTGAGAGTTCAAAGGGCGAGTCGTCAGGGGAAGAGGACCTTTCGCTCCCTTCTGCGCTGGCCCCTGAGAGTTGGAGAGACCAGATGGTCGGGCCAAGTTCTCCCAGTAACCTCAAGGGGGAAGATAGTGGCGATGAGGCGGGGGCGAATGCTGGCGCCGGGGGCCAGGGCAGAGGCCAGGATGAGGGGCTCGTCGAAGTTAGCAACTAGGTGAAACCCCCTTCACTGTAACCCCCTTAACCTCTATAACTCCCCTTTGTATATCGAATGCCCTCGGGCTTATTAATGAGATTCATCCATTTGGAGGCCTTTCCTGGTTCACAAAGTTTTTTTTTTGTTTCTTTGATAAGTTATAATATCGTTTCTGTAAAGTCGAAGGTAGATACCCTCGATTTATGTGTTTGTATAATAGATTAATAGCATGCAAGAACAACTTAAACAAAATGAGAGGGATAAGAAAATTTTCTTAAAGTTTTAACGAAGTTTATAACGTAAATTTGTACAACCCTCTCCCCTCGAAATAAAAGTGTCCTCGACACGTTTCTTAATCAATCAACAAAATAATTGATTGAAGAGATAGAACAACAGACTTATGTTAAACATAGAACTTTCTGAGATTTAAAGTGTTCCACGGTTGAGGCAACTCTCTTCCTTCCATGTCCTCGAGCCGGTACGCATTGTTTTTGGAGACCTTTACAACTTTGTAGGGTCCCTCCCAGTTTGAATCCAACTTTCCTACATGCCTGGACACCTCGACCTTCTTGAGGACCAGGTCTCCAAGCTGGAAGTTCCTGGGGCATACTCCTTTATTGTAAGCTCGGGCCATGGAGGCTCGGTACTTTTGCATCCTCGACCAGGCTTCGTTCCTTTTCTCCTCAAGCAAATTTAGCTCCGCGGCACGATTTTCCTTGTTCCCGGACTTATTAAAATGCGCCACCCTAGCTGTATTACGCAGTATTTCAGCTGGGATCACCGTTTCAGATCCGTATACTAAAGCATATGGGGAGTCCGCTGTTGCCGTTCGAGGGGTGGTATAATAGGCCCACAGTACCCCAAGCAACTCATCTGCCCATTCTCCTTTAAGAGCGCCCAGTGTCGTCTTGAGATTTTGCAGAATGATGCATTGATGACCTCAACTTGACCATTTGGTTGGGGGTTTCCCGTTGATGTGAACTGTTGTTCGATGCCGTGACTCTGACACCACTCGGTCGTGGCTCGACTCTGGAATTGAGTGCCGCTGTCCGATATCAATACTCGAGGGACCCCAAATCGGCAATGATATTCTTCCATATAAAGGATCGAATTAAGGCTTCTGTGATCTTAGGGACTGCCTCAGCTTTGACCCACTTCATAAAGTACCCCACTGCTACTATGGTGAACTTTCTTTGACCTTTGCTGGTGAGAAAAGGTCCCACCACGTCGATTTCCCATTGGTCAAAGGGCTATGAAATTTCAACATTCACCATTTTTGCAGCTGGCTTGTAAGGGAGGTTGGCATAAAACTGGCATTTCGAGCATTTTTGGGCATACTCAGATGCGTCCTCTAGGATAATTGGCCAGTAGAAGCCGCTCCTCATAATGATTTTGGACAGGGATCTTCTTGTAACGATCCGGTAAAATCCTTTATTTAAATATTTTATATTATACACTGGGTGTCCATCATTTTATTGAATAATTTTCTTTTAGAACTATTTTGTGAAGTATTATTTTATAGAAATTATTCTTCAAAAGTATTTCTTTTTTTTTATTTGCGAACGAATGAGCATTTACTGCATAAATTTTTAGAAAATATTATAAATTCCAAATATTCTTAAAATTTTATACATTTACTCTTTCTAAACTCCCAGAATTAATTAATAAATTATTTTCAACTTTTACCCATTTTTCGAGAAATTTTAGTAGTTTTCGAAAAACATTGTCTTTAAGTTCTTAATTTGAAATCTAATTTTTAAAATGCTTAATTATTATCAAAAAAATGAAAATAATAATACAAATAAATATTTTAAATTTTATTTGACTAATAAAAATTAATTTTTGAATTTTTAGAATTTTATTTCTATTTTTGGCCGATTTTCGAAAAAAGGGCAAAACAAGGGGTATTTTGGTCTTTCCACTTCTCCAACCCCAAATTTCGGTTTTGCTGAGACATAAAAAAATAAAAATACTTAATAAATAAGAGTTTTCAGATTTTATAGGTTTTGTTTGATTTTAGTTGATTTTATTCTGTATTTTATCAAAATATCTCTACTAATACACTCTTGAAACCTAGCTTCATACACATATATAAATATATATTAGTGGTGATATACATAGCTACATATACACACACCCATACCCACATATATATGCATGGTGGTTAGTAAAGTGAGGTGTATTTATAACCAACCATGTATAATTGTATGGTAGATGTATTTAAATAAATATAATATGTAGATATTTGCCTCTAATACTTGGAAGATCAATACACAAGACCTTATACACCCACAATCCTTATTTTTCAGCCCCATTTAGCCCCAAAACCGTGCTCTCCCTTGCTCACATCCTCACTCTCTCATTTTCTCTCAAAACACTATCATTTTCTCTCAAAACACTACACTACTTGGAAGAAATAAGGTAGGAACACTTCTTTATGCCTTAAGTAGAGGGTTTTCTTCTTCTTTCTTGAAAATAATAGGCAAGCTTCCATACTCTTGTGCCCAAGCAATGTAAAAGAACAAGCTTGAATGGCCTAGAGTGAGAGCTTTTGCCAAACATGCCTCCAAGTTGAGGGTTTTAGTTATTTTGCCATCTTCATGTTACTTTAAAGCTTTATAGTTAATTTTCCATGTTTTAACTCTTGTTGGGAGGAAGTTGAAGGATGGATAAACTTGTGAGCATAATCTTGAAGATATTATGTGATTAATATGCTTATTTGGAGTACTATGTGCTTACTATGCTTTCTTGGAAATATTATGTAATTATTGTGCCCTTTTGCAATAATATGGAATTCTTATGCTTTATTTGAACCACTATGTGAGTTTTATGCTTTATATGAAGTACTACGAGATCATGATGCTTTATTTGAACTATTAGGTGAATATCTTATGTTGTTCTTGAAAGTCTTAGTACAGAAAGCTCCACATATCTATTATTTGATAAATAGAACTTTTATTTTACTTTATACTATAGATTTATGCCTACTTTAGTACTTTGCATATATATATAAACATATACATCTATGTACGTATATATAAGTAAATATGCTTAATAAGCAAATATAAAGCTTTCATTTATAAGTGTGGAGCTTACTTTACTAAACTATAATATAAACTTCCAAAGATTCTGTGCATGTGTGAACAAATTGCAATTCTGTGAATGGGCCCATATCTGCTGGAATGGTCTGGGGGGTGTTCCACCGGAACATACTATTGAGTAGCTGGGAGAGTTCACACCCCTTCCATCTCCTAATCCCCCCTTGGGTAGACGGAGGGATCTACTCAAGAGAGAGGGTCGTAGGACAATACTAGGCGTATGCCCGGGATACGACCATTGGAGGATAAGGCTGGCGGGAGAAATGTGCTGGTTGTTATTTCGGCCCGGGTAGTTATAAGGGTCACTGTCAGGTGACAAACGGTGGAAAGTGTGAAACTATATGTGGGCTATGTGTAACTAATTTGCACTTGACACCCGAGCACCTTATGTGCATAAAGAAATATTTCTTCTCAATGTATGTTGATTCCGTGTTACATAATGATTTAGATGCTTCCAAAGCTAGCCTTTACGACGATGAGGAGGAGGAACCTTTTGATGCGTTTTACTAGGAAGAAAGATGTAGGATGTCCGCTGCGTAGTGTAGTTGGTGGTTTTTGCTTTTGCTATGTAGATATAGTAGAACTAGCAACTCGATACTCTCCTTCTGGTTGTACCTTTATGTTATGTAATGTACCTTGTACGTTTTGTAATTAACAATGCACGCATGTATGTAACCACTAATGATAATAATAATCATAATAATAATCATAATAATAACAATAATACTAATAATAATAATATAATAATAATAAAGAGTTTTCGGGGTCGTCATACTTCTTCTCTCATGGTTCCCACAACTTCCTTCGTGGACCGACTGCATTACTTCCCGGGCTTCCGAGGGGAGGAGACATCTGAGTGGGGGCCCGAGGAAAGACTTGCAGAACAACCTTCCCTCGTTGTCGAAGGTGTACCTTGCGCACTGACTCCTCAACCTCCGTATTTGGTTTTGATCAGTGATTTCCTCTCCCCTTTCTAAGAAGGCACGAATTTCATCCTGCCAACTGGGTTTGAGGGGTTGGATGGGTAAGATGGCGGTCGTCTTTTCTCGAATTGAAGAGGAATCGAGGATCTTAAAACTGACCACTTGGTCCCTGGTACCTTTGAGGGCGCTTGCGAATTTTGACAAGGCATCCGCGCGCTCGTTTTCTTCCCTCGGTATTTGTTCCAAAGCAAAATATTTGAAGCTTTCCTTCAGCTTGGTAACATGCTCGAGGTATTTAGTCATTGCAGTGTCTCTGGCTTCATATGTTCCGCCAATTTGGTTGGACACCAGTTGAGAATCAGTGAAGGCCCTGATATGGGAAACCCCTTCTCGGGTTACCAATTTGAGGCCAGCAATGAGGGCTTCATACATAGCGTCATTATTTGTGACAGAAAAATTAAGTCTGATGGCGAACTCTACCACATCGCCTTCTGGGCTCTACAAAGTGAAACCGGCTCCCCCCCCCCTGTGTGGTGGAGGAACCGTCAACATGTAGGATCCATTGGTCTGTGGTGGGTGGGTCTTCTTCTGGTAATCCAACCCTCTCGAGGAGAAAGTCGGCCAACACCTTGGCCTGGATGGCAGTTTGTGGTTAGTATGAGATATCAAACTCTCCCAGCTCTATAGCCTATTTAATAAGCATGCCCGATGTATTCGACTTTGAAATGACTTGTCGGAGGGGTTGGTCCGTGAGTAACACCATCGAATGTGACTGAAAGTACTGTCTCAACTTCCTTGCGGAGTGAATGAGAGCCAAAGCAAATTTTTCTATCTCCAGGTAGTTCTTCTCTGCCCCTTGTAACATTTTGCTGAGGTAGTAAACGGGAAGATGCTTCCGCTCCCTTACTACCACAATCACTGAATTAACCGCTTTCGGGGATACCGTGAGGTACAAGTACAATTTCTCCCCTGGATTGGGTTTGGCCAAAAGCGGTGGAGCGGCCAAATACTCCTTGAGTTCCCACAAGGCCTGCTCACACTCAAGAGTCCATTTGAATTCGGGAACCTTCCTCAGCTTCTTTAAGAAAAGCAGATTCTTGTCTGCCGACTGAGATATGAACCTGTTAAGGTAAACAATCCGGCCGCAGAGCCTCTGAACATCCTTCACCGACTTGGGAGACCCAATCCTTTGTAGTGCCTCGATTTTTTTCGGGTTGGCCTCGATCCCCCTTTCACTAACCATATACCCCAGAAACTTTCCCCCTCGAACTCCGAATGTGCATTTCGAGGAGTTGAGTTTGAGGCCAAACTCTCTAAGTACTTGAAAGACTTCTCTCAGATGTTCGAGGTGGTCTTTCTCCTCCGTGCTCTTAACAATCATGTCATCCATATTGTTGGCGATTAAATTTCGTCTAATGAAAAAGTGACAAATGTAAATTAAAATAATAAATATTAATTACATTTTTTCTATTTACATTTTGGAATTTCCTAAATTTAATTCCAATATTAAATAGTTAATTTTAATTAATATTTTAGTATTTATTTTATCGGCCAATGAGAAGTCGCCAAGTGTCAATATGAGGTGTTCCGGTCAATTAAATCAAGTCTTGCAGCCCGAAAGTCCAAAACTAATCAAATGGTGACACGTGGCGCATTTGGTCGCATGGACCAATCAAATAATGACATGTAAATGATATTTCTCTCTTTAATAATAATTTATATTGAAGAGATAAATATCGAAAAAGTAGCTAGCGATCCAAAAATCCTACACAAACACCTATAAATAGGGGTCATTTACGGTTCAAAAAAAAAAAAAAAAAAAAAGAAGTCTTCAACACACACAGAGACAAACTCACAAGAACACGACCTTTGTACGAGCTCCCAAAATTCTCAAGTCTTCAAATTGCAAGTGACAACTACGACGACGTACTGCATCCACAAAGGCTCTACTTCGTCTTCAAAGCGCAAGTGCTTCAAGGCCTTCGATTTCAAAGCTGATCTTTGACTTCAAGGTAAATCGTGACTTCCATTCCACAAATCTAGGAAGGAATCACACCATTCATCCGAGAACAAGCTTCAAGCCCTCGAAAACAATTACGGAGAGAAGAATCAGGGGATTTAGTCTACTAGGAAATTATTTTCCTTTTAAATTATATCATTTGTCACATATTTTTCTTGTCTTGTACTTTGTTTTATAGATATGAAATTTTGTGTGAACACACATATACTTCAATAATGCGCCCTATCAGTTCTTTAAAGATGAAGTTTACGAACCTTTGGTAGGTCTCCCCCGCATTCTTAAGTCCGAAGGGCATGACCAGGAAACAGTAAACCCCCATCTCCACTACGAATGAAGTTTTGGGCTAGTCTTCTGGGGCCATTGAGATTTGATAGTACCCTTGGTAAGCGTCCATCATAATCATCATTTCACAGCCCGCCGTGGAATCCACAAGCTTATCAATTGGAGGGAGCGGATAGGGGTCCTTCGGGCATGCCTTGTTGAGATATGTGAAATCATTGCACATTCTTCATTTATCTTGCCCCTTGTGGACCACTACCACATTGCATAGCTACTCCGGAAAATGTATTGGCATGAGATACCCAGCCTTCAGCAATTTGTTCACTTTCCCCTCTATTATTTTGTTTCTTTCGGCCTCGAAGACTCTCTTTTTCTGCTTGATAGGCTTGAAGGTAGGGTTGACATTTAAGCGGTGCACGATAACCTCAGACCTAATCCTAGGGAAATTCGAGCGTTGACACGCAAATATATCCTTGTCTCTCATAGGAACTGGATGAGCATCACCTCGTTAGCTTTGTCGAGCTGCGCTCCAATCTTAGTAGTCTTTTCAAGGTTCCCCAGTTCTACCTCGATAGCTTTTGACTCTCCAGTGGGCTCAATCCTGCTATCCTTGAGTCTCCTGCTTTTTGAGGATGCCCCCACTGGTTCAAAATCACTATCAGAGCCTACATCGGGGGACTTCCTTTTCCCGGACCCAGGCTTCATTCCTAGAGATACCGAGTAACAAGTCCATGCGTCAACGACATCGCATCGCACTTGTCCGATCCCGACCTCCGTGGGGAATTTTATCATAAGGTGATAGGTGGACACCACCGCTCTAAATACATTGAGCGCTGGATGGCCCAAAATCATGTTGTAGGCAAACGGGGTGTCCACCACTAGATAATTGACCATCAGGGCCCGTCTGTTGGGCTCCTGGCCGAGGGACGTCAGCAGCTTGATCTGCCCCAAGGGGGGTGATTTGGTGTCACGACTCGGAAAAATACCCTTTTATTTTATTAAAATAAATAATAATTTGAACATAAAATTTGTACAAAATACAAGAGTTACAATTTTTAAAAAGAAAACAAAAGCAACTTTATTGTGTAAAAGGCTTCCAAATGCTTCCGCTGTGCCACTCTGATCCGCTATCTCATTTCTTTCTAAAAATAGTCATATAAAGAAGAATCAACGCGACGGTTGAGTAGAAATTTCACTTAATCACATAAGGTGCTCGTGTGTATAATATATGCATATAATTACATAATATTTCACATAATAGCTCACGTAACATTACCTTTCGAGTCACCTATTGGTGACTCCCTTATATCTCCCATATCAAAATATTCCAACCGTTCACATCGTTAACCCCAATATTCCATCCGTCCACATCAATTCCATCCGTTCACATCGGTGGCTATGTCTCGAGATTATGCCATTACCCTACAACAAATACATGGAACACTCCGTCCATGCAAAATGGAATTCGGACACGGATGGCGAGAACTGTTTTAAGACCGGCAAGCCCATTGCCGCCTGGCCGAACTCAGCCCCATCCATTTCGAAGCACATACGGGTCGGACATACACAAATAAAGTTTTTTCATATAGTTTCACGTAATTGCACATAAGGAAAATACTTCCATGCTTATAACTATAATATAAAAGCATACTAATAGCATATTTTGGAATAATAAAGATACATGAACATAAGATATAAATATAACTAGGAACATAATTTCTAATAACTTGTAGTAGCATAATGAAGCATAATATCATGATAATAAAATGATAAACTAGCACTAGAAATTAACTTATGTAATTAAGGAAATTCCTACCTTCAAATATTTTTAGGAAAAAGAGGGTATATAAAGGGCTATATGGAAGGATCATTGGTATATATGTATGTAAAAAGAAGTGTTTATATATATACATGTGTGGGTGGAAGATATTTTATAAATATGGAGTGTTTTGGGTGTTGAGAGTAGAGTGAGTGAGGGGGTGTGTTTTTAGGCGGGATTTGTGTTTGTGTTGTGTGATAAAATGTGAGCAACCCTTCCCCCTATTTATAGTATTGTGATCAAGACACAAAATTATTATATAATAAGGTCTTTTTCCATAATTAATGTGTAATCTAACTAGGATATTTTCATTAAATGCAATCATCTTATTCACTAACCTAATGGTGTTGAGGTGTTGGCCTAAAATGATGATTCAAACCCTAAGTTTATAAGAATGCTCCAAGTATAAGATTTTGCTAGATTTACCTAATAAATGTAGGGAGATTAAGATAATATATATATATATATATATGTCATGGCCTTATCCAAAGTTAATCTTATCAAGAATCTTATCAAATCCTATCCAAATCTTATCAAATCTTATCCAAAGCTTATCATAATCTTATCTAATCTTATCATAATCATGTCTAATCTTATAAAATCTGATATCATATCTTTATTTAATTAAAAATTCGAATTTGTATTTATTTATTTTTGTAAAAATCAAAAATTAGGGTTTTAGGGCATAAAATCCGAAAATTCAAAACTAATTTAGAAAAATTCCAAAATTATGAAATTTAATCTTTATAAATATGAAATTATATATATATTTTCCAGAAATTATAAATTGAACATATAATTTTAAGAAAATTGCAATTTAGGACATAGAATTTCTAAAATTGTGTTAGAATGTCAAATTCCTCTAAAATTTGGAAAATCATGTAATTTATTCAAAAGTGCATCTTCTCCATGCATAAAAGTCTAGAATACTTATTTATATTGTTTTTGCAAACTCATAATCATTTAATAGATGAATTTTCCAAGAATAGTAATCAAATTCGAAAATTAGAACGTTACCGTTCAAATTGTAAATCAACCTCAAAATCATTCTAAAATTTGAAAATAACAAACAATAATGAACTTTTCAATAAGCATAATGTTTTATATCAATTATTTAAATAATAAAGATTACCGGGTCGTCACATTTGGGACCCCCCGAAGCCTACCAAGGGGTTCCGCACCAGCTCCATATCTACCTTGTCCATATCCATCTTTCTTAATGTAGAGTAGAATAGGATGTTAGCCGAGCTGCCATTATCAATCAATGTTTGTTGAAAGCAAAGTTGGTCACGTCCGTCGTCACTACCATTAGATAAGCGGGCTCCTCGGCTAAACCCTCCGAATTCTGCATTGGAATCCTGTCGCTCTCGTTGAATTCTATTGGGCACCCTTCGATCGCGTTGACCAGTTGGGGGTGACCCAAATTCTCGAGGTGAAACCAATCATACCGGAGCTTCCTGCCGACTCTTTTTCGTGAGGATTGGTGTCTCCCCCCACTGGCCCCCCAGCGATCATGAGAATTGTGCCTTTTGTGGGGTGATTTCCACTCATGGGTCTCTTCCTTGCCTTCTTCGAGGATTCTGGATGTCTTTGGGGACTTTGCTTCCTCGGGGACCTCGACCTATCTCGATGGATCGGGGAGGCGTGAGTGTCATAATATTCCAGTTTCCTGCCACGGATCAAGGTCTCGATCTCATCTTGAAAGGTATAGCAATCCTTTGTGTTGTGCCCGTACTGTCGATGGTAAGCACAATACTTCCCGCTTCTCCTGGCCCTCCTCCCCTTGGGTATCCTCTTAGGTGTTGAAAACGCGTGGCACCCAAGAAGAGTGAAGATTTCCGCTGGAGTCTTAGTGAGGGAGGCATAATCCTTGTACTTTCTGGTGGGCTCCTTCTTCTCCTTGCCTCACAATTTTTCTTCCCGAGGCTTGGTGCTTCCTTTGCCCTTGGCCTTAGAAGGATGCTTTATCAAGTTCAGCTCCTTCACCTGCATGTACTTGGAGGCTAACTGCTGGATCCCGACAATGGTTCGGGGGGCCTGCATGATGATAGCCTCTGCGCAGCTTTCATTCTTCAGAGCCTAATATAGTGCGTGTCTTACGAACTCATCTCCAATGTCCTCCACCTTGAGGAGCTTATTATTGAATCGTTCCATGAAAGCCCGCAGGCTCTCTCCTTCTTTCTGGATGATCCCATACAAGTGAGTATAGGACAGTTTGGTAGATATCTTGGCAGCAAAATGGTTCATGAATTGGTCTGCCAGTTCTTCGTATGAAGAGATGGACTGTGGTTCCATCCTTTTGAACCATGTAAGGGCAATCCCCTGGAGGGTGGTGGAAAAGAGGCGAGCCCACACATGCAGGTTGCTGGTTGCTACCCCCACTACGTCCTCATAGTGGGTTAGGTGTTCCACTGGGTTCGTAGTGCCGTCATAACGGGGTAGGCTAGTGGGCATGCGTTCGTCAGGAGCTAAACGTGACTCCGCGATCTCCAAGATGAAAGGGGACCTCTCCAACCGGTGGTTATAGGGAGGTAAGCACCGCGTAGCATCCACCCTTATGCTCCTCTCCTTTTCACGTCATCTTGAGAGTCGCTCAATTTCAGTGTGCAGTTCACTGACCTGCTGGCGTATGCGGGCCAACTCCTCCGGTCCCTCCTCCTTTCGCGGGCGTGGGCGGTGACCACCAGTCTTGGACCTGGTAGGAGCGTCTTTGGCATTGCGCCTAGAAGGGGACCCGGCGGGTGGCATAGTTGCCGGACTCGGCTACTTATTCCTGGTGGGAATGTCGGTGGCTCCCTTCGCGTAGGGAATGGCTCCGTAAGGGAGCAGGATGTTCGCTGCGGTGGGAGGCGGCGGGAGCCCCCACCTCGTTCGGTGATGGAGATAGTCCCCCGGATAATAACCGAATTAGAGTTTGGTCATCGCAAGCCCCCAGCAGTTGCCTGACACTGCTGATGGGGAGGGTGACAGTATGCTCCGCTTGCTGCGTATCTGCTGCATGGGCCGGTACAGGGTCATGGGAAGGACCCACCTCGGGACTTGCAGGTGGTACGGGGGCAGCGTGCCCCTTACCTTTATCTATCACATTGATGGCTTCTCTTGCCCATTGAGTCACTTCGGGAGGGTCACGGTTGCCCCTCTTCGACAAAGTTCGGATATATGAGTTCGCCGTGTATTCACCATTTTTCCTTCTCTTTTCTAAAAATCCACCTCTCAGATAAGATTAGGCCCTTTCCTCTAGCGCCAAAATGATGCTGTCAGTCTTTGGTTCGACCACGTGTCGGGGTATGATGAACTCCGGGATGATCTTACTGGTGGCCCACCTGTGAAAGAGGGAGGAACACACGTGAGACTAACCGGTTTTGCCCCAGTATAGGCTCTCCAATGCTCAAGTCAGTATTTGTAGAAGATGATGAATAGTGTGTGATAAGCTATCTTGCTTATCTAGAATGTGAGAATCTTATGAATTCCTTACCCTTGGGTGGAGAGCCGGTGGAGGTTTTTATATGAGAGTGAGGAGCCCGAATGTGACACAGTTGGTGGGGACCAGTCATTTTTATGACAGTAGCCGTACCGGCATGTGCCTTTTGTCCCCTCCATGGTTCCTATTGGCGGCTGCTCTCACTTCTCATTAATGAGAGGCCTTGTTGGCAATTAATGTGTATCTTGGGCATTTATGACCAAGGATTGTATTTATGACTTGGCATTTAATGCGCTTGAAACTAATGGGATGGACCCATGTGCCACTGGGGCGCGTTAGGTGGCGGTAGATTGGACCTGCCAGTGATCACCAGCTGGATGCATCCCTGTTGGATGTCAAGCCGTGCAACGGCTAAGTGTGGGATCCCGTCCTCGATTCGGGTGTGCTCGAGGGCCCCCTCACGCCAATAAACTCCCCGTTCCTTAGGAACATGGCAAGATGCTTTCGAGACCCGTGGGTCACCTTGAGGGTCCCCAAGACAACATTCTTGTGCCTTGAGAAGCTCTCGAGAGCGGCTAGCTTGTGTGCTCTTTCAAGGACCATCATTATATCGAGGGATTCAACTCCTTGCTTAGGCATCTTGGAAGTATTTACTGACGTGGCACGGTGAGGTGGCACCTGACTCATTAGCCATAATTTGGATGTCATGCACATCTAAATTTTTTTTTCGACAACATACTCAACACTGTCATAGATATTAAAGATAATACAAAGGATAATGAGAAGGGAAGATTGGATTTAGTTAGTATTGCAGGCGGCCTGAGTTGTATTTACAAATGATGGCTAATGGTAAGATGCTAAAACCTAAAGCTAGTTACACTTTGACGAACAAACAAAAATGTGATTTATGCACATTTGTTCAAGCTTTGAAGATGCCTGATGGTTATGCATCGAATTTGGGAGCGTGTGTTGATCAATCGAGGCTCAAGTTGTACGGTATGAAGAGTCATGATTGTCATGTATTCATGCAACGTTTACTCCCAATAGCATTTAGCACACTCCCATAAAATGTTTGAAAGCTCCTAACTGAAATGAGTCAGTTCTTTAGAGATTTGTGTTGCACAGAGCTTTGTGAGGAAAGTTTGTAGCAATTGGATAGGAATATCCCTTCGATTTTATGCAAATTAGAACGTATTTTTCCTCCAGCTTTTTTTGATTCCATGGAAAACTTGCCGATACACTTACATTTTGAAGCAACGATGTGTGGACCTATTCACTATAGGTGGATGTATCCATTCGAAAAGTAAACATTTTTTTAAAGATTTGCCAACCTCTGTTTTAATTTTTTTTTTGAGATCCCAAACGAATTAGTAACTTTATCGTACAAAATACTATTATAGGTTCCTACATGACTTGAAAGGTATGGTGAAGAATCGAGCGAGGGTTGAGGGCTCAATATGTGAGGCGTACTTAAATCAGGAATCATCATATTTTACATCGTATTATTTTGAAAGCCACGTTCAGTCAATGAGTACAAGTGTTAGGAGTAATGAGAATAATGGAAGTGTTGAAGAGATACTCTACACATTGTCAGTCTACAATCAAGTTGGTAAGCCCAGTGGTAAATGCGTGGAGCGATTTGTAAGTGATGATGAGTTGAGTAAGTCCGCATTACACGTTCTTATTAATTGCGATGAGGTCGTGCCTATCATTGAGTAAGTATTTAAAGACGTCCTGATTTTTTTTTTTTTTTTTTTTTTTTTTTTTTGGGAAAACCAGCCAGGCCGTGGGGTTGAAGCAGGGACCCCCCCTATATATTAAAAAGCATCAGAGTTACAGAAAGCAAGAAGAAAGGCTAAGCATGTCTAAACATAGGAACACCTATTCTATCAAGACTAATCATCCCTCGAACTCGTGCTGGAATCTCTTGTTGACCCATTACAGCGCTTTGCCCCCTCTGACATGCCATGTTTGCTAAATAATCCGCTGCCATATTACCCTCTCGATAAATATGTGTACATTTGAAGTTCACTTGCCTGATTAGATGCTGAATACGCATTACCAAATGTGCGAGTGACCATCGCACATTACCCCTCCCATGAATAATGTCAATCAAAGCCTTTGCGTCCACTTCAAGCCAGATATCCTTATACCCCTTCTCAATGGCGAGGCGCAAACCCTCATAAACAGCAGAGAGTTCGGCATAAGTATTTGTAACATTACCAAGCGATGTGTAAAAAGCGCCCACCGGCTTCCCTATGTGATCTCGCATAATGCCGCCCGCACCGGCCATCTTAGTACTAAACTTTGCCGTGCCATCCGTGTTAAGTTTTATCCAAGGCTGCTTTGGTCTCTCCCAAATGACCGTAATAGGTCTTCGCATCTTTGGTGGTTGTAAGCCACAAGGAAGAATGCAGCAGCATGCTCTACGCCAGTCCAGTTTAATTGCTTGAACCGGCCCACTGTTCCAAGAATGTAAACATAATTCCAAACTCTCTTAACTATATTGCTAGCGATCATTCGTTGATGACGATACTTACAGTTATTCCTGGCTTCCCAGATATACCACAAGATGAGCTTTGGAATAAGGACCTTTATATGATCTCCGTGACGCGCTTGTCCCCATGCTTGAAGCCATAGATTGACCTGCGTTGTTTCAGGTAGGTCGACCCGTAGCAATGAAGCATAAAATTCCCACACCCTCCTAGCCTTGAGGCTTGTGAAGAACAAATGAGTTAAGCTCTCCTCTTGTGCACAGCAATAACATTTGGATGCGAGTTGGATGCCTTTGCTTTGAATACGTAAATGCACTGGTATCCATCCTTTGATCAACCGCCAGATAAAGAAGGAAATATTGGGTAAAACCGTAGCACACCATAGGTTGGCAAATAATGGTCCGGTTGTCTTGTGATGCCGGACGTGCTCCCAGGCCTGTTTAGTAGAAAAATTGCTGTGTAATCCCCTTGTCCAAACAAGCTGATCACAAGCAGTCGAGTCAATTGGCACCTGGACGATTTGCTAAATCAGACTTGCTGGAAGAACCTCACTCAGCTTTGCAGTGTCCCATTCGCCACTATTGATGTATTGAGCAACGTGCTGTAGGGGATAAGATGGTCTACTCACAACATCTTTTAAGAGTATATCCGGTAGCCACCGATCATGCCAAAAATAAACCTTTCCCTGCCCCAGCTTCCATGCGAGATCTGCTTCCATCAAATGTCTACCCCTACACATTCGTTTCCAAGTGGGGGAATCATTACGTGTCTCCTGAACTGCAGCTGGATGCTTGTCTTTCACATATTTTGCGTGCAAAAAACGAGCCCATAAGGATTCTCCTTTTCTGAAGTTCCACCAGAGCTTGCAAGTGAATGAATCAATACTCTCTTCAAATCCCCTAACGCCAAGACCGCCCTCAGCCGCAGGGAAACACAAGTCCCCCCATGAGCACCAATGAATACGTCGTTGCCCAATGAATACGTCGTTGCCCCGCGTAAGATCCCCACAAGAATCTGTTCAACAGCTTTTCAATCTTAACAATTACCCCCTTAGGAGGCTTCAAAACTTGCAGAAGATATATCGGCATAGAGAGGAGGACGCTTTTGATCAAAGTCAGCCGGCCACAAAAGTTTAAGGAAGACTTTTCCCAGCCCAAAATCCTTGCCCGCATACTCTCAATGAGGGGTGTGAATAAACTGATCTTTTTAGTGCCTACCTGCAACGGGGCTCCCAGATATCGTAAGGGAAATTCTGTGCGGCCATATCCAGTAATCCGTTGAATTCTCCTAATCTTGCCCAAGGAACATCTATTGGAAAGAATAAAGGAGCTCTTAGCCCGACTTATCTGCTGTCCCGAGATTTGCTCATAAGTCATTAAAAAATCCATAACTCTTTTTACTCCAACCGTCCGCACGTTAGCAAAAATAATAACATCATCGGCATATGCTAGATGTGATATGACAATTGGATTGACCTTGATATACCGGAGTTTAGTATTGGCAACAAACATACGATCAAGTCCCCTAGAGAGCCATTCTGCCGCCAAGATAAAAAGAGCCGGGGATAGGGGGTCCCCTTGGCGAAGGCCTCTTGTCGAATGGAAGAAGCCTGCCCCCTGCCCATTAACTAAAACAGAGAACCAACAGTTTTCAACGCAGTTTTTTATCAAGTGTAGCCACCGCTCAGAGAATCCCAATCTTCGGAGCATATTCATGAGAAACGGCCAATGAACTCTGTCATAGGCCTTAGCCATGTCAAGCTTAAGAATAATCCGCTCACCTTTAATCTTCTTATTCAGTGATTTTGCTAATTCTTGGGCAAGTAAAATGTTATCCGAGATAGCACGTCCTGAAATAAACCCAGATTGTGCCGGAGAAATGATAAATGGAAGAATGCTCGCCAATCTAGTATACAACAGTTTCGTCATGAGTTTATTCGTCACATTACATAAGCTAATGGGACGAAAATCAGACCATGATCCAGGCGCTTCTTTTTTCGGAATCAGCACTAGCGTAGTACTCGTAAAAGCCCGAGGCATAGGGGTGCCGGCAAAGAAATCCCTGACTGCGTCAAAGACATCATCGGCCACAAATTCCCAGCATACTTGTTAGAAAGCCGAGGAAAATCCATCAGGTCCAGCTGCAGAGCTTGGACATATATCAAAAACCGCTTCTCGGACCTCCTCCCGAGTGGGTGGAACACATAAAGAAGCCGACATTTCAGCAGAGACCAGTTTCGGGACATGTGAGAAGTCCTCATTCATCATATACCCATATTCCTTTGTGAGTAATTTCTCAAAAAATACCGCTGCAGAGTATCGAATATCATCAGGCCACTCCAATATCCTTCCATCATGTTCTCTGCTGAAAATACGATTCTTAACCCTTCGCTGCTTGAATAGACCCTGAAAATATTTGGTATTCCTCTCTCCATCTTGAATCCACTTAGAAGTTGATTTCTGGCGCCAAAAATCTTCCTCCATCATCAGAGCCCGATTCAGAATAGCAGAGGCACGGTTCATGGCCATAAGATTAAACTCCGTTGGATTATCATCATAATCCTTTTCTCGCTGCTGAACCTGGGTGCTTGCCTCAGCCACCTTGTCAAAGATATTCCCAAAGACCTCCCTATTCCATTTCTTTAGGAAGTGTTTCATCCGGACTAAGCTTGTGTTGCAGCTTGAGCATACCATACGAACCAGTAGGGGACGACCAGTTCGCTTTGGCTGCCTTGAAAAAAAGATGATGCCTCGTCCACATGGCCTGGAACCGAAAAGATGATGGGCCTTTTGGTTCAGGAAGCGTCACAATAACAAGTAACGGGCAATGATCAGAGTTATGCCGTGAAAGGTGCACCGTTCGAAACTCAGGGAATAAGTCCATCCAGCCAATAGAAGTTAAAACCCGATCAAGTCTTTCCCAACGCTTCCCACGATTCCACGTAAATTGGCTACCAATAATCCCTGGATTCAATCAATCCACAACCTTCAATACATTCAGCGAAATCCTCAATAGAACCTAATTGTGCCGGAGCACACCCCTTGTGTTCATCCACTGACTGCACAACATTAAAGACGTCCTGATTAACTTGTTAATATTTTTATTAAATTCTAACTCCTAAAGTATCTCTTTCAATATATAGAATGTATAGGTTGTCAGTTCGGTACCATTGGCCAAATTTAACCGACCGAGGAGTTGAGGAGTCGGTCAAGGTGAATTTTGTAAAATGGTTTGAACAAAATATGTAAGTACTGTTTTAATTAAAATAAAAAATGTATATATACTGGTTTGTTATAAAGATTATGATAGTGTATTTATTTGTATAGGTTCATGATCCTACAAATAATATTCGCTGATTATAGGTGTTCATAATATTACGTGATTTGATGTGGGGACCAAATCGTAAGGTTAAGACATGACAAAGGTACACTGTGAATGGATATGCCTTTCATATAGATGAGAACACACAGCGTATGAATACTTACAATGTTGGTGTTTGTGTTCGGGGCGACGGGGCTACAAATTTCTATGGCACACTTAAAGAAGTGATTCAGTTAGAATATCCTGGTGTACCTGAAAAGAAGGTTGTCTTATTCAAATGTCATTGGTTCGACTCCGTTTCTAAGAGGGGTATGAAGATACAACCGCAATATGGCATTGTAGAGATCAAAGTTAATGAGCGATACTCAAAAGACGATCCATTCATTATTGCACAACATGCATCTCAAGTATATTATGTACCGTATCCAGGCACAAGGAGGGATAATTTGAATTGGCATTTTATAATTAAAACCAGGCCATGAAGTAGAGTAGCCAATCAACAAATTGTTACTGATGATTTGTTGCAAGAATCTTCACTCGTTGCGAATTCTGTGCTCGATAATGAACCTACGGGTTTTTTGGTAGATGCTGATGATCTACTAGAAGAGGTGATTTTTGACAATATTGCATTTCATAATGAAGTTGAAGATGATGAGATACAAGAGGAAGCGAACGAGTATGACGATGACGAGGAGGATAATTTGATGAGGAACTTGATGACGACGATGATGAAGGGGATGATGCAATTGAATACGACGATGATGATGAAGATGAAGATGAAGATGATGAATAGGGTTTATATTTTAGTAGTTGATGTAGTTGATGGTTTCGATTCATTGTCATGAATTCTTTTGTGAAATATTATTATATAGTTGATGCTTGTGAATTGTTATTTTGTATTTATTCATAATTGATGTGTGATCAATTGTTGTGCAGTTTGTTAACAATTTATTAAGTTTCTTGATTATTTTTTGAGAATTCTAAAACAGATGGTTGGGAGATCCAAAAAAGGCAAGGACAAAGTATCGGACTTAGGGTCTAATTGGCATATGCCTCCACCGACCAATCTGAACATCAATTTAGGCAGTTTGAGATCAGATCCTCCATCCCCTGCCTTAGGGTCCGCCCCATCGACGCCGATGAATGAAGGTTGATACACCGATATGTCTCAAAACAGTGATACCGGTGGCCATCAGCTTCTAATAATGTTACAAGGAAAAGAGTAAGTGAATTGATTTATATAAGTTTGCCATCTTATCAATAAATAGACATTCTATATATTTTATGTGCATTGCAATGTATAATTTTATTTTCCACTTGTACAATAGGTTTGATCTCGAGGAGAAATGTATCGAGGAGATCGGTTGGATAATTGAGAATGGTTTCAAGCGACCGTAGCCTACTTGAAAAAAGGTCCCCCTAGAAGTTTGTGAGATGTGGTTTGCCCAGTTTAAGGTATGTGTACTTACTTAGCTTAATTGAAATTTGACTATTATTACAAGTTGTTTGTATATGATTTTTTTACTTGATTTTTTTAGAGAAAATTCTTTTGGGGGCCTGATCATTTGAACCAAGTTTGGAAGAACTTCGAGCATAAATGTTCGAACATCTTGAAAAATAGATTGGCTAAAGCTCGTAGGGACAACCATAGGCCTAACTGGATAGGTGAGGAATCTTGGGATGCTTTACGGGTCATATGGCCCAGCCCAGAGTTCCAGAGGATACGCGAGCAGAACAGGACAAACCGAGCATTGACATGTGATGGAAGGAGATTCCCTGGCCATAAGGGAGGAGCCATATCTCATCTAAGGTGGCAAGATCATTTGGTAAGTAATTACTTTCCTTGTAATTTATTTAATTAATTGAAGTAGTGTTGTTTTTACGATTTTATCTCATTACTGTCCTTGTATTTTACTTCATTTTTACTGCAGACCGACAAATATGGACGTCGGCCTACTTTAGACAAAACATTTGAGGCTCTCCAATATTCAAGGGACGAGGATGGAACCGAGCATTATCGATGAGCGAGCAAAGACTACTTTGGTAGTTTTCTATTAATATTTATCGCCACTTATTATTACCAAAAATACTTTTATAACAATTATGTATGTTTTTTTTTTTTTTGCAGGAGAGCTTCAGAGCTAATTATGACAACGCTTGTTCTCGAGCGGCCGAGAATGCACAGGCCAGACCTATTCAGTAACCCAACATGTGGCACCCCTCCCGCTAGGATCTTCCTATACGGTTGGAGACCACTGACGATCGCACTGAGCACAAATTTTGAAATTCACACCCAGTACGAACGCCTAAATTAACAATACGCAGTGGAGGTAGAGTAAAATATGCAATATGGATAATATAGATAACTATGTTTAGTACAACCAAGTAGAGCAACCGAGTACAACATCAAAATAGCCAACTAGTGGCATCAAGTAGCAAACTACAGATTATAAAGCAAGACAAAGTGAAATGAAGCTTAATATAACAACTGGAGGAGCGGCAACCATCCTATGCACGCCCATTATTCTGATTCTGAGGCAATGAACAGAAAGAAACTAGGGGTTAAGTCCAAATGACTTAGTGAGGCCACATATATATAGATATATATTTGATTGAAAATGAGACTCAAAACAGTTAAACCATAATAAAGTGCACGTAGTGTGAAATGTAACTTGATAATAATAACTGAACTGAGTAATACGAACAGTGAGCCCAAGACGGAGTCTCCAACCTTATAACTACCCAAAACAGATAAATCATAATAGAAACCCTTATGCCTCCCTTGTCGAGAAGCTACCTCGACACCAAACAAGACGGAGATGTATCACGCGTCCGTGCAATACATCGCTCCAATCCCTACTACAGTCATCCTCCGGCTGTACGTAGAAATTGGTTTCACGGAATGGTATCATATAAAAGGTTCCATCGACGGTCCGTTCCGCCCGATAAAATTCCTCTTATAAGTACCTGGGCCCAAACTTCTCAAGGGCGTCCCCAAGGGTAAACGGATATAATAGGACATATATGGCTCACAACTTGTCAACAAAGCAATAAGCATTTTTACACCCGGGATACATAGAAATACAATTAAAATATGATATCCCAAAGGTGTCAAAAATCATTTTGAGACAGATACAACTTGGCAATATCAGAAAATGCAATATTTTTGGAAATAACTTGTCTTATATGTATGGAAAACATTTTCCGAAAAATCTGATAACATAAATTCAATAAGGTAGGCTATACAAATAATATTTATATCGTATAGTTCAGAGCCCCAGAAAGGAATTGACAAAGCACTCACCTTAGGAGTTTATCAAGTTTATAGATTTGTTTCGGCTAGATCACTTGACTTCCTCCTAAAATTTACATTAATAGCTATAATTAGGATACTACTTAGTAATCTTTATTTAAAGAATAACCTAACTACTTATATTCTTGAACTAACACAATACTCATATAATCATAATTTAGAAATTAAGATGCTAACTTATACCTAGTATCCACTTTGAGAAAATATTGTACATTTTCACATAATCTCACATAAAAACATAAGGAACATATTCTCATATTTTAAATTATAAAAGCATATTAAAACCATATTTTGGAATGATAACTAAGCATGCTTTATTCCTAATTTTATGAACATAGAGCATAATTACAACTAAAAAAAAACATGCTTTCTAGCAAGTATTAAAAGAATAGCATTCAAGAAAATAGCATGTAACATAAGACTTATGTCTAAGTTAATCATGAAATATCAACTTAAGAAAATCACTTTAAAAATAAACAATCTACTAAACCAAGAGCATTGAAGCATGCTTGGCAAGAACTTTTACTCAAGGTAAGCATGAATAACACTCTTAGTTATGGGTTTAAGCAAGGTTTCTACCTTCAAGAGTATGTGAGGGAAATAAGGGAGTATATAGAAGGATAATAGGTATATATGTATGAAAAAAGAAGGTTTTATTGATGTATATATAGGTGGGGAAGATTTGCTATAAATAGAGAGTGTTTTGTGTGTTGAGAGTGGAGTGAGTGTGGGTGGGTGATTTTAGGCGGGATTTTTGGTTTGTGTGGGGGAGAATGAAGACAATGGCCCCCTTTTATAGAGTTTAGGGCAAGAAATAGGATTTTTATAATATAAGGTCAATTTACAAGATAAGATAGGATAAGATAGGATAAGATAAGATAGGATAAGATAAGATAAGATAGGATAGGATAAGATAAGATAAGATAAGATAGGATAAGATAAGATAAGATATTTTAAAAAAATCAAATAAAATCTGATATTTATTGACCTAATATTATAAAATCTGAAATCATATCTTTATTTTATTAAAATTTCGAATTTGTACTTATTTATGTTTGTAAAAATCGAAAACTAGGGTTTTAGGGCATAAAATTAGGGTTTTAAGGCCTAAAATTCGAAAATTCATAAATAATTTAGAAAAATTCCAAAATGATGAAATTATATCTTTATAAATCTGAAATTATATATATATTTTCCATAAATTTAAAATGTTTTAGTTATATTTTCAAAAATTGCAATTTAGGACATAAGATTTCGAAAATTGTGTTAGAATGTCAAATACGTTTAAAGTTTGAAAAATCATGTAATTATCACGTCACATAATTCACATATAAAAGAAGGATCATACCAAACATGAAATATTAGTAAGCATGCATGTATATGAAAAGAACCGATTTAGATTGTTGTTAGACCAAAAATCGGGATGTCACAACTCTTCCCCCCTTAAAAGAATCTGGTCCCCAGATTCTTACCTGATTGAATAGTTCTGGATAACATTTACGTATTTTCTCTTCTGGTTCCCAAGTTGCCTCTTCAACTTGATGGTTTTGCCATAGTACCTTGACGAGTGGAATTTTCCGATTTCTTAACTCTTGGAACTTTCGGTCTAAAATGCGAATAGGTTTTTCTGTATAGGTAAGGTTAGGTTCAAGGGGTAAGTTTTCGGGTGGAAGGATATGGGTTTCATCAGGGTAGTATTTTCGGAGCTGAGATACGTGAAACACGTTGTGGATTCCTGTTAGGCTAGGTGGTAAGTCTAGTCGATATGCAACTTCTCCTATTCGCTCTATGATCTCAAATGGTCCAACATACCTGGGATTCAATTTTCCTCCTTTACCAATCCTTGTAAATCCCTTCCTTGGAGAGACTTTAAGGAATACTCGATCCCCGACTTCAAACTCCAGTTTTCTTCGTCGTTTGTCCGCATAACTCTTTTGTCGATCCTGGGCAGTCTTCATCTTTTGTTTGATAATTTGCACTTTGTCAATTGCATCTTGGATGAGTTCAGGTCGTACTGCTCTATGTATTCCATCCTTTGTCCATCTCCATTCATCCAAGTCCCAATATAGTGGTGATCGACACTTTCTTCCATACAAAGCTTCATATGGTGCCATCTGTATTGAAGCTTGATAACTATTGTTATAAGCAAATTCAATCAAGGGCAAGTGCTTATTCCAGCTGTCACAATATTCCAATACGCACATTCTCAACATGTCCTCCAAATAGGCTATCAATCTTTCTGTCTGCCCATCCGTTTGTGGATGCCAAGCTGTACTGAATTGCAATTTAGTGCCCATATGCCTTTGTATGTTTTGCCATAGTCCGGATGTGAACTTAGGATCCCTATCTGAGATGATACATGTAGGAATGCCATGGAGTCTCGTGATCTCACAGTGGTAAAGTTCTGCTAAAGTTTCTACTCGATCAGTCGTTTTAACAGGCAGAAAATGTGCTGACTTGGTTAACCTATCCACGATTACCCATATGCTATCATATCCACCTCTTACCTTAGGTAATCCTACTAGAAAATCCATAGTAACTTGATCCCATTTCCATGTTGGAATCGGTAATGGTTGTAACATTCCTCCCGGCTTTTGGTGTTCGCCTTTGATCTTTTGACACGTCAAACATCTTCTTACGAAGTCTGAGATATCTCTCTTCATACCATTCCACCAATAATACTGTTTAAGATCTTGATACATTTTTGTTCCTCCTGGATGAACGGTATATGGTGTCTTGTGAGCTTCTTCCAAAATCTCTTTCTTCATTTCTTCAGGTATACATACTCTGCCCTTGTAACGTAAAATCCCCATATCATCAATCCCATATTTCTCATTTGTACTTTCCCCTACCTGGGCAATTTGCTTCTGATTCCGCTTATCCTTTGCTTGCTTTTCCCGGATCTTGGTGACAAGTTCCGATTGAACAGTTAGATTTGCTATTTGAGCATGAGTCTTTATGGTAAAATTATTTTTAGATACCCCAATTCCACTGCTTAATTGTGCTAATCCGGCTTTTCTACTAAGAGCATCGGCAACTGCGTTGGCTTTCCCGGGGTGATATTGGATCTTACAATCATAGTCCTCCAAGAATTCCAGCCATCTTCTTTGTCTCATGTTGAGGTCCTTCTGAGTGGGTAAGTACTTTAAGCTTTTGTGATCTGTATATACCTCAAAGGTTGTCCCATACAGATAATGTCTCCACTTGGCCAAAGCAAATATAATGGCTGCCAATTCCAAATCATGGGTCGGATAATTACATTCATGAGAACGAAGCTTCCGTGATGCATAAGCAACCACTTTCCCATTTTGCATTAACACACACCCCAAACCTTCTCTAGATGCATCAGTATAGACAACAAAATTTTCGTTTCCTTCAGGTAGTGTCAGCACTGGGGCGCTGGTTAAACGTCTTTTTAATTCTTGAAAACTAGCTTCACACTTTTCATTCCATTTCCAGGGAGAATTCTTGCGAGTCAGTTGAGTTAACGGCTCTGCAATTTTTGAAAAATTTTGTATGAATCGTCGATAGTAACCTGCTAAACCCAGAAAGCTTCTTACTTCAGTTGGAGTCTTCGGACGCTTCTAATTATTAACAGCTTCCACCTTGGAGGGATCGACTTCAATTCCGATCTTGGAAATTATATGCCCTAAAAATGTAACTTTTTCTAACCAAAAGTCGCACTTACTAAATTTTGCATATAACTTCTTTTCTCGTAATGTCTGTAGAACAATTCGCAAGTGTTCCGTATGCAGTTCCGAAGTCCTTGAGTATACCAGGATGTCATCAATGAAAATAACCACAAACTGATCCAAATATGGTCGGAAGACCCGGTGCATCATATCCATAAAAGCTGCTGGTGCATTGGTCAATCCAAAAGGCATAACAACAAATTCAAAGTGCCCATATCGAGTATTAAATGATGTCTTAGGAATATCTTCCTCTTTAACTCTAAGCTGATAATATCCTTGTCTCAAATCCAATTTAGAATATACTTGTGAACCTTGTAGAAGGTCAAATAGTTCTTCTATGTTTGGGAGTGGATATTTATTCTTGACAGTCATCCGATTTAATTCCCGGTAATCAATACACATCCGAAGTGACCCATCCTTCTTTTTAACAAATAGCACTGGCGCTCCCCAAGGTGATGTACTCGGCCGAATATATCCGCTTTCTATCAATTCTTCAAGTTGCTTCTTTAACTCCTTCAGTTCAGCTGGGGCCATTCGATATGGTGTTTTTGAATAAGGTTCGGCCGCTGGTATGGTATCGATCACAAATTCTATTTCTCTCTGAGGGGGTAATGAATTCAATTTTTCTGGAAACACATCTTGGAATTCCTGTACAACAGGAACTTCCTCTATCTTTATTTGGTCCTTCGGTTTGTTGAGCAAATAGGCAATGAATCCTAATGCTCCCTCCTTGATACACTTCTTTGCTTCAACGAAGGAGATAAGAGATATGGTTTTGGATGAACTAAGGGGGATTGGTGACATAGGTGAATTTTCCCTTCCCAAAATAATCTTCTTAGCAAAACAATTTAGTTGGGCCTGATGTTGATACAACCAATCCATCCCAAGGATTATATCATAGTTTTGAATAGGAAGCTCTATTAAGTCAGCGGGATATGTTTTTCCTTCAATTCTTATCGGACATCCTTTTAGAACCCGATTAGTAAGATAACTAGATCCTAAGGGGGTGCTAACTTCAAAATTATAAGGTAAAGGTTCTAGTAATAACCCCAATCGATTCACAGATTCCATAGATACGAAAGAATGAGTAGCTCCAGGATCATACAATATTTTCATAGAAGTGTTTAAAATTTGAGCCGTACCTTCCACTACTGCAGTTGGATCGGGTCCTTCATCTGCCTCTAGAGCGTAAGCTCTAGCTTTTACTTTTGGCCTTCCGGCAGGTGGAACTTGGGTCCTTCCTTCTTGAGTTGAACCAAGGATATTAGGGTTTCGGGCTTTCGGGCACTCTTTAATCATGTGTTGATCACTACCGCATGCTACACATTTTCCATTCTTTTTCCAACAGTTTGCCTCTACGTGGCTAGGATGTCCACAATAGTTGCATCCAATTCTTTCCCTGCCTCCAAGTTGGTTAACATTTTGATTTCCTTCAATGCGGGGGCGCTTATTGTTCCTTGCATTGGCTTGTCTGAGTTGTCCTCCACCCCCCGGACTAGGCACCTTATTCTTGCTCACCTTGTTAGTTATTTGTTTGATTTCCCGAATTTCTGCCTCAACAACCATGGACTTACTGACAGCCTGTGTATATTCCTCAATGTCGGTCGCCATTAATGCCCATCGGACTTCAGGCCGCAAACCTTGGATGAATCGTTTGGTTTTTCTCCTTTCATCATTCATTATATGTGGCGCATACTGTACCAAACGAGCGAATTTGGCCTCATATTCCGCAACAGTAAGGATCCCTTGAATCAAATGCATAAATTCTTTCTCTCTTGCATCCCGAACTACTTGGGGTATAAATTTATCAGAAAACTCCTTCAGAAAATTTGTCCAAGTTACTACAGGGGTTTGGTTGGCATTCCATCTTTGTTCCACGAGCTTCCACCAGTTGTGGGCTGCTCCTTCCATCAGGAATACGGTGAACTCCACTTGTTCCTTTTCACTACAGCGCAAAACTTTAAAGATCTTGGTAATTGCTGCTACCCAGGATTCAGCCTTTTGATCGTTAGGCTCCCCATAGAATTTTGGTGGGTTGAAGCGCAGGAAGCGATCTAGCATCCTATCATCCGACTGGTGATTTTGATTTTGTTGGCTAATTTCTCTCCAAACTCCAACCATTTGGCTCAGAATATCACTATTATTTCCTTGGTTTGGAACATGATTTTCTTCTGGGTCCAACCTTGTCATGGGTCCTTGATGAGGATTTCCTTGGGGTTGTGTTACAGTAGGGTGAGTTGGTTTTGGGGTCGGTTGGGAGTGTAAGCGGGTACGTGTAGCTCCTTTTCGTGGCGCCATCAAAATTCTAAGTGTTACGGATTCGAATCTAGGAAATAATTATCAAAACATGATTATCACATAAGTTATGCACAAAACTTCACTACATCAAGTATATAATATGTGATAGCATATTTGATAATCACAAACAGAGCACATATACACATAGTGATTTGGTCAGAAGAAAGACTAGATGTATGCATGCTTACCTATATATAACACATGGTTATAACCTAAACCTAGGCTCTGATACCACCGCTGTGGCACCCCTCCCGCTAGGATCTTCCTATACGGTTGGAGACCACTGACGATCGCACTGAGCACAAATTTTGAAATTCACACCCAGTACGAACGCCTAAATTAACAATACGCAGTGGAGGTAGAGTAAAATATGCAATATGGATAATATAGATAACTATGTTTAGTACAACCAAGTAGAGCAACCGAGTACAACATCAAAATAGCCAACTAGTGGCATCAAGTAGCAAACTACAGATTATAAAGCAAGACAAAGTGAAATGAAGCTTAATATAACAACTGGAGGAGCGGCAACCATCCTATGCACGCCCATTATTCTGATTCTGAGGCAATGAACAGAAAGAAACTAGGGGTTAAGTCCAAATGACTTAGTGAGGCCACATATATATAGATATATATTTGATTGAAAATGAGACTCAAAACAGTTAAACCATAATAAAGTGCACGTAGTGTGAAATGTAACTTGATAATAATAACTGAACTGAGTAATACGAACAGTGAGCCCAAGACGGAGTCTCCAACCTTATAACTACCCAAAACAGATAAATCATAATAGAAACCCTTATGCCTCCCTTGTCGAGAAGCTACCTCGACACCAAACAAGACGGAGATGTATCACGCGTCCGTGCAATACATCGCTCCAATCCCTACTACAGTCATCCTCCGGCTGTACGTAGAAATTGGTTTCACGGAATGGTATCATATAAAAGGTTCCATCGACGGTCCGTTCCGCCCGATAAAATTCCTCTTATAAGTACCTGGGCCCAAACTTCTCAAGGGCGTCCCCAAGGGTAAACGGATATAATAGGACATATATGGCTCACAACTTGTCAACAAAGCAATAAGCATTTTTACACCCGGGATACATAGAAATACAATTAAAATATGATATCCCAAAGGTGTCAAAAATCATTTTGAGACAGATACAACTTGGCAATATCAGAAAATGCAATATTTTTGGAAATAACTTGTCTTATATGTATGGAAAACATTTTCCGAAAAATCTGATAACATAAATTCAATAAGGTAGGCTATACAAATAATATTTATATCGTATAGTTCAGAGCCCCAGAAAGGAATTGACAAAGCACTCACCTTAGGAGTTTATCAAGTTTATAGATTTGTTTCGGCTAGATCACTTGACTTCCTCCTAAAATTTACATTAATAGCTATAATTAGGATACTACTTAGTAATCTTTATTTAAAGAATAACCTAACTACTTATATTCTTGAACTAACACAATACTCATATAATCATAATTTAGAAATTAAGATGCTAACTTATACCTAGTATCCACTTTGAGAAAATATTGTACATTTTCACATAATCTCACATAAAAACATAAGGAACATATTCTCATATTTTAAATTATAAAAGCATATTAAAACCATATTTTGGAATGATAACTAAGCATGCTTTATTCCTAATTTTATGAACATAGAGCATAATTACAACTAAAAAAAAACATGCTTTCTAGCAAGTATTAAAAGAATAGCATTCAAGAAAATAGCATGTAACATAAGACTTATGTCTAAGTTAATCATGAAATATCAACTTAAGAAAATCACTTTAAAAATAAACAATCTACTAAACAAAGAGCATTGAAGCATGCTTGGCAAGAACTTTTACTCAAGGTAAGCATGAATAACACTCTTAGTTATGGGTTTAAGCAAGGTTTCTACCTTCAAGAGTATGTGAGGGAAATAAGGGAGTATATAGAAGGATAATAGGTATATATGTATGAAAAAAGAAGGTTTTATTGATGTATATATAGGTGGGGAAGATTTGCTATAAATAGAGAGTGTTTTGTGTGTTGAGAGTGGAGTGAGTGTGGGTGGGTGATTTTAGGCGGGATTTTTGGTTTGTGTGGGGGAGAATGAAGACAATGGCCCCCTTTTATAGAGTTTAGGGCAAGAAATAGGATTTTTATAATATAAGGTCAATTTACAAGATAAGATAGGATAAGATAGGATAAGATAAGATAGGATAAGATAAGATAAGATAGGATAGGATAAGATAAGATAAGATAAGATATGATAAGATAAGATAAGATATTTTAAAAAAATCAAATAAAATCTGATATTTATTGACCTAATATTATAAAATCTGAAATCATATCTTTATTTTATTAAAATTTCGAATTTGTACTTATTTATGTTTGTAAAAATCGAAAACTAGGGTTTTAGGGCATAAAATTAGGGTTTTAAGGCCTAAAATTCGAAAATTCATAAATAATTTAGAAAAATTCCAAAATGATGAAATTATATCTTTATAAATCTGAAATTATATATATATTTTCCATAAATTTAAAATGTTTTAGTTATATTTTCAAAAATTGCAATTTAGGACATAAGATTTCGAAAATTGTGTTAGAATGTCAAATACGTTTAAAGTTTGAAAAATCATGTAATTATCACGTCACATAATTCACATATAAAAGAAGGATCATACCAAACATGAAATATTAGTAAGCATGCATGTATATGAAAAGAACCGATTTAGATTGTTGTTAGACCAAAAATCGGGATGTCACACAACAAGTTGGAGGTAACATTCAAAAGTGTATTTATAAGATATATATACTTATTAAAATATATACATATACATATATATATATATATATATTTTATTAAAAAATATGTACGATTTAGATTTGGAAGCAGACAGTCGGTGGTCCAAAGAAGGGTCATTGGTATAGGGTTGCCGGTGGACCCTCTACCATGACAGTTGAGTCTTTCGGCTTATGGATTGACTTAAATACTTGGGTTGACCTCAAAACAGAGGAGCTCAAACAAAAGATGAGCGATTTAGAGGAGAAACACAGTCAGAAGATGGCCGAGATGGAAGAAAAGCATAATCGAGAGATCTCCAGCATTCAAAAAACCGTGTCCCTAATGGCAGCCAACCTAAAAAAATTCACGCGTCAATTAGCTCCACAGGGTAAGAAGGGCTCTACTTCATCTGCTTCTGTTACTCGGGATGAAAATGAAGGTGACGATGACGAAGATGACAATGATAACAATGAGCAGGATGATGAAGATGAAGATGAAGATGATGATGCTTCTACATTTGACTTTTAAAAACTTTTATATATGTATTATTGTATGAATTATTTTGTCTGAATTCATATATTAAACTAATAGAATAATATTAATTATTAATTATATATATGCTATACGGATTATTAGTATTACATTGATATACCGTTTGTTAGTATTTAGGTTTGTTGGTATTTTGAATTTTGAAAAAAAAGTACAGGTTTTAGGGTGTATTAAAACCAATTAAATAATGAAAAAATCTGTACAGTTAGCGACGGATTTTCCGTCTCTATTTTTATTATTTTAAAAAATAAAAAATACGGCCACGGACAAACTAATAAAATTTTTAATTTTTTTTAATTAAATCCGTGGCCAACAATAAAAAAAATTAATTTTTTTTTATTTTTTCCGTGGCCATATTTTTATTTAGTTTAAAAACTAAAAAATATGGCCACGGATTTATCCGTGGCCAAACTAATAAAATTTTAAAATTTTTTTGTTAAATCCGTGGCCATATTTTTTTTTATTATTTTAAAAAATTATTATTGGCTACGGATAAATGTGTGGCTAGATTTATTAATTATTTAATAATATTTATTTTAAATCCGTGGCCTCAAAAAAAATTCAAAAAATTAAAAACTGGTTGGACACGGATTTATTTGTGGCCAAAATCAGTGACCAATTTTAGCAACACCAAATTTGGCCATGAAATTTTTCCGTGGCCAAATCCGTAGCCCTTTTTTTGGCCACAGATTTTGGCCAAAATCCGTGGCCAAATCCTTGTGAGCTCACACAAAAGATGAGCGATTTAGAGGAGAAGCACAGTCAGAAGATGGTCGAGATGGAAGAAAAGCATAGTTGAGAGATCTCCCGCCTTCAAAAAATCGTGTCTCTAATGGCGGCCAACCTAAAAAAACTCACGTGTCGATTAGCTCCGCAGCATAACAAGGGCTCTACTTCGTTTGCTCCTGTTACTCGGGATGAAAATGAAGGAGACGATGAGGATGATGACGATGACGATGACGATGATAATGATGAGGAGGATGATGGAGACGATAATGTTCCTACATTTGACTTTTAAAGACTTTTATATATGTATTATTGTATAAATTATTTTGTATGAATTCTTGTATTAAACTAATAGAATAATATTAATTATTAATTATATATATGCTATATGGATTATTAATATTACATTGATATATAATTTGTTAGTATTTAGATTTGTTTGTATTTTGAATTTTGAAAAAAAAAAAAGAAGGTTTTAGGGGGTATTAAAATCAATTAAATATTGCAAAAATCTGTACAATTAGCGACCGATTTTTCCGTCGCTATTTTTATTATTTTTTTAAAAAAACAAATTTAGCCACGTATAAATCTGTGGCTATTTTATTTATTTTAAAAAATATTTATTTTTGGCCACGGATCAAACTAATAAAAGTTTTAAAAATTTTTATTATTTTAAAAAATTATTATTGGCCACAGATAAATCCGTAGCTAAATTTATTAATTTTTTTGAAAAAAATTATTTTGGTCATGGATAAATCCGTGGCTAAAAAAATTTTTTTTGTAAATTGAAACAGGTTGGCTACGGATAAATCCGTGGCCAAAAATAAAAAAAATTTGTGGCTCGATTTCTGTAGCCAAAATCCGTGACCAATTTTGCCAACGCCAAATTTGGCCACGAAATTTGACCAAAATCTGTGGTTAAATCCGTGGTCAAATCCGTGTTTTCTAGTAGTGAAAGCACTTCAGACAAAAAGAAAAATGTATTTGGATTGACTTTTTCAAAAAGGCAAAAGTCAAAAAAAACCAAAAAGGGCTTTTTTTTAGAAGTTACCCCAAAGTAACTTCAAATAAAAGCACATTTTTAAGCATTTTTAACTATTGTATCTAAATGCAAAATTGCTTAGTTTAAAAAAAAACTCTACTGTAAAAAGTACCATTCGAGAAGCACTTTTTTTTAAACCCATCCAAATGGGCCCTATATCATATAACTAGTCAACTGGTTGTGCGGGCCTCTTGATAATGTTATATTAATTATTTAAATTTAACGCATTTTTGGGGTTATTATACATTTTCAGGAATTTATGAAAGTAAGCTGTGCAGAAAGAAGGGGGAAAAAGAGACAAATTTTTCTAGTAATATATGTGACAATAGTTAATAAAAGCCGATCCTTAAATGAAAGTAGAATGATAGCTATGAATGTTTCGTGTCACAACTTGTAATCTGTTTGCAAAATTTTCTACTTGCATTTTAAGGAACATAATACCTAAGGACTAACAACATAAACACAGAACCCAAGTACATCAACATAAGGTAGTAGGATATATAAGGGGACTTTGTTCAAAAGCACGCATGTAGAGTTGAGTTTAGGGGTGGCAAAATGGGTTAGAATCATGGTTCCAATCCATTTCAATCAATTTTGAGTTGGGTTGGGTCTGCAAATTTTATAAATGAGTTGAAAAGGGTTGGCCTTTAAAATTTTTTAGGTTCTAGATGGATTCAAGGAGTTTCTAAATGGGTCTATGCGCTTTTTAAATGGTTCCAATAAGAAAAGCATTATAATTTGATAATATTTTACAAATTTGAAAAGTTAGTGATAAAATTATATTTGGAAATTAAAGAATATGTTAGGTAACAAGTAAATTGTTGAAAAATATACAAAATTTTATCAAAAAAATATATTTTATTTTGTGTTGAACCCCATTAAGAAACCGTATCAATCCATTATCAACCCGCCTCAAACCATCACCAACCCAATCTATTTACAAACCATTCTCTAGAATCCATTTAAAACCCAATCCATTTCAACCTAATCAAATAGAACCCAACCAAAACCTAACCCAACGCTCCCATTTGCCATCGCTCGTTGAGTTGTAGACTTCCTTCAGAACAAGATGCACTACCGCTAGATCAAGTGTTGGGATCAAGCTTCCCTATTTCTAGGCCCTTCATCAGCCTGGTCTTGTGTCACCTGTGCTGCCTCTATCTGCACATTACACAACTTTTAATTTATTTATGATGTAAAAATGTACTTTTATGTTGAAAAAATCAATATGTGATTGTTTGAAGAAAATTTATGCACGATAAATAAGAGTCAATAAGGCTAAGTTGCACCTTAGCACGCCTCCCACGTGGATATGGTGGCGGATGGGCCTTCAAAATAGCCTAATTGCTCTGCATGTTTCTAGTGCATCTAAGGCAGATAGTGGTTGGGGTAGCTCTAACTTGGAGTGGCTGCATGCCTTCAGCATGTAACATTCCCAAAATCCCTGTAGCTATGCCAAGAGGGGAGGCAATAGCATCAGTAAAACCAAGTTGCTGTTGGGCACTTTCGGTATCATCCTCATTCCTTCTCGTATTGAAGATCACAAAGATATGGCGATTGCGGCTTTCAATTAGAAATGCAACGACGCGAAGAAAATCCACCCTATGGCCACTCCTACAATTCCACATTAGTATTTTTATCCCTCCATTCGTAGCTTTTGGAGGATTATCTACTACAACAGTTTGTTCCCTTTGTGGGCAGAGCGCGACTTAAATTGTGCCTCCGTTCGGTGATTTTAGGGGCCCGCCCTCTTGAGATGCAGTACCAGAATGGTGTTAGCAGCTGGTGGGCACTAGAGAATCTTTGTAGTTGTATAGCGGGATTGAATCAGGAATGTGTTGTTCCCAATCCCGACATTCTATTTCAAATTAGAGGGTCATGCCTTTCAACTTGCTGAATTGGTAGAGGCAATTGTGGCTCAATCTCCATTTGAGTGTGAACCTCAATCGATTCTTGTTGCTCAACGTTTTCATTGCTAACAACATTGTCTTGATCCATTTTTTTCTTTTTTTTTTTTAACTAATTTTTGATAAAAATGTAATTGAGAAGGCGCTATATTTATACTACTTCGTTGGAGCATAATTATTACAAGAATTTATTGACATTCTTTAGTGCTGTTATAAACAGTAATTTATAGGAACTTGAATCACGTTTCTACACAATCAAGGGCTGTCAATGAGGCTGCTTGGTAAAAACAAAAAAAAAACAAAAAACAACGGAATTGTATTGTCATGCAAACGGTAGTGATAAAATTTTTGTCGGCACATAGGATCAACTAAGTGAAAGATCTTACTTTCAAAGTACTATTAATGTATTATTAAAAAATGCATGTACATTTTATGTTTACATTATTTGTTAAGAAAAAATAAGTAACTTCTATTTAGATATATTTGATGAAGAATATTAAAATTATGTCTAGTTTGCGAGAGCAGATATAAAACATAGCACAAAAATGAAAACAATGACAAATGAAATAAAAACTCGATGCATCTATGAGAATAGTTTTAGGCCATTTCAATGAATCCATAGATTTTGTTTTAGGCCCTCAGTACTATATGATGTGAGAGTAGTAAAGTCTAATAATTGTTCTCTACGGGAAAAAAAACTTTAAAATGTGAAACTGTGCTTATGCATACATCACTGTATCAGATGATTTTGTAGTTTAGAGAAAAGACAATTGTCCAGTGCAGAAAAGGAAAGCCAGAAGAAAAAAGAGGAAAAGTAAAGAAATTTAAATTAACTTGGGCCTTTGTTAATGAACTGAAGATGGCGCCAATGCAAACAAATATGGTTACAAGAATCATTACAAATGCATGCCCAATTTTCTAAATTCGTAGCCTGCTAGCACGTTGTTGGTCTTTCGGTAGGTGGGGCTAGTCGGAAATTATGTTAGTGGGCCAAGTTTAAAGTTCACAAAGTGTTTGTGGATTGTGGAAGTTCAGCAAATATCATCGCCTTGGATGCTCTGAGGAAAATGGAGTTGGGCATGGCCACCATGAGGCTAGCGAACACCCCTTTGATAGGATTTGAAGGATCTGAAATCCTTCCCCTAGGAATCGTCAATTTGCCCACCTTCTTTGTGACGATCCGATAATCCTTAATATTTAAATAATTAATTTAAAATCTTGTGCTTCTTGAAAATATTATTATTACTTGTTGTTTTCAACTTTTAGTCTGCTTTTGAGATTAACTTACAATTTGAACGGTAAAGTGCTAATTTTCGAATGTAGATTACCACTCTTGGAAAATTCGTTCATTAAATACTTATGAGTTTTCAAAACGAATATAAATAAGTATTATAGACTTTTATGCATGGAGAAGATGCAATTTTGAATAAATTACACAATTTTCCAAAATTTAGAGGAATTTGACATTCAAACACGATTTTAGAAATTCTATGTCCTCAATTGTAATTTTTGAAAAGTTATATGTTAAATTTATAATTTATGGAAAATATACATATAATTTTAGGTTTATAAAGATTAAATTTCATAATTTTGGAATTTTTCTAAACTAATTATGAATTTTCGGATTTTATGCCCAAAAACCCTAATTTTATGCCCTAAAACCCTATTTTTCAATTTTTACAAAAATAATAAATACAAATTCGAATTTTTAATAAAATAAAGATATGATTTCAGATTTTATAAGATTAGGACAATAAAAATTAGATTTTATCAGATTTTATTTGATTTTATTTGATTTAGTGTTAATATTTTATTAAAATATCTTATCTTTTAAAGATATTTGAGCACAGCATTAAATGACCCCTTTACACTTGTATAAATCATGTTACAAAAGATTAACATTTGTTATCATCAATTTTACCTAGAGTATGATTCATGGGATTAGGGTAACAACTAAGGGGAGCTAGGGTAACACTTGTATAAGTGTAGACTACCACCTATACCTTGAGTTGGAAGATAACCATTAATACTAATTAGCCATGGACGGAATCGGTTACCAATAGCTACGGAAATGGCCATGGATTAAGGAAAAAAACGAAAACATATGGCCACGGATTTTTCCGTGGCTAAGCAGACAAATATCTGTGGCCATATAAATTTTTTTTAAAAAAAAACATAAATGTTTTTGCCCTGTAATAAATTAAACTTTTTATTAAAAAAAGTTGGACTTGGCCACGGATTCAAGAAATAATTTTTTTTTTCTTTTTTTTAATGCAAATTGGCCACGGATTTACCCGTGGCCATATAAATTTTTTAAAAAAAAACATAAATATTTTTGCCCCAATAAAAAATTAATTTTTTTTTAAAAATAGTTGGACTTGGCCACGGATAAATCCGTGGCCAAGAAATAAATTTATTTTCCTTTTATTTAAACAGAGTGGCCACGGATAAATCCGTGGCCATATAATTTTTTTAAAAAAAACATAAATATTTTTGCCCAATAATAAATTAAATTTTTTATTAAAAAAAGTTGGACTTGGCCACGGATAAATCCGTGGCCAACAAATAAATTTATTTTTCTTTTTTTTTAAACAGAGTGGCCACGGATTTATCCGTGGCCATATAATTTTTTAAAAATAAAACATAAATGTTTTTGCCAAGTAATAAATTTAAATTTTATTTTAAAAAAAAGGGGGATATGGCCATGGATAAATAAATAAATTTATTTTTCTTTTTTTTTTTTTTTGCAGAGTGGGATCCGTGGCCAAAAAATAAAATTAATTTTTTTTTTAAAACGGGTAGTGGCCACGGATTTAGGAATGAATTTTTTTTTTTTTAAATTTTAAGTGGCTCGCTTAAATCGAGCGGCCCGACATTACGCTGCATTAAAACGTTTGAGCTATTTCAAAATCCTCACATTTTCGTCACGGTTCTTATATTTTCCCTTCTTATGCGTTGAAACTTGCAGTTTGATCAATGAGAACACGTTTTTCCTTTTCAGTGATATATACGAATGACTTCGTACTCCGGTATCAATGTGCGCTAACTTCAATTAACTTGCGTAGGAATCATCAAAAAAATGGACTTTAGAGCAGATTGATTAGTGTTGAAGTTGTATTGCGCCAATCGTACGGTTCCGTCTAACCTAATTAACGAAAACACACGATTCGGAAAAAGTCAACTCTGAGTTTTGACTCTTGGCCACGGATAAATACGTGGCTAATTAATAAATTTAATTTTTTTAAAAAAAGTGGGATATGGCCACGGATTAATCTGTGGCCAATAAATAAATTTATTTTTCTTTTTTTTGTTTTGCAGAGTGGCCACGGATTTATCCGTGGCCAAAAAATAAAATTATTTTTTTTTTAAAAAAACGGGTAGTGGCCACGGATAAATCCGTGGCCAGTAATGAATTTTTTTTTTTTAATTTTAAGTGGCTCGCTTAAATCGAGCGGCCCGACATTATGGGGCATTAAAACGTTTGAGCCATTTCAAAATCATCACATTTTTATTTATATTTAAAAATCCAAAACATGGCCACGGATAAATCCGTGGCCACGTTAATAATATTTTTAATTTTTTTTTTTGGCCACAGATTTATCCGTGGCCAAAATTTTATTTATTTTAAAAATCCGTGGCCAACAATAAAAAAAATTAAAATTTTTATTTTTATTTTTATTTTTATTTTTAATTTAAGCTAAATAAGAATTTTAATTTTTTTTTTATTAAATCCGTGGCCAACAAAAAAAATAATCCGTGGCCAACGTCCGTGGCCAGTTTTAGCCACGCCACTTTTTGGCCACGGAATTTTTCCATAGCCAAATTCGTAGCCTTTTTATTTGGCCACAGATTTTGGCCATAATCCGTGGCCAAAACCCTGTTTTCTAGTAGTGTACCCTAAACATACATAACACTTCCTATTTATAGCCTATCTTCCACCCATATATATGTATATATATATACAAACCCTTGTATTTTTATCCATATATACCTATTAGCCTTCCATATAGCTCTTTATATACCCTCTTCTGTCCCTAAAAACATTTGAAAGGTAGAATTATTACCTTTCTCATAAGTAGTTTAGGCAACATAATGTTAGATTATTTTCATAAACAAGGCTTTAACTGGGATTTACCAAATAACGGTAAAAACACCAAGTAATTGCCTATGTTCACATTTACGATTTTATGCCTCAAATTATTTACTATACATGTTAATATCATTGTTTTTTGTGTTATTATGCTTTTGTAAAGATATATGCATGAACATGATCTGTTTATTTGTGCTTTGATAAGATATATGTGTTATGAGAAATTATTTTTCAATTATGTGTTGGGCCCGAAATATTGTGGAATGGATGTGGCTGAGTTCCACCTAGACATTCTATTGGCAATGCCGGTATTAAGTGTTCCAGCCCTCCATCTCCTAATCCCTCCTCATATGGACGGAGTGTTCTATATGAGAGTGGGTCGTAGGCTTCAGCATATATCGGGGTTATGACCACTAGTGTGACTCGGTTAAGATTGGTGGAATCGCGGAGTGACACGGTTGGATTATTGATTGTTTGATCGTGGTGGGAGTTATAAGGCATTACATCACTGTATGTGACGAACAGGGAGTATTATGTAATTTTACATGTTTATGTGCAATTTTCACACACTTGCACCTTATGTGATCGAGTAATAGTTCTACTCAACCGTTGTGTTGACACATTTTATGAACCTTCATTTAGGCAAGGATGTTATATTAGAGCGCGCAGCATAAGACCACCAGGCATTATGATGTTTTTACAGTTACTTTTGTATTATTTTCTAAATTTTAAATTTTGTATTTTGTAAAAATATTTATATAAATTATTCATGTTTAATAAAATATGAAGGGTATTTTTCGGATCGTGACATTCTTAGGTGAGAAGCCTTTATGAAGACCCTTATGATTAAGTATTTGGTAGTGGAAGTAGGGTCGACATATAATACCATCTTGGAAAGACTAAAACTAAACTTGTTTAGAATAGTAATATCAAATTTGATTTGAAAGTTAAATTCACAATTAAGAATGGGATTGGGGAGGTCAGGGCCAACCAGAAGATGACCCGGGAATGTTATGTTGTCCACATCAAATGGGAAGGAGGGCCTACAAAGGCTATCGAAAGCGATAGAAAAAAAAAACCATACCAGGTTGAGTGCCCCAAGAAGCAGGGTTAGAGGGCAAGGCCAAGGTAGGAGGGAGGCCTACTGGGCCTAATTAGAGGCCAGAAGGGCAAATTGAGCCCGTGGAGTAGAAGGTGATCCAACTCAGCTCTAGTGATAACGAGAAAACAACATGATAGTCGATAGGGTCCCAGCTGCTGCCAGAGCTTGAAATGAATTTGATAGAGATGCTTAAAAAAACATGAATGTTTTTTTCACTTGGAAAGCATCTCACTTTGAAGGGAGAGACCGAAAGGTCACGATGCATCACTTGAACATTGACCCAGACACCAGACCAATGGCTTAGAAGAAGTGTAGCCACACGTTAGAAAAGAATAAGACAATTGCAGTCGAGGTGAACGAGTTGCTAGAAGTGGGATATGTTGTGGAGCTTTAATATGCCAATTGGTTGTCTAATGTGGTCATTGTGTCGAAGTTGGCGGGAAAATGGAGGACCTGTACTGCTTGTGCAAGACGCATACAAATACAAATAGAGGGAGTAGCATCAAAAAAAAAAAAAAATGCAAAAAGAAAGGAGGAGTTGGTGGGAGGGGCGAGTAGATAAGGAAAGGGGCAAAGGAAAGTACAGGAGGAATTATCTTCAATAATGATAAATTTTCATTATTTTTGTCACCACTAAAACTTTGGAAATTATTAGCTTAACAAAAAGAAGTTTTCTAATAACTATTACATGTTTCAATAATAATAACTTCAATGGTAAAAAAATTTACAATTTTGTTTCGAATTTTAGTCCCCCTGTAGTGTTCTATCTAAAAGTAGTGACTCGTTGAAAATGGAATCCCCTTCACCCATGGATTAAATTTGAAACATTCTGGTAGTTCCAATTGATATAGGGTATTCCAAATTAATTATATATATAAAAAAAAAGTCTATTCATTTATCAAACGGTTAACGTTCATATAATATTTAATTATTTAATAAAAAATGTTTACATAAAAACTATATTATGAATATTGAGTATTTGATAGATGAATGAGCCAAATCCATGCTCAATCATACAAGAATTTTCCCACAACTACCTTTCACTCACTCAAATCCATAGTGCTACTTTGTTAAAACATTGTCTTACAAAGTGCTTTATCATTTGTTTCAAACATTACCAGTTCCGAAGTTGGTGGTGGACACCTTACAATATTGAGAGCGGGGTAAATCACTCAACTTCCCAAGCATCTTCTCATAGTATTGAATGTGCTCCATCCTATTAATGAAGGGGGAAAAATGCCCTTAATCTAGAATCAGTACGTATACATAATAATAATAACAACTAGCGATAAGTGCACACTCGATGCTTGTATAATTATAATTGTGATATAATTTAATTTTTTGTTTAAAATTTTGAATAAATATAAAATTAAAAATTTATTAAATTTTTATTTAAATATATGTGTTTGGTGGTATTATATTGATTAGATTTAGAAAAAGACAAAAAAATAATATTATATTTAGATCAGATTAAATCATATAGTTGAAATATAAAAAAAATAAAGTCAAATAATAGATAAGGAGGGGAGATAGGAGAGAGAAATATAAAAAGAAAAATAATAATATTAAGTTGAATAGAAAAGAAAGAGAAGAGAGAATAGATAAAAGATAGGAGAGAGAAAAAAAAATCCACACCAAAGACACCAAAAGTGGTTATAAAGTGGAGTTGGTACTTTATAAAAGAGTATAGATGATAATGATGATGATGATAACAACAACAACAACAACAACAACAACATTGACACATTCAATACATATGCATAATAAAAAATGGCCAAATTCCAAAAAAACCCCTTATGGTTTGGTGAAGTCGCTAAAAACCCCTTGTGGTTTAAAAATAGGTGAAAAATCTCTTGTGGTTTCGAAAACATTGCACAATGCACAAATAAAGTTGGGAACGAAAAATGCGAACAAACCCAATCTTTTTTGCTTCGGGATGGACCCGGTGAAATTCTTCCACCATTATTCTATCTTCTTCAAAAAGTCGCAACATTCGAGTCGCTCGAGCCTATACATACTGCACAAAATGCATAATGGTGTCACATATCTTATATCAATTATTAATACACGCCACATGTATGTATATATATATATATATAATCGAAAAGTGCACAACATACAAGTATTGTTTGTTGTTCTTGAGTGGAAAGCCTAATTAGTTGTTGATGGGGAAGATATTGAATGACAGTGATCAGATGAAAGCTTTCACGTGGTGACTAAGTTATAGAAATAGTGACAATAACATTGTCGTTGAGGCGCAAAGGACATATGAGGGTCTTTTCAGATGGAACACATAAATTAGGAGCCATCATGAAGAATCCATGATTACATATTGCTCTTTCAAGGTTAAAATTTTCACCCAGAGCTACAATTATTGTTTTGCCCTTTATACTTAGCACTCAACAATAATTGGTCCTAATTTGTCCCACTCGATTTTGGCTTTTGATCTTGCATATATTTCCAATGCTTTTCTTAAAAGGAAACAAAATCCCAACAAACATCTACCTCTTTTTTTTTTTAATTTGTTCATTAATGCATGTATGTAGATATGCATACTCATATGTCTACATGTATATATGGTATAGATATACATTACCAATCAGACCTAATTTGTCCCACTCGATTTTGGCTTTTGATCTTGCATATATTTCCAATGGTTTTCTTAAAAGGAAACAAAATCTCAACATGCATGGACTTTTTGTTTCTTGGAAGCTGACCTTGATCTTCTCTTATCTCTATCTATTTATTTATATAATTACCCATCAAAGATCTGAAATTATCCTATATGCTATCAATTATTTTAAGATGAATATTAATTGTTAAATGATGGAGCTTATTTGAAATATTTTTCAAATGGAAGTAGTTATCTAATTTAAGATATGGATGAAGCAATGGGATTTATTTTTTATTTTGATTGATAAGTTAATGGAATTTTAAGGACCATAAAATTAATTAAGTCATGATATAAACAAACTTTTAAAAATAAATATGATTAAAAACAAATACAAAAAGGGAAAATTATTATAATGAATAATGGAAGAGATCAATGTGTGTGTGTGTGTGAGAGAGAGAGAGAGAGAGAGACTGACTACGAAAAACATAGCTTTATAAAAGAGTATAGGTAGTAGTATATTATAAATAGTATAATTAATATTAACTACAATAAAAATACATCCATTTATAAGCTTGAATTTTCCCATGATTATTCGTCCAATGTTAATTTTACTTCAATATTTCTCGATTGCTACTTAACAGTAATTAATTTATGCCTATTTTATGAAGTTGTTAAACAATTTATGATGCTCATAAAATTTTACTTTAAATGAATATATAATTTAGTAGCCTACTACTGATTAATTTTATTTTAATTTTGTCAAGTAAAGGTTTGAATTTATTTATGGTTATGATAGGGACAATTACTATTGTGTGATATTATAAAAGTTATGGAATAGATTTTTCGTTGTCTTGTTTAATAGATTAACACAATATATTTTGGGAAATTCTAGCCCAGACTTGGCTTGGCCGAACCAGTGTTAAACATGTGGAGAGTTTTTAACACTTTCCCTATGAATGGTCGATAATTTAGGGAGAGTGACCAATCACTTGGCAAGTGCAATACACTTGTCATATGATTTGTTGGGTTCGACCAAACCAGATTCGGGTAGAATTTTCCATGTATTTCATACTTATTTACGGAATTGGAATTTCTTTTTCTGTATGTCACTAGTTGTGCTTAATGTGAAATTAAAATCTTGATTTGAAAGTTATTAGAACACGACACCTGTTTACTTTTATAACTCTAAATTTACCCTATATTTTAATAAGAAAATTTGCTATCCTTTTTAACTTGTGGCAGTCTGTTATTCCATTAATTTTGTTTTCTTTTTTTTTTTTTTCCGATTCATTGTGATATGATATGAACATTTAGATAAGCATTAAAAGGATAGTATATATTTCATATTTTTATGCTACTTATCAAAAGAATAGCAGTTGAGAATTAATTAAAATTTATCAGTTAATAAAAGAATACTTTTAAAAATATATCATATCTATGTGTGTGTGTGTGTGTGTGTGTGTATTGAGAATTATCAGAAGAGCAGAAATAATACCCTTAAATGTATACAAATGTATATCTATATATATAGTTCACAAAGCATTTATACCAATTTATAGCCTAAATTTAATTTTAAACATGTTTTAACCAGAAACCAAGCTATTTACTCTTCAATTAAAGTAAACTTTAGACTCTTTTAAATTTATATGAATAATTATATTTTCATTAATTACTTCAATTTGTGTATTTTTTCCCCTAAAAAATTGGAATACTCATTTTATTAGAATATTTTAAATTTATTTAAATATATCATAATTTAATTTAATATAAATAAACATATTTATATTATGGTTAAAAAATATTATCCACTTTTATTCAAACTGGTCAAACTCAAGCTACTTATAATTTATACCTATAAAAATTTATCTATACTATTAATAAAGAATTTAGGGGGGTTTGGTCTCTTTGTTCTATTCAAAACATCCCTTTTCTCTCTCATCTACCACGTTATTATATTTTCTCATATTCTCTCTCTCCTCTCACTATACCACATTTATTTTTTATTTTTTGTATTTGTTTCTTATTGTTATAATTGTATTTTAAAATTATTTCACTTTTCACTTATCATTAATTTAATAAAAATAATTTAATAATTATTTTTAAAAAGATATGCTCATGAAAGAAAATTAGTAAACATTACAATTGCATTCTACAAAAAATTAAATATTTAGTTAAATTATATCACTTTTTATTTTGCACACTCATAGAGTGCACCCCTTAACTAGTTAAGTTAAAGAACTAGAATACATTTTTTTATTTAATTATTAGGTATTATTACAATAACTTATTAGTTTATTCTTATTCCATCAATTTACTTAAACTATCAATTACTTTTTAAAGTTAAAATAATTTTTTTTATAACTAATAAAGGATTTGAAGTTGAATTTAGAATGCTACATGTAGAAAAAAAAAATTGTATAAATAGGAGTGTTATATTTGACTAAGTTTTTAACTGGGTGGGATAAGTGTTATATTTGATAGTTTAGGGAAGTTAATGAGACACAGTAAATAATTAAGGAGGTAAAGGGAATCCAATCATATTTTAAAATAAACGGGTATTTTGGTCGATCTCTCAATAAAAAAAAAGAATAGAGTGCCAATAACAAATTTTAAAGTGCTAACAACGATTCCCCCAATAAATTAAATGAAATGAGCATGTAGTAGGTAAAACTAAATTTAGAACATTATTTTTCACTTTAAAAGTAAATTAATCCCTATTTTTATTTTTTAAGTTTCATTCTCTGCTCTATATTTTTACGTTGAAAACTCCTATTAGAAAATAGAGTTTTTTTTTTGTTTTTCAAAATATTACTCTAACTAAAAATAATTCCCTGACTATTAATCTTTCAAAAGTATTTTCCTTATTACATTTTTAAAAAAGAAAGTAATTTTCATATTATTACTAATTATGTTGCCACATATATTGCCATGGTAGGCAAATTGGATTTTTTTTGTTTCCCCTGCTTTATGGGCCTATAACTATTTATTTGTTGTTATTCTTTCTTTTTCTTGTATCATGTATTCTAATTTATTAGACTTTTATATATTTTTTCATCACACCAATTTCTACAACTAAGTGGCATATTATTTTAAAATTTTACTTATTCTTTTACCATTAATCTAGACTTTATACAGTAGTAAGGTGAGGAATTAAAAACATGTTTTATTTTTTATTTATATCAAAAATTCAATAAGAGATTATAAAATAAGATTCTCATTTATTTTGCAAAACTTTTAAAATTCAAATTTAACTACATGATCCTAGTTAATATCATTCATTAGGCAATTAAAATTTATTTCTTGGTCTATTTGAGTTTGAAAAGAGTCATTGTTAAGGATTCCTTGAAAGGTAAGAGCTGAGACCTCGCAACCATGACCATGTCCGCTGGCTAATTGCGATGCTTCTCCGTTAGAGATATGTTCCTATTATACCAAAGGTTCCACAGAATCATTATAAAGAGTTCGAAATTAGTGGAATGTAACTTAGAATGGATCTCTCGGATCCAATCAGACGCCTTGCTGCGCTAACCCCTAACTTTTCACCAAGCAATATTAGATATAGCCAAGGCTTACTGAGCAAAGCATGCATGGAGTCCTCATTGACCTCTTCGCAAACCGAACAACCATTAGCTATAGGAATCTTAACAGTGCACCAGATTTGATGAGATCGGGATGGCTTCAATGGCCCGAAGCACGCTCATAGGTGTCTAACACCGACTAAACGTGGCCCATTGTCTCCTCCATGGCTCGAGAGAAGGTCAATGAAATTAAACATAATCCCCAACTCAATCGATGGAATTAGGCATAATTTCCAACTTAATTGATCAAAATAGACATAATCCCTAACACGATTAATCAAATTGATCGTAATCCCCAACTTAATTGATAAAATTGGGCTTGATCCCCATCTCAATGATCAAATTGGGCAAAATCCTGGACTCAATTGATGAAATTGGGCATAATCATTCAAATTCTACAACTTTAGGATGTTATACTTCACATAATCATTCTAATTCTGCAAACATTGGACATTATGATGTAAATTGTTATGTTTATATGTTATTTGCTCATTGCATTTCTGGAAAAATCTGAGATTGTGCAACATTGTTCTTTCTCATGGGTTCACATGTGCAACATATGCAAATCACTTAAAATGAGGAACAAATATTGTTATACAAAAGTGTGTCATTCTACTACCACTTTAAAATAATATAGTTTAAGGAGTTATTCCAATTCTACATAAATACATCTTTCTTCTACAACTTTACAATATATACTTCAAGTAGCCATCCAAGCTCTGCAAAAATATATCATTTTACTGCAACTTTACATCTTAATTTAAAACATCCTAAATAGAGAATTCACAACATAAAATCTAATGTATGAAAGTTGTAGGTTCTAGATACTAAATTTTTGTATCCTAAAAGCAAAAACCATCTCATCGAATATTTTCTCCCAAGCAAGCCTATGTCGGTCATGAATATATGTATCGTACAACCAGCCCGACTGAAGTACATTATCTGCACACTCTACATCACGTACTCTATGCTTGACAATAAGGTAAAAAAGTGCTCTTTCATCGTGTTCAGTCCATGTAGGAGGTGGAAGAGGGGGCCATGGTACCTCGTACCACTCCTCAGTATCCGAGATTGCACTGCTTATTTCCCCAGAAATATCACCTTCCACGAAAAAAATTGGTACAAGTAGAAACCACACTCTATCCTCCAACTCAACAACATCAACACGACAAATGTCTTCAATTTTTGATGGAAGTCTCTCCATATATAGTCATCTGCAAACATGTCCAAAGGAGCTCGCTTGATATAATTCCTAATATCAAACACCCGCTCATGAATAAATAGGGAAATACATGTATCTGCAAAAGTGCCTGCAACTCAATGAAATGCTTCATATTTTTCGATCACTGTCGAGCTAATTGCAAACAAGTTTTCTATGGCATTGTTTCGTTTCTACATGCTATGCTTGAGAATAGTGGCGTAGCCAAAAATATTGTATAGTAGGGTCACTACTTAATGAATAATATGATATTAAAATTACTAAAATACATACTCTATACCTTGTTTCTTCTTCAAAAATTAAAGAGTTCATTCTTTTGTGCGAAAATCCCAAATTTTGTGGGAGTTTGTAACATTCTTCTTTTTTTCTTCCTTTTAGTATTTATATAAAGTTTGTATGAAAAAATAAATATGTGAAAAACCAGAAAGAAGCGGTGGGCTTCTTTTAAACTTTTATGTTGATTCAATTAGACACATATATTGTAGGTATGTATATATATATATATATGCTATATACATATAGAATATAATAGTAAGTTTGATATTTGAACCCCATTACATAAAGATTTTTATATTTTTTTAGTAGGGTCTAATAACAATAAAATTTAGAATTTATATTTTTTGATACCTAATATTATATTGAAGTGGGATATTTTTAGTGGGGACATTGGACCGCACAACTCCCTATGTGCCTCTGCCCGTGCTTGAGAAGTGAGAGATAGATTTCCAAATGGAAAACGGTTAGGCAGAATAAAAAAGATTAAAAACAATAGATAAAGTAAGAGTGTTTCAATCTTTTGGGAGATTGGCGAATGACCTCTAACTTTAATTTTGAAATAGATACATAAGACTAAGCTAAACTCTATTGGGGAGTAAACTATAAAGTGGAAAAGTTAAAAGGATTTAATACTAAGTCTCCCTATTATCAACTACAATATATATATATATATATAATATTGTAATAAGTCTCCCTATTATTAACTATAATATATATATATATACATAATATTGTAATGTTTTACAACATTTAAAAAGCATATATGTATAAATTTTTGAAATTATCAAAGTTACATACACTATGGTTGCGTTTCGTAGGGGGTTTATGGGTAGAATTATATAAGTACTCCATCCATAATTATATTTGGAGGCAATTTTTTTGGTCCTTGATATAGCTCATCCCACAAGGGAGTGGGATAAGCAATTCATTGGTTTTGGGCTTGGCTGATATAACTTTTAAATTACCCATTTAACCCTAAATCCCTTTGGTGTCGCTGAGCCAAAAGAAAAGAATAAAAAAATCAATCACCAAACTTATGCAATTATTCAAGATTAACTAGGGACATGCTTTTATAAGCAAGAATGATGGATTATTAAGAAAACATATTTTAATATATTTATTGATTTTGAATGTATAATTTTTTATATCATTGTATATTTTATTTCCTAGGCTAGGTTCAATCAAATTTCACTAATAATAGTGAATTATAGAAACATATTCAAATAATGGTTAAATAAATTAAAAGCTTATATAGAGCATTTTGATCTTTATAGAAAAAACAATTTATGTAATTTACATCTAATCTATCTACTTAAGATAGTGTAACCAAACACTCTTTTTGGGACATCCATTGAAATAAAACTGACTACTAATTATTTTTATACAAAGGATTGATACCATATTTTTGGCCATTGTATCATATGGTATGTAAATCCTATACGTCTATCAAATGCAATCCATATAGATAATATATATATGTATATATATGTATATATATAATGCATAATATATTTTATGTATATTATACCCAAAAAATCTTTTTAGACATGTATTATATAAACAACATGCGTTGTACACATATTTTTTTTCTCAAAATTTTTCTAACATACGAAATAACTTATATTCAACACAAGTAAAATAATTTTATAGGAAATAAAATTTTATGAGAAATAATTTTAAATATATGAACAGTAACTCGCTGTGTGCACAAATTTATTGTTCGCATAATAAAAAAATCATACGAACAATAACTCGTCTACACTATATATGAGTTACTATTCACAGATTAAAAATTATTACATGTATGAACTATGGGGAAATGGTGTAAGAATTTCATATTATGGTAAAATATTAAAAAGAATATCAAATTACATTATTTTGGTAAAAATCCAGGAAATTACTTGCGTTTTGGCTTTAAAAAAATAACAAAATAATAATACAGATTGCTAAAAAGTTGTACCCTATATTTTAATAAGAGAATTGTGCTATCCTTTTTAACTTGTGACAGTCTGTTATTCCATTAATTCTATTTTCTTTTCTTTTCCGATTCATTGTGACACGATATGAACATTTAGATACGCATTTAAAGGATAGTATATATCTCATATTTTTATGCTACTTATCAAAAGAATAGTAGTTGAGAATTAATTAAAATTTATACATGTATATATATTAAAAAAAATTATCAGTTAATAAAAGAATACTTTTAGAAATATTATCATATCTCTGTGTGTGTGTGTGATATGGACATTTAGATAAGCATTAAAAGGATAGTATATATCTTATATTTTTATGCTACTTATCCAAAGAATAGCAGTTGAGAATTAATTAAAATTTATACATGTATATATATATTAAAAAAATTATCAGTTAATAAAAGAATACTTTTAAAAATATTATCATATGTGTGTGTGTGTGTGTTGAGAATTATCAGAAGAGCAGAAATAATTTCAGGATAATTGAGTGTGAAAATATTTGGAGACTAATAGATCCTTGAGGAAGGAAAAAAAAACCGTCACATAGCAATAGATTAAATAAGCACCTAATTTTTTTTTTATTACAGTCAGTACCTAATATTAACTAGCTTATTTTAAATAACTCGTACGAAATTTAGTTTTTTGGTTGGAAGAGTTGTTGTGTTGTGTTGATTGATTGACGTTGTGTGTTCCAAATGGTGAATCCAACTCCCTTTTATAGACTTCAAGTTGCAATCGTCATCCTTCATTTTTGGACTAGCCACCTTATTCTGGATTGGGCATTTGACATGGATGGCTGTCCTTATTTTTAGGATATGGCATTTATGCCATGTTTATCTGTATTTCAATTTTCCAGCAGCACATGTCCTTTATCTTAGGCATGCTCAGAGACACTATGCCTTATCCTTATCTAATTTGTTATACACTATTCTGGATTTGATTATTCTCACATTCATCTTTTTTTTTTCTATTTTATATTTCTGCTGACTGGGCCATGGGCCTCTAACATACCGGCCCGGGCTTCCTAACATGGGTCTGGCCTAATTGCGTCAAAGCGACTTGGGCTTTGTTAATTTTATTTCGGCATGGTGAGAAGGATCAAAATCAATCCACTCTAAACTTATACAAAAATTCCATTTTTGGGCCCAAACAATGCCCCCCGCAAGTTGTGATTAATTGCAAGATTTGATCATAACTTGGTTAAAATTTATCTCCTTTGCGCCAATGTTTTGGCGGCTTTTTTATTCATGTTCGCCATAGTTGAGGCGGCAATTCTAGATATTCTTTCTGAAAAAATGTACTGTTGTACGAACAATGGCCCTTATGCTACCAATGATGCTCGGCAATCAGGCCATAAAAATGTCACCATTGAATTCTCCGCAATACATTTGATATTTATTTTATTATTAGCATATACGTATATATATATATATATTTATATCTATTTTTCCCTTTTTCTGCTGATTTTTAAATTATTATGGTTGTTTCTGGCTCCATCATGATGGCGCCCTTTGAGTTGCCCGATACTAGTCATTTCTCACACCAGTGTCCCCCTACGTCTTGAACTCCTTTTAATCGCTAACTCCCAATTTTCTCCTTTTTCTCACCTCTTTAGTGTTTATTTCCAGAACTTTCAAGACTCTCTTTCAGCTTTTGACTTTAAAAACCCCTCACTATTTCCCTTCGTTTTACCTTCACCATTCTTCTAGCTCATTTTCCCCAATTTCAAAACCCTAACCCCTTTCACAATCAGCAATGGCATCTCAAGACTCAACCATTTTTGTCTGCGAGGGTGCCCATTTTCTGGGTCCTGTTCTTAGCGGCAAAGCCCCCTGAGACCAACCTCGTGACCTCACTCGCTTCGAGGAGCGTCTGCCATGGTCGCCTAATTCCTCTGTCCACCGTAACTTCGTGAACTGGTGCGCTCAAGCCGAGGCCGTTCATTGCCAATTACGGAAGAACATTGGGATTTATGAGCCCATCCAGGTCTCTAAAATCCTTTATTCCCTTGATTTGGGGTTTTTGCAAGCGGCGCTACCTTTTTGGTGTAGGATCAACAACACCTTTCATTTCACCGCGAAGCCAATGAATGTGACTTTGACTCTTCTCGACTTGGAGCAATTGGCGGCCCCATTGGCATCGACGTAAGGTATGACGACCTCGACATTCTAGAGCTTTCGCACTTATCCTACGAAAATAAGCCCATGACCAGCTATGGGCTTATCATTTCTCACTTTGTTAACAAAGCCACCCCTGTCTCCGACGAAGAGCATGTTGATTTTTGGCATTGTGGATATGTAGATACGTCTTTTGTACCCAATCCTGCCAACAGATTGTGGAGTTTTATTATATGGCCGGGGCGTTGGCTGCGGGTGGCAAGTTTCCTTTTGTTTACAAAGGTCTGCGCCAGCTAGTCAAAGTGAGGCAAGACCCAAAAAAGAGATAAATCCACCTTAGAGGCCTCTGGTTGGTGCAGATGTGGCTACAAGCCTATTTTCCCCATCTGTGTGCAAGATCAATGGGCATGAGGATGGAAAAGGAGCTCTTCATCACCTTTCTCGACTGCCAATCCTGAGCGAGCCTTTGATCGTTTCTACCTTCCTCGAGATGGTAGCATACCAGAATAGGATGCCCTCTGCAGTTGTGACTCGGCATTTTATCGGCACGGGTCTAAGTCTTCCCACATCAGCGATCAAAGGCGATGGGCTTCCTACCTTACTGCTAAACACTTGCCATGTTGTTTTCGTTTTGAAAACATGGTCTCTAGCCGCCTTTTGCCATATGCTCCTCACTATGTGGCGCGTCAATTCGGCCTGATTCAGTCTTTGCCTGCCCTAGTCAAGACGATTAATTTGTTACATTTCAAGCTAAACAAGTATAAAAATAGGGGTGTTCACATCTTCAGGAGTCTAACAGAAAGTTCTTGGCGTCGTCTACGTGAATTCGAATTCACTTACTTTGCCAGAGACCCTAGAGCCACTTCGGCCTTCCAGACTTGGTGGAATGGATATTTGGGTCGTTCTCGGACTGAGCTTGCTCATGCGGTTGTGGTTCGTTTCACCTTTTCGATTGTGCCCCCAAAGGCTGCCACTATTGTGCCTTTTTCTAAGGACGTGTTTGTCAAATCTACTGCTGGCAAAAAACGTATTGAGAAATTTGAACGATTTTATAATGTTACCTAGAACCCCTTTAGACGTGATGAATACATTAGGCAAGCTTCCATTACCTTTTTTGAGAAGAAAGAAAAATGATTGCTAAGGAAAAAGAGCATTTTTATATCGTTAGGAGGAGGTTAGAGGATAAAACCCCACATTGGTCTATGTTTCATAACCCCTTATGCTTGATTGCCCCCCCCCCCCCCTCTTTACCTGACTTCATCCCTTGGGTGATCATACCTAATCTTCCCCTTGAAAGGCCCATGAGCTTCCATGACGAAGTTACTTTCAGCGGTTTGTTCGCTGATGCCATGGGAGTTTGTCAGATTGAGCTCTTTAGACTTGCTGCCCCTTTTTAGAGTGATGTAGTAACCATAGAAGGGGAAGGTATCACCTTCATCCCTGCTTTCTCTATTCCTGGTCCCTTTTTGCCTTGTCATTGAACCTTTGTCTTTATTTTGTTTCTAGGCTCGCGTAAGAAAACTGAAGCCATGGTGACCACTGCCACTGCCTTTCTTGCCAGAATTCCCATTCCATCTCTTGATCCTGCTCCTCTGCCAGCCCCTATTCAGGTAGGTACACGTCGCTCTGCCCTCCACTTTCATTCAACAAAAATTGAGGACGTGATCGAAGTGTCTGACTCTGATGATAATGAATCTGACATTTTGACCCTGTTCAGGTAGGTACACGTCGCTCTGCCCTCCACTTTCATTCAACAAAAATTGAGGACGTGATCGAAGTGTCTGATTCTGATGATAATGAATCTGACATTTTTCAGCCAGGTATCTTTCTTTTGATTTCCTTTTATCTCTCCAATTTTCACCCTGTTGATTTTTTTTATTCGCAGGCCCTTCGTCGAAGCAAACGCACCATCACTACGGCTCCCGATCTAAGGCCTAACCTTGTCAAGCAGATGGCGACAAAAAGGCGCTTGGTAATGCCTGCCTCTGGTCCTGAACTTTCCTCTACTAGTACCCCATCTGCTTCCACTAGTCCTACTCAAGCGGAAAGTGTTAAGGAATCACCCTCTGAAGAGATTGATGTCAACAAGACTGTCGACAAAATCTATGTTGACCTGACTGCGGTGGGATATTCTCCTACTGAGATTCCAAACGTTCGCCTATCCGAAAGGATGGTGATATCGCCTGCTCCTCCACCTTCTGCCAAGATGACTGAGGTGATTTTTCTGTCACCTATCCCTGTTATGGTACCTGCGCTTTCCATTTTTCTAACTTTGGTTTTCATAGCCTACTCCTCAACCTTTTGCTCAAGCTATTTCAATGGCTTCTTCGCTGCCAGAAATCCCCATCGGTAGCTCTCAGGAAACATTGTTCCTTTGCTGATTACCTTGGTTTCTTGCTGGTTTGTGTGCTCTAACTCTTTCTTTTCTCACACGTGACCTCTCCTCGATCACTATCGGGCTCAACCCCTCTAAGCAGCGCTAAAGCAGTGGTGGACTTGCTGGACTCTATTTTGGGGGATGACCTCATTCCCGAACCATGCACCTCTCCGATGCTCATGTTCAGGAGCTCAAAGGGCTCCTTGTGGGGGTGGATTTTGAATACGCTCCTATCATCCTCAGGACGAGAAAGAATCTCATCGATGAGATTTTGAGGGAGGTTGCCCGCCTTGCCGTCACTCCCAGGAAGAGGCATTTTTATGAAGACTTCGAGAAGAATCTCCTTAGTTTAGGATAGAAATGTGAGGGCAACAACACCTTTATCCAAACTCCCTATGTTTCCAACACTGGCCCACTGGTCGAAGATCTGAGAGCACTCTGGGTTCAATTGAACCAGAAGGCTGAACAACAGCTAAGCTTGTCTTCCAAGCAGGAGGGCCTTATTGCCGAAATGGAAAGCCTGAGGAAGCTCACTGAAGAGGTAGACCAGCAAATGCTCAGTCTCTCCAGTGAGGTTGAAGAACTTAAGGCTAGCTCTGATGCCTGGATCCAAGTCTACCAACAAGCTATGGAAAGAGACCTCAAATGGAAGTGCCAAATTGAGACCGCCTCTGCTGAGCTCGATGAGGTGACCACTTCCCTACACCTTTTCTTTGCTCGATTTTGAGCAAATTTCCTGGGTGAAGGGACCCCATGGGTCAGTAGAGTAGGGGGATTTGGGGGTGGTCACTTGACGGAGCTGACTTCGACATCTAACCCGCTCGCAATTGAGGCGGCGGGATCCAGTCGAACGACTCAAGAAAAAGATGCCCTGGTGGCCCAACAACCTTGATGACTTTAAACTTTTTTAGTTTTATGGCCTATGTGCCATTTGAAATGACATTCTGTTGCCGAAAATAATTTTTCCTTTCTGATTCTTGCCCTTGGATATTTTGAGCCATTTTTGGCTCAATTTTGCATGTATTCATTCCGATTTTTCTGTCTTTCGATCTACCTCGATTTATCATGTTACTTGATTTAGTCATATCAAGACTTCTTCAAAAAACATTTTACATGTGGAAAAGAAACCACTTAGGTGCATCAATAACATAATTAATTCAAAATAGACAAAGAAACGATTCTGAGCTCGATTGGCCTCAGAGGCCATTTTGACCCAGACTATTTCGGCGTTCCAATGGCAATGTTTCCCAAAGTGTGGGGTAATACTTCTTCAAATATTTACCATTTAATGGATCCCTAAGTAAATTCCTATCTATGCTTCTGAGTAGGTAAGCCCTTCCCTTAGTCATCGTATGGATCGAAAAGGGGCCTTCCCAATTGGGGCTCCATTTTCCTAACATCGCATCTCTTTTTCCAAGGGGAAGACTGCTTTCCACACAAGGTTGCCAATTTGAAATTGTTTGGCCTTGACCTTTCTGTCGTATGCCTTGGCAACTTGTTTTTTCAGGGCTTCAATGGAATCTACTGCCTGTATTCTGACATTTTCTATGGCATCTAGTTTACCCACCATTTTGCAATAGTACTCTTCAGCGGTGAGATCTTTTTGTTGAGCTATACTTGTGGATCTTACATTGATTTACATAGGCAGGACAGTGTCGTGGCCATAGGTGAGTCGAAATGGGTAGTTCCTTTGCCGGTGCGTTTGCTAGTCCGATAAGCCCACAACGCTTCGGAGAGCAATAGATGCCATGCTCTGGGATTTCTCTCCACCATTTTTGAAATGATATTCTTTAACGTCTTGTTGGTGGACTCAGCTTGACCATTCCCTTGCGCATAATATGGCATGGAATACTTGAGTTGGATGCCGTATTCTGCAGCAAAAGCTTGGATTTAGGATCCCATGAACATGGTCCCCCTATCTGTTACAATCGTCTGAGGGATTCCAAATCTATGCACTAGGTGCTCTTTGATGAATCTGACCACTGTTCCCTGATTGGTTTGCTTTAGGGGAATGGCCTCCACCCATTTAGTGAAATAGTCAGTGGCGGTGATAATATGGGTGTGTTGTTTCGAAGAGGGGGGAAAGATAGCCCCTATTAGGTCAATGGCCCAACATCAAAATGGCTAAGGTTTGATTATTAGGTTCATTTCTTCTGCTAGCATCTTTGAATTAGGCCATATAGCTGGCATTTTTCGCAACCCTTGGCCAGCCAATGGCAATCATAGATCATCTTTAGCCAGAAATAACCATACTGCTTGATCAACCATGTCATCTTGCGGCCACTTTGATGGGCTCCACATACTCCTTTGTGGACTTCTGTCATGATTTTCATCCCCTCATCCTGTCCAACACACTGCAAAAGGACGTTATCATGACTTCGACGATACAACGAGCTATCTCCCAGGACCACGTAGTTAGTAGCCCTCATCTTGATTTGTCGAGGTGCTCTTTGGGAAGGATCGTTCAAATAACTTAGTATTGGTTTTCCCCCATCTTCAAATTGTTTCATGGTACTCTCAGTGGCACAAACGTTGGTTCCTTTGAAGTGAGAAGGGTAGGCCTGTCTTATAATGGTATAACTGGCGGCCATACAATCTTTGGGAAATTTTGTTCCAGTGGCTATTTGAGCCAACTCATTGGCTTCGAAATTAGACTTTCTAGCCACAAGCTGAAATGTTACCTCATTGAACCCCATTAATAAAGCATTAACCGTGGAGATATACCTATCAAGGATGGGGTTTCGATACTGGAATGTACCTTGGATCTACTTAATGACGAGCTGGGAGTCTCCAGTTATGATAATACCAGATGCTCCTAGTTCACCTAACAATTCCAATCCAATGATCTGGGCTTCGTATTCGGCCTGATTATTGGTGCATGAGAATTGAATTGGATTGCCATGCCAGTCTTGATTCCTTACGGTGAAGTGACAATTATGCCAGCCCTAGATGCTTTGTCCGTTCGAGACCCGTCGAATTGAAGAACCTATGGTTTCAAAAATACCGACAGCATTTCAATTTGCTGAGTTGCTTCGTAATTTATTTCGACATTGGGGTGGTCGATGAGAAAATCAGCCAAGGCTTGGCCTTTCATAGCTTTCTGCGGAACAAACTGCAACTAATACTCCATTAGGTGGATGGCCCAGCGGCCTATCTGATCAAGCACTATCGATCTCGAAAGCATGTATTTGATCACATTGATGCTACTGATTACAAGAACTTTTACCGGCAGTAGGTAGTGCCGCAGCTTAATACATGCGAAGTATAGAGTTGAATGCCTGCTCAAGTAGTATACAACCCGTTCGAGACCATTTTCATCACCTTGAGTTAAGAAGGCCCCAATGGTCTCATCAGCTGCCGAAATGTAGAGCTTGAACGGTTCTCCTTTTCGCGGCAGCATCATCAAAGGAGGGGAAGTTAAAGATTCCTCGATCCTCTTGAATGCTTGCCCATGTTCTTCTGACCATTCGAAGTGGTCATGGTCATTTAACTTTACTAAGGGTGAGAAAATCTTGGTCTTGCCTGCAAGGTTCGAAATAAACCTTCTTAAGTAATTGACCTTTCCAAGAAACTGCTGAAGTTCTTTCTTGGTTCGAGGTGGCTGGGCGGCCAGGATGGCCTTTGCCTTGTTTGCCTCCACTTCGATTCCTTTCTTATGCACTAAAAACCCAAGAAAGTGGCCTACGGCCACTCCGAACACACATTTCAGCAGGTTCAATTTCAACTGGAATTTCCTCATCCTCTCAAAGGCCTTAATCAGGTGCTCTAAATACTGAGCAAAGTTGGTACACTTAATGATGAGATCCTCAATGTAGATCTTGATGAAGTCATTCATGTAGTTATGAAAATTGCAATTCATTGCTCTCTGATATGTAGCCCCAGCATTTTTAAGGTCAAACGGCATGACCTTCCATTGAAAGGTACTAATGCCCCTCAGGCATTGGAATGCCAGTTTTGGGATATCCTCTTCGGCTATGAAGATATGATTGTATCCTGCATTGCCGTCGATAAGAGTCAAAAACTTATGTCTTGCGACGGCGTCTATCATCATGTCAGCCATTGGCATCATATAATCATCTTTTGGAGATGCCAAGTTTAAGTCTCTGAAATCTATGCAAATCCTCAGGGTATCTGGCACGACATTGGCCACCCATTCAGGGTATTTGGCCACTTCAATAAAGTCTGCCTTAAGAAGTCTTTGAATCTCCTCTTTGATTAACACACAAACTTCTTCGGACATGCATCTAAGAGGCTATTTCCGTAGCTTAAACCCAGACAAAATGGATATACGATGCTCTACCAAGTCCCTGCTGAGACCGGGCATTTCATCATAATTCCATGCAAAACAATCTTTATATTGTTTAAGTATGTTGATCATGGCCCTGAGCACTAATGTATGTGGGCCTATAATCATTTTTATTGCCAAGTTTCACTTCGATTACAGGATCTTATCCCTGGATTCTAACTTTATTGAGCTTTACCGGAGCGACACTTAATTCCTTTAGTGTGATCTCATCTGTCGAAGTGAGATCTTAATCGTGCTCATAAATTACATCCACATTACAACTATAGTAATCGGAAAGGTCTTTGGCCAATAAGGCTAAAGTTTTATTTATTGATCCGGTGCTATCCGTAATTATTACAACTTCTTCTATATCGATGCTATTCATGATTAATATCTTGAAAAATAGAAAGCAGCCTTTCTTCGATGTTGCAAGGCTTGCTAACCTCGTTAGTCATCGCTACCTCTAAACTAATTGGCGCCATAGACGAAGTGGCACAAAGAGGATGACCATATTTGTCTTGTCCAATGAACCTGTAGGGTCGGACAGTGTCGGGGTAATATCTGGCTTCTACTAAATTCACATTGGTCATGAACGGCCTTTCTTCTGCCTTCACAATCTCTGTCTCAGTCTCGCCATCTCCCAAAAATACTAAAAACTGGTGTAAGGTTAAAGGGATGCACATGGCGGAATGGATCCAATCCCTTCCCAACAATGAGTTGTAGGAAGTCTTCGCATCTATCACAAAACGTGCAGAAGTGATAGTTCTATTCCCGATGCTCACTTCGATAGGCAGGATACCCATAATGTCCGCTTTTCCCCCTTGCAAAATTGCTAATTACCACATCTATCCTGAGGAGATCATCCTTCTCCTTTCTGATGCACTTCATGGTTTGAAGAGGCATGATGTTCACTACGGCTCCATTATCCACCAGTATTCGTCCTAGTAGGCTTGCCATTGAGATGGCCAGCCATAAAGAGGGGCTTTACATGCCTCGCCATGCTTGGTAGAGGTTTCTAGAACAAAGTCTTGATCTCTTCGATTGTCTTACTCTTTTGGAGTATTTGTTTGGAATTGCTCACAAGAAAGCCATAGGCTCACTGTTGTCCCAGACCTCACTGCTTTCTCCTATGTTATCCTAAGAATCACTATTAGCATTAGTATTCGAAAGGAATGACCATACCATGTTGCACTCCATGTTGATAGCGTCGATACTGGATGATGATGCGTCCGTGGTTTCCATTGGCAACTCCTTGTTGATTTGGTTTAGTTCTTCCATCTTCACATTCCATTCACTCAGGTCCTCCTCTCCGACACCTTCTGATCTGCTTATGATATTGTTCTTTGATTCATCACTTTCCAATATTATCGGATCATCAATCTTTTTCTCCGACTGAATGTCGGTCGGGATGATTTTCTAGTTCCTTGGCTCTGTTGATATCATTGCTTTACCTTGATGGGTTTCGCTATTTCCTTTTTGCGTATTTCAGCTTCCTTGCGTTGTCGCAGGTAAGGATGCAAATGAGCCGAGCCGAGCCAAGCCTTGGCCTTTTTTTCAAGCTCGAGCTCGAGCCCGATGAGACAGGAAAAAATAGGCTCGAGCTCGGGCTCGAGCTCGAGTTTAAATATTTTTAAATATTTTATTATGTTTGAGCTACAGGCCTGAGCTTGGGCTCGAGAGCTCGAGTTCGAAAATCAATATATTATTTATAATTATATATATAATTATATAAAAATAAAAATAAATATTAAAAAATAAAGGCTCACGAGCGTACGAATAAGAAATACTGGGCTCGAGTTCGGCTCAACTCGAATTATTCGAATTTGAGCTCGAGCCTTTGTCAAGCCGGGTCGATTCATTTCCATCCCTAGTCGCAAGTATCTCCGGTACTGTGTTCATGTCATCTCTCGAGGACTTATTCCGCTAGGAAACTTAGGATACCTTATTGTTGTCCAGCGTCTTTCCTGGACTGCTGACGACCTATTGAACCTGGAATGAACCGGTTCTTGAGTTGGTTCACTTCATTGAGGTGGGCTAGAAGGTGCGCTCCTCTTATCACTCCGCTCTCTGTTGACCCTTCGGGGTGGACTTCGATTTCTCTTATTCCAATTTTGTCGCGATGGATCGCCATTGGCACAATGCCCCCTCAGTATGTGAGGTGGATATGGCGCGACTGTGGAACTATGGAAAAGCTGACCATGAGATTGGCCCAAGGATAGTAAACTCCTGCTAGATAGACCCATGGCATTGTTGCCATATCGGAATGGCAACTGCCATTCTGACTGTGTCATTGCCTGCTCATTCTGCTGGTTTTCCTTTTTAGCTGGGTCATTCTGAATGTTGACTATGTTTACTCCCTCCTCCTGGTATGGTTCTTTGTCAATTCCCATTTTCTTATTCATCCATTCCGGCAGAAAGTGTAAAGTGCCGTTGTCCGGGCAACTCTGGATCATGCACCTAAAAACCAAACAGTTATTGGTATTATGAGTCCATGCGTTATGAAATTTAGAATATGTTTTGCCTTCCAGCTCTTTGGCCATTGGCATTCTATGGTTAGTAGGCACCTTAATTTTTCCATCAGCTAATAAATGATCAAAAATAGCTTTAGTTTTTGATAGATCGAAACTATAGCGCCTCTCCATTTTAGAACGGAACTCTGGCTTATTCAACATGCCAGGAGGCATCTTGATGTGAGGCTATAACGCCCTTGTTTTTATCAAAGTTGGGCAGACCGTGTTCTTTTGGCAAACGAGTAGGGCTAGGCCCACTTCGTTCTACCATTGGTCTTTTTTTCGACATTGACCAGGTCATCTTGAACTTCGGCTAGGCCTACTTGATAGTGAGCGGCCTTGGCGTGATAACCTCTTCGATTAATCTTCTCTTAAAAAATTTTCGCATTCAGTGACATGCCTAATTAAGTCAAAAATTGATGCGAATTGTTGGCCAAATATTTTCTTTTTTAATTCGAGGTGCATGCCTCCTATGGCCAAACTTATGTAACTTTCTTCAGCCATGATCACTGAGCAAAAGTGTCTGGCCCGGATGAATCTCCCCATATATTCCTCGGCTGACTCCCCGGGTCTTATATTGGCTAACTCCGATATGGATGATACCTCAGGGGGTAGTCAATAGAAATGACTATGGAAAAGACTCTCCATGGTTGGCGAGTCGGGAACAGACCCAAGTCTAAGTCTGATGTATCATGAAAAGGCTTCTCCAATTAAGGAATTTGGAAACAAATGTAATTTTAAGTTCCCATCCATTCCAATTGCGCCACATTGTGTGGTGAATTTAATAATATGCTCGATTGTGGTCTATGACCCATCCCCATTAAACAAAGTAAAAACTAGGACCCTAAACCCTGGGGGAAAAGGAATCATGTCAATTTGAGGGGGGTAGGGGCGAGAATACCTGGGTGGCGAGACTGATCGTTTATGTCTCGCTAGTTCCTACCGCAACATTTCTTGTATCTCTTGTCGAGACATGGCTGTGTTGTCAGTCCGAGCAGTGGCAGATTGGAGTCTTTCCACTACGTATGGCATTCCATAGGGGATTTTAGGTCCGTTGGAATGATTCCTCGAGCCCAATCCTTCCCCCTCCAAGAGTACGCCTCTAGACTCGAACGCCACTCTTTTGCCGGTATCAATATTGGGACATCTTCCATGACGATAATTACCTTGAATATTCAACCATTCTGGCCGTGCATCGGCATGGTCAGGCTTGTGATATTGTTTGGCCTCATTTCATCTTAGAGGTTTTCTCACCGGTGGAATGTTGTCCATTCTTGCTGCCACGCTGTACAAGTTCATTCCATAATGTGGATCAATTACTCAAAGTGATTCTAACATAGATGCCATCTGTTCGGCCCTCTCCGTTTCCTCTCTGCGTTGTCTTTCCATCAACTCTTAAAATCTACAATTAGATTCTAAGATCCTATAATGTGTCTTCGCCACAATTGGCCACTCCGGCCAGCAAGGCGGGTGCTTCCTGAATCGGCGCCTCTTCAAGCGCTCTCTGATTTTGCTCAAGCCTATCCATGATAGGCTAAACATTGGAAGGTGGATTATGTCCACATATCTCTTTGTTCTGATCACTGGCTACCTCGCTTTCATTGTTTGAACTGAGGTTAGCTCGAGTTTGGCTCCTTAAGCGTCGTGGTGCCATGACTTGCTTTTTATGAATTTTAATTTTCAATTTTTTGTGATTTTTCAATACAGAATGCAAGTATGCAATTGACCGAAATAAAACGTGCTTCCTAAGACCTAAATGCTGACAAAACCTTTTTGAAAACTGAAGTGATGTGCCACCGGGCGTGCCAAAAACATATGTTTGCACACATTTTCAGTGTTCGCGCCGAAGTGGCCGCTCAGGGTTTGAATCCGTTGGGTCCTATGGGGAAGCAACAATTTCAAAGTAAGCTCGTGGAGCATTCGGGTCAGGGCGTGCCAATGTCCAGGAGCACACAAGTGGAAGTCTTGTTGATTCGAAGTGAAAAGTGATGTGGTTCACCTAAGACTTCTATATGAAAAACGATTAAATCGGAGTAGGCAAACACTACTCCTGAGGTTCTACTTGCCTACAACTCAATGTAGGACTTAACAATTTAGCACTTTCAAAGATCGAAAAGGGTCGAAAAGCTTTAAATCGAAGTGAAAATGTGTTCGAAGATGATAGCTACTCGCCACATGGACTTTACAGGACTCGACTATAGACACACGCATTGATGACTCGGGTCATATCTATGACAAAGATGCATTGAGCAGTCCCTAAGAACTCTAGCTACAAATCAACCATATTGATGACTCTGGCCATATCTACCTGTGGGTGTATTAAGAGGTTGTTCACTCCGACGAGCATTGATTGACTCCGTCCGCACTCCTCTTTATGCATGCGGTCGATATGGATGCTAGGTACTACTCCGTCGCATTGATATTTCACTTCGAATCGGGCCCAATCCGAGTGAGTGATGGCAACGACCTCGTGACGCTACCAAATGAATACATTGATCATCCAATTTCGAGCCAAATGAGGCATGGCGACAAACATTCGGGCAACGATTTTCTACCTACTAAACTAAAGGTAATCTTTGTTCATTTAAAATAAGAAAAATCAGAGAATTGTTGACTTCTTGATTGGAAGAGTTGTTGTGTTGTGTTGATTGATTGACGTTGTGTGTTCTAAATGGTGAATCCAGCTCCCTTTTATAAACTTCAAGCTGCAACCGTCATCCTTCATTTTTGGAGCTAGCCACCTTATTCTGGATTGGCCATTTTGACATGGATGGCTGTCCTTATTTTTAGGATATGGTAGTTATGCCATATTGATCTAGATTTCAATTTTTCAGCAGCACATGTTCTTTATCTTAGGCATGCTCAGATACAACTATGTCTTATCCTTATCTAATCTATTATTCTCATCTAACAACCCCTAAAAATAAGGGATTTGATTATTCTCACATTTATCTTTTTTTTTCTATTTTATATTTCTGCTGACTAGGCCATGGGCCTCTAACATACCGGCCCGGGCTTCCTAACACGGTCCTAGCCTACTTGCGTCAAAATGACTTGGGCCTTATTAATTTTATTTAGGCGTGGCGAGAAGGACCAAATCAGCCCACTCCGAACTTATACAAAAATTCCATTTTTGGGCCCAAACACCCTGAAAGAGGAGGAATATTTGATTCAACTTATGGTGTCTGAGGTTAGGAAAGGAAATTTGAGCTCCTCTATTGTAACGCCCCGAAACCTCTAGCTAATTATGAAAACAACTATTTATAACCATCTCACAAAAACATGCTATTTTATAACGTAATAAAACCAAACATGCTTACTAATATTCCAAAAGAGACGTTTACAAACATCATTTATTACATATACACAACATATACATAACTTAACTACCAAGTTTCTAGCATAACGCATACATTACTAACTACAAGCCTCGAAGCGCCCTCCTAAGTCTTCCTCGTTCCTATCTTCCTGTGTCTCAATTCTGGCTAAAACATAATAGAAAGCAACGTCAACATATACACATGTTGAGTAGAAATTTATATAGACATGAGGTGATCGTGTGAAATTGCATATTGTCATAAAAGCACATAAAACCACACATAAAACCATGGAAATTTCAATTCCTGATCAAATCACATAAATTTCAGCTCTGATAGAGCATCACATTCCAACACATTTTTACCGTTTTTCCACCTCAACGGGCGGCTACCTTATCTCGCCGTGCCGTAATTCAATTTCAACTGATATCCAACCGAAATCACACCAAAATCCACCAATCCCAACCTAAACACACCAGTGGTCATATCTCGAGTATATGCCGAAAACCTATGACCCACAACCAATACATGGAACACTCCGTCCATGCAAGATGGGAATAGGCATGGATGGCGAGAACTGATTTAAGACCGGCAAGCCCATTGTTGCCCGGCCGAACTCTAGCCCCATCTATATCGAACACATATAGGTCCCTTACACACATAATTCCAACACATACAAATCACAATTTCACCACAACTCACTGTTTCAGCTCAACTCAGCACAAAGTACCAAAAATTCACAATTTTCGAACTGAAATTTTTAGCTTTCAACTACTGAAATTCCAACTTAAAACCTACTGGAAATCCACACATATATTCCCAAAGTTGTAAAATAGACTTTTAGAGTATAAATTTCTGAATTTTCAGTTCACGAGACCTGAAACTTTCAGACTGCGACGCGAAACGATTTAGCGCGCAACTTCTGAAATTTCCAGCTTTCGCAATCCAAACCTCCAGATTTTAAAAACCTGTTTCTACAGCTTATTCTACACTGAATTTAAAGTATATAAACCAGATTTTTGGTTTGAAATTTTCGGGTTTTTCAACAGTGCAAAAATCGAACTTTTCCCCTTTTGAAACAAAGTTTTTTGTATGAACAGTGATTTCTAGCATGTGTGCAACTCGAAATTTCAGCCGAGAAAACTTAATATTCTAGCTTCTAGCACACATATAAGACTCTAACAAGGTATAAAACATGATAACATAGCATAATGGCAACAAGTTCAACATGCTTATTCAAGAATGTAACCAAACATGCTCATAGAAAGATCATAACCATCATATACACATATATGACCAATACATCTTGAAATCCCTCAGACCCAAGATGGAAACCAACTTGTGATAACCTCCTAGGCCTTATAGGGGAAATAACATGCTAAGAAATTAAGAAAAACCTAACCCTAGCTCATGCCATAGGCAAATTTCTACCTTGATAGTTTTTCTAGCCTTGTAGGGGTTTGAAGAAGGGAAAGTGTGTGGGGTTGGAAGATGGTTTGAAGAGTTGAAAGAGTGTGGGGAAAAGTGAAAGAAACAAGAATAAATGGGGGGGTGTATGGCCAGATTTTTAGGGGGCTGTGTGTCTGGTGATTTTTGTGTTTTTTCCTAAGTAATAGACATAGAAGATTAGTATAAAATCATTTTCCAATTAATGCCCTAATTGGCCAAATATATAGTCTAATAAGCTGAAGTGGGACTTTACTTTAACCATGGCCAAACATGTATTCATTCCTCTAGAAGGTGTATGCCAAGTGTATTTATATATTGTATTTGGCAAGCTTGGTGGATAAGACTCAATACAAGCCTAGTATTTAATATTTTCTATTTTCTCTCCCAAAATCCCCCAAAATTCGTCCACCCCTCTTTTAAATCTGAAAATGTAGGTTATTTTCTTGTATTATATATATAATTAGGGAAAGAAATAATATCTAGGGGTAGAAAATACAATTTATGCATTTCTTAGAGTTTTAGGGCATAAAATCCGAAAATTCATAATTAATTTAGAAATATTCCAAAATTATGAAATTTAATCTTTATAACTCTGGAATTATATGTATATTTTCCAGAAACTAAAAATGTTTTAGTTATATTTTCAAAAATTGCAGGACATAGAAAGTTCGAAAATTGTGTTCGAATGTCAAAGTCGTCTAAAATTTGAAAAATCATGTTATTTATTCAAAATTGCATCTTCTCCATGCATAAAATTCTAGAATACTTATTTATATTATTTTTGAAAACTAATGAGTATTTAATAGATGAATTTTCCAAGAATGGTAATCAAAATTCGAAAATTAGTACTTTACCGTTCAAATTATACATTAGTCTCAAAATCAAACTAAAATAACAAGTAAGAATAACATTTCCAAGAAGCATGAGATTTCATATCAATTATTTAAATAATAAAGAATACCGGGTCGTCACATCTACTTTCCATAAAAGAACCTGGAGCAAAATAGACAATGAGATGTCAGAAAAATTCAAGAAGAAATACACTGTGGCTAAGGTGAAACAAAAATTCAATAGATTCAGACAAATGGAAGTTATTCAAACAATTAATTGAGTCAACTGGTTTTGGTTCGGATCCTTTGACTAACACTGTTGAAGCTTCTGAGGAGAATTGGGCCAAACGAATTGCCGTAAGCAATTTTCATTAAAATCTTTTTTTTATTAACTAATATATTTAATTGTAATATTATTTAAGTACTGCTAAGTAAATTTATTTTCTGTACCAATTGCATCTAAGTTTTACTGAATGAACTTAATATTTATTTATAGGAAAATAAGGAATACAAACAATTTCGTAAAAAGGGTTGTGATTATTATGAACTCCTTGGTGAGATCTTTTGTAAGACAGTTGTCACTGGCAAGCTTGCACGCTTTTCTACTCAAGGGCCTTTGAACTTTGATGAAGAACAAGAGGTTAAGGAGGTTTTCCTTTATGGATCAGGCTCTATTGCCCTAGTCCAAATTGAGCCCACTGAACAAGGTGATGAAACGGATGATACCAACCCATAACCTACTACTAATAAAAATAAGAAAAGGAGCAAGAAACATGCACATTCGTGTAGTGCATTAGGTAGTCAGAGTCATGTGGAGTCTCCTAAAATTGATGATGCTTGGAGTGCTTTTAGGGATGCCCAACTCTAAAAAAAAAATATTATATGATAAAGTCTCTAGACCTTAAAGGAGGAAGAATGTGTAGACATTCTTGAGGCAATGGAGGACATCACTATCGAGTAGTATATGAAGGCTTTTGATAAGTTAGGCTACTCATCTTTTCGTCTCATGTTTGCCCGCATGTCTGACATAAGACGAAGACAAATGGCTTCAATCTCTAGCTCCCTAGGCCCCTTTGTATGATATTAGATTACTGATGTGATAACTTTGTTGAAGTATGCTTAGATAGGTCTTCTAAATAGGTAGTTGAAGTGAAGTTTATGGATTTGGCTTGATGGCTTTGCAATTAGTAACTTCAAACTGTATCGATTGTTTTGTTTTTATTGTTGGATGTATTTGTGACTAACTTATTTAAATTATTCAAAGTTTGTGTTCAATTTGCATCATTTGGTGGTACAAATCTTCCAAATTTTACTTCTATGTTCAGTTTTATTTGCACAGTTGATTTAATTTGACTATCTTTTTGTCTCATAAAATATGCTAATGACATTTCAGAATGGAGATGCCTATAAATGTGAACTTTCATATCAAACAGCAGTTTAAAAGCGTAGGAGTAAACCTAGAAGGTGTTCCTCTATTTGACTCAGAAGAAGAACTTGATGAACTGATGGGTTTAAACAATTTAAGGGCAACACAAGTGCCTGCATTAAAAAAAAAGTTCCTTGTAGAACTTCAGCTCTTAGTGGCAAAAGTTCCTTGCATGGGTGAAAGAGTTGCTTGAAGGGTATCCAACAAGGATATATGCAAATTTGCATATGGATAAAAGTACATTTTTTATGCTTTGTGATGTTTTGCAAGAACGAGAATACTTATTGGACAATGTTGAGCGTCGTGTGGCAGTCAAAGAGGCTATAGCCATTTTTCTATATACTGTAGGTCATGAATGAAGACAAAGAGTATCTGCTGAAAGGTTTCAACATTCAACTGAAACAATTAATAGGCATGTCAAGGAGGTAATGCGTGCCTTATGTAAGCTCGCAAAAGAAATCATATGTCCTAGAGACTTGAATGAAATCCCAAAGGAAATTGAGAATAATCCGAAATTATTTCCTTACTTCAAGGTATGATCTACTTTAATATTTGAAGGTATATATTATTAGATTATGTGTCATCTGTATTGTTTATATATACATATATGCTCTAAAAAAACCCTATCTATGTTACATATCCTGATTACTGTGAGCTACTTTGATTAACCCTATATATGTTAATATAGGATTGTGTAGGTGCTATTGCTGGAACTACCATTTCAGCATGGGCTCGTGCCTCTAAAGCTACTGCATTTCATTCAAGGAAGTCACAAATTAGCCAAAAGGTTCTAGCAATATGCAATGTTAACATGCTTTTCACTTTTATACATGCGAGATGGGAAGGCAATGCTAATGATTCTAGAGTCATTAGAGATGTAATCACCAGACCTGAGTTAGGTTTTCCTACACCACCACATGGTTAGTTTTAAATTTCATAGAGATTCATTAGTACACTATTTATTATTATTATTATCATCATCATCATCATTATTATTATTATTATTTTGTAGGTAAATATTATGTAGTGGACTCAGGGTACACAGAAATGTCAGGTTTTTTGGGCCCCATATAGAGGCACAAGATATCATCTTGCTGATTTTTGGGGACGTAGAAGAGGTCCTCTAATACGTATTGAGTTGTTCAATTATCGACATGCTTCGTTGAGAAATGTCATTAAGCATTGCTTTGGAGTTTTGGAAGAACTTTTTGCAATATTAGAAGGAGAAATGGCAAATTAAACAATGAGTCGACAAGGTTCACTAGTCACTGCATGTTGTGTTTTGCACAATTTTTATTCGTATGTATGCTACCAATGATCCTTGGTTCGAAGATTGGGATATGCAAAACATTGTTGTTGAAAATGAAGGTGATTAAAGCGCGCATGCCAATAACGCAATAGAGCCTATATTTTACATGTCCCAACAACAAACTCAACAAATGGTAGCACTAAGAGATGAGATAGCTTCCAAAATCTGGAATGATGTCGTCAACTAAGTTGTACTAGTTGTTAGATTTGTCATTCCTTGTATATTATTCCATGAGAAGGCGATTGTGAACATTTACACAATTAGTATCATTTCATTTTGATTGTAAATTTATGTAAGATATCTGATGTTCATGTGTGGTTTGTATGGATAAAGTAGTAAATAGATAAATATATAGTGGCAAGAATTTGAATAGTAGAAATATTCTTATTGCATTCTTGTGAACATAGCATAAGATTGGAAAATAGTGGCAGAGAAATTTTATTCCATAAAATCATGTCATCCAAACGTGTTCTTGTTTTTTTGTACTTCAAAACAGTTTCATCCAAACGGATTTTGCAAAAACTCATTTCAGGATCATTTTTTAGAATAACCATCTAAACAGCTTTTTCCATTTTTAGAAAATTTAGAATCTATTTTACAGAATTATTTTATAGAATTGTTTTTCAGTTCATTCAGAACAAAAATAATCCAAACGGCCCCTTACTTCTTGAAAATAGTAAGAACAAGTGTCTTGAAATTTTTAAAAGATCAAGATCCTATATCTTATCTTAAAATTTATATGAACGAGTATCTTATGACTTGTATTGATAATGAAAATAACTAGTCTCCTACAACTTATAAGAATAACACGTGTACCATAGCATATCTTTGCTAATGAAAATGATATGTACCCTAAATCTTATCTAACATATAACATGAACAAGTGTCCTAACATATGTATCAAATAAAACAATTCCTACTACTATTATTATTATTATTGTAATTTTCAAAAATTATATATATATAAATATATTCTATAGAAATCTTGATTATATATATATATATATATTATACACATAATTACAAATTTTATGTGTACAAATATATTTTTTGCTTTTATTACACATATACTTTATAATTTTGGCTTTTTATGTATATTATAAGAACCGATTTTTGTTATTATTAATATAGTTATTATACCTACTTTGTGTATATAAAAAAGGGGATGTCTCATTATACATATCCGATTATAGGTATTCGAGGAAGAAATAGATATAAATATGATAATTAGATATTCGCCCCCTTTAATATCCACTCCAATTTTGTATCCATTAGATATATTCATTTAATTATATTCGTTATTCGTATTTGATAAATAACATGAGACAATTATTATTGTTATCGTTAGTATTAATATATATACACACATAGACTAAGCTCTTCTTATAAGTAGAATAGATAGAGAAGAAAAAAAATCTAATTCCCGATATCTTCATAATTTACAACAAAAAAAAATATAAGAAATATGTTAACTTTACTTATATCAATGAGCATATACTATCTAACAGCCCCGACCTTCCAAATTTGTTATAATTTACATATAAAGTATTTAATAGAAAATAAACTTAAATAGCAAGCATAGTATTGGAAAACATAATATCGCGATGTACATCAAGTACAAATTCCGGATACAAACAAGCGTTTACAAATTACATATGGCTAAAATCGGCAAAACAAACAAGTACACAGCGGAAAGCAATAGCTCTTGTCCTAATAGAAAGCTTCAAAATGTTCCCCCTCCTTGACCTCATTAAAGTTAGCCTCGGGTTCATCTAAAACATATCATATGAACACAGTCAATATATAGTTGAGTAGCAATGTTACCTAATCACATAAGGTGCTCGTGTGTGTGATTTGCACGCAGACACATAGTTTTACTTTGCACATTAGCACATAGTTTTTCATTTCAAACCTTTCTCTTCACCTAACAGTGACCCTTATGACTACCCAGGCTGAAATTTACAACCAACACATTTCTCCCGCTTGCCTTATCCTCCAATGGTCGTACCCCAAGTGTTATGCCAAATTTTCCTGTGACCTTCTCTCTTGAGTAGGCCACTCTGTCTACCAAAGGGGGGATTAGGAGATGGAGGGAGTGAGAACTCTTACAGCCGGCTACCCTATTTGTATGTCCCGGCGGAACTCACCCAAACCACTCTGATATATTTTGAGCCCGTTTCACAATCACAATTTATGCACATAGCATAATCTTGGAAGTCTTGCTTCCATGTTTCAACATATGATTCCAACATCTTAGAAAAGAATATCATCACTAAGAAATAAAGTAATAGAAAACAATATCTCATAAACTATTTAATATAGATATATACTTATATCAAATACGAAATTTAAACTAAAATATAGTCAAAACATAATAGTATGTATATATATATATATGTACACGGCAACACATACATATATATATCTATATATATTGTCTAGAATATAAATTTGATACATGAATATATACATATATGATTAATCCAACATAATTATATATTTATATATATATATATATGCGTACTATATATGTATAAGTACGTATAATATTTATTTATATAAAACAATTTATCTAATCTATATTATCAACTTCCTAATCATGATTATGTATATATATATATATATATATGCACGTACTAAATGTATATTTACACAAATATATAAATGTAACTACATATATACATATCTTCGTACTATGCATATATGATATATATATATATATATCTATATGTGTGTGTGTACAAACGTGAAAAGGTTTATTTGACCCATATATATATATATATCTATAGGGAACACAACTATAAATATATTTTGTAACTTTAAGACATGTATTTGCATGAAAATCATATATTTTGTCAAACTAATACTTTTCATAGAAACATATTAATTTTCCAAATAAGATGAACATAATGTCAAATATACTATATTAACCTAAACATGTAGTATAGTATATTTTCATGAATATCTAAGCACCTAATGATCATATAATATTTCATTAAATCAAATAATACTTGCAAGATCATATTCTAGTACATAATTATAACTAAGAACACACAAAGTAGTGAAACTACTTTCATGACTTCATGGTAGGCATAAAGGGAGTAGCAAACTTTAACTAGCATACTATTGAAATCAAATAACCAACATCTAATTTAAGTTCGCCTCCAAAACACAACTTGCATACTAAGAACAAAACATATCAATAATAAATTCATGCTAAAATCAAAATAGCTCCTAAATGAACATGGGGGCATGTTTGGCAAAAGCTCTCACTCAAGGCCATTCAAGCTTGATTCATTTACATAGCTTGGGCACAAGAGTATGGAAGCTTGCCTTTAGTAGGATTATCCTACTTCAAGAAACAAGAAAAACCCTCTACTTATGTAATTCAAGTAAGGTTTCTACCTTCTTTTTCTTTTGGAAGTGTAGGGTAGTGAAGTGAAGGGAAAAAGGGGTAGGAAATTAGTGGGGTTTTTTAGGAAGAAATTAGGGAGGTGTGTGTGAGTGTGTGTTATGGACGGTTTTAGGGGGGAAAAGGGGTGGAATTTTGGTCTTGTTTATAGAAATAAGAGGAAGAAGTGGATTAATTTATTATTAGGTCAATTTATTCCATAATTTCTATTTTTACACCTAAGTTAATGTATTAAATGTATTCTTCCACCTTACCCCTTAGGTGGAAGACTAATTTAGGCTTTGGTGTAATGCTACTACATGAATCATAAGCTAGGTAAGTGTGAACCATGCAAAAATAATTATTAATGGTGCATTAGGGAAGATTTTCTTGCAAAAATATCATAAAATATAATAAAATCTAGAATTTGTATTTTTATTTAATTAAAAATCCGAAAATTATGTTTCTAAATCATTCAAATTCGAAAATCATGCCTATAATTTCAGGAAATATATTATGGTATTTATAAATTCGAAATTTATGCTTTTATTTGGAATTTTATAATTTTATTGGGAATTTATGATTTATTTTGAGCAAAATTTGAAAATTAAAGAAATTAAAATCTAATTTTGAAAAATATATTTTGCCAAGAAATAATAGTCTAGGATATGTAATTATTAATTAATAAAATACACTTTTGAAAAATATAATTTTGTAGAGAAAGTAAATTTCTAAATGTTTTATAAAGAACAAAATAATTAGGAACTTAATAATTCTACGAAAATTATTTTCCTATTATTAGTTATATATATGTATATATATATATAATAGCAGTAGAGATAGCCAAATATACAATTATATTTGGATGGCAAGGATTAATACACATTTTGCTAATTATAATGCTAAGTGTTCAAAGTTATAAGTAGTCTTCCTTTTTACCACATTTTCCATGAAAATGACATTATTAGATCATTCAACTAATGGAAAACATATTTATTCAATTATTTTTATACATTTTCAGATTATATATATATAAATACATAAACTTATTTTTGAAAATTACTTTAATTAATAAATTCTAGTAAATGCATATTTTCTAATTTGAAATAATCATTCCTATTATTTTCGGAAATAAGAAGAAATATAAAATTAAATTTCATGATTTGGAAACAGTAATACTAATAATAAAATAACAGCAATATTTTAAGTTTAGGCGAAGTTTTCGAAAAAAATTTAAGGAGAATTCATAAGTTTAAATTTCGATAATAGTAAGTTATATATTTATAAAATGCATGCAATGCAATGCACATTTATTCACAATAAAAAGAAATACTCATAAAATAGTAATAATATTTCATAATTCCAAGTATAAAAGAATGTGGTTTTCCAGTTCGTCACATACTATGCTTATATATATACACATAAAGCAATTAGATAAATTATATAAGTTTTACTTAATGTTTTTTTTTCATTTATGTAAACAGATTCGGATTAGAGGGTTTGGGTATTTAGTCTAATATTTAGATAACTGTAAGTGAAAACAGATATTCAGATATCCAGGTATTCATAATTTTGTGTGATATTTAGAAAATACGAAACGAATATAGATATATTCGAACTCACAAAATATTTGTTACTTGGAGTGTTTATGAGAAAAAGTACTTAAAATTGGTCGTCTATGTGGAGCATTAGGCATTTTTGGGCCCTTTTTTCTTCACATTGTGAAATTTTTTATACTGCAATTTGGACATCAATATGTGTTGACAGATATGTATTTGTAATTTTCACTTAATATGCTTTTGTTGATTAGCTTTTCCTTTATTTTTTTTGAATTTATGATTCCACTTTGAGGTTCATTATATTTGAACTTTTACCTTTTAAAAGTTTATATGAGTTTGTTGGTTTATTTATTGTGTGTGTGTGTGTATATATATATATATATATAACATATTGTATAAAAGGCAATTTCCTAAAAGTTGGTATATATAATATTTCCTACTATTTCTATTTTTTAATTTTACTAATGTTTTTATTTCACACATTTTGGAATATTTTCCCCTAATAAGCTATAGTTTTTTCTTTTCATTTAATATTTTATTGGAGTAATTCTTTTATTGTTATTTATCAGTTCTTCTTTCCTTGATTTATTTTTAGTTAAATTCGCCTTAGTTATATGTATTTGTAATTTGCACTTAATTGCTTTTTTTGATTAGCTTTCTTTTCTTATACTTTATGATTCCACTTTGAGATTTATTGTATTTCACTTTTTACCTTTTAAAAGTTTATACAAATTTGGTGGTTGGTTTAGTTTATACATTTTTTACATATAATCTCTCTCTCTCTCTCTCTATATATATATATATATAATTTAGAAATTTGAGGGTATCAAAGTAAGCACATATGTGGATACTCTCATTTAATTATATTTTTCCACGTATGAAATTCAAATACTTTTTATATGAATTTAAATAAATATATTGGGGTTTGATGTTTATCCAAAAGAATCCAACAATTATCAAGTATTGAAAATAAGATGGATTAAAATGTAATTCAAATAAAATAAAAAAAAATTAACATTTTATTTCAATATTTATATTTTACTTTAATAATAATTAAAAAAAATTGATTATACATAAATTTTTAGAAAAACTCTATTTCTTTAATTATACAAAAATTACTATTGAGATCAAACATATCGTATTAATATACAACTTTTTAATATGTTTATTCAAATTATTCTTTGTAATAAAAATTTATAAAAATATATACATTAAGATATTTATTTCCCATGCCTTGGCACAGGGCTAAATACTAGTATATTGTATAAAAGGCTATTTGGTAAAAGTTGTTACATCTTATATTTTCACCTATTTTTGTTTTTAATTTTACTATTGTTGTTATTTCACACATTGTGGAATTTTTCCCCCTAAGAAGCTGTGGTTTTTTTCTTTTCCTTTAATATTTTATTTCAGTAATTTTTTATCCTTATTTATCAATCCTTCTTTCCTTGATTATTTAACAAACCAAAGGGATCAATACTATCAAAAGTTTATATTTTTTATACTATTTGAAAAATATTTTTTTATCTATTCATTTTACAATTTTTTTTTCCTTTGATAAATAATGGACTACTTATCAAATTTAAACACATATACCTTTTATCAATTATAATTTCATTTAAATTTTCCATGCATTAACATGGAATTTATGTTGGTAAAATGATATTTCATCATTTGATTTGAATTATAATATGATACGTCTTATATAGAATATAGGTAAGTATTGGATCATTTGGGATACTAGTGAATAATCAAACAAATTAATATTTAAAACAAAATTATAATTTTCTTAAAGTGGTTTCATTAGCTGAAGAGCAGTTCAAGGAGCTATTGCTTTTATTTTAAGAATGGTATTGAGCCATTTGATTTTAAAGTGGAGCGCCATTGTATAATGTGGAAGTTGGACCATAAGAAGTAACACTAAAATTGATGGGTCACTTTGAGTAACGTGGACTTCATGAAAAATGGAAAATTTAATAAAATAGCATGTATTCCACTTTAAATAACCGTTAGAAGGTTGGACTTGCTTGAGAGCTGAAAAACTATGTTGTACGGACATGGACACGATACTACAAGAACACGATGACATGAAAAATTTCAAAATTTTAGGATACAACACAATTCCGACATGATTATTAAAATATTATGTTATATTATATGTTTATATTTTATTAAATTAGTATGTGTGATAGAGAAATAAAAATTTTCATCTTTAAAATAGACTGTCGTGAAGTTTATCGGCAATAATTTTTAATTGAAAATAGAAGAGATAGATGAAAAAGATAATGTGAAACAAAGAGCTATAGATAAATAGTTTGAATCTAATTAATTAGTTTAAGATAAAAACACTTTTAACTTTTTTATTTTCAAATTTTCCACTATCCTTTTTAAAATTTGAAAAAAAAAAAAGGGCCAATTTGAAGCTTTGCAAACTATTAAAAGAAACTCAATCGTGTCCAACACGTGTCGGATTTTATCTTTCTTCTTTGTATTTTTCAGACATGTAATTCTCATGTTGGACATGTGTCGGGGCCATCTCCATGTTTGTATCCAACGCTATACGATTGAAAGATTCACAATATAAACCCACCAAATGGAAGATTGAAAAAGCAAAAACTTCACTAAACCATCTAAAGGAAAAGAATGCGACATAAAATGTTTCAACCACTAATTTTGTCATGCCCGTAAAAAGTAAATTCATGTTCAATATTTAGAAAAACTTTTCCTGCTAAATCTCAAATTGTGTCATAAAGCACAAGCTATTTATCTGTGTAAATTATACTTTAATGCATATTAGTTTAAAAGATCGCGACCTTGAAAATTGAAAATTTTTAAATGACTTCTAATTTGGTGCCCTTTTCATGTTGAAAACGGCAGCTCTTGTTGGGATAAATTCGGGTACTCTTAACTTATTGATCAGTACAGGCATGCTAAAGCAAATTGGCTCACAATATAAAAATTAGTTTTTTATTAGTCTTATGGCATTTGCTTTTATAATGTAAAATCCGTTATTCTTCAACAGACGTTGATAAGCAAGGACAGTGGTCCTACAAGTCTGTGTTAGGCAGAAAAATCACACTCAAGCCAAATTGTAATTTTCAAAAAATTATAGTTTTTCAATTTTTTTTCTTTCTCTAAATTCTTTATGGTGGCAAATCTATGTTAGGCAAAGTACCCATTCCTATGTATACTAATGGATGTGGCACACTTCATGCGTGTGCAAAATAAAAATAAAATATAATTTGATCACATATTTAATAAATTTATAATTTAAACATTATAAAGAAAATGATTGAAAAGTAAATTTATATATTATGAAAAATAAAAAAAATTGATTGAAAATTAAATTGAGTTTTATTGTTAAATAAATAAAAAGATAAAGTAAACTAAATATTGAAGATAAATATATGAGAGAAGTGGGAGAGAAGAAAATAAAGATAAATAATATATCACGTTGAAAAAATGAGAGACGAAAGAAAAAAAGAAAAAAAGAAAAAAGCCAGGCTAAAGACACCAAGCAGTTATTAGAGGGTGCTGGTGCTTTATAAAACGTTGTATGGATATATACTCTTAGAACGCATTTACTTCATGATGAAGGGTTAACACTGCCAAAAAAAGCGGTAATTTCCGCAAGCGGAATTCCGCCAAAAACAAGTAATTTCGGCAGAAAGAATTAGCCGAAGAATCTTTCATCGCTTTTTAATTTCGACAGATTTTTTTAATTTAATTAGTTTTCAACGGAATTATCCGCCAAAATTTAATTATTTTTCGGTGGAATTTCGGCGGATTATTCCACTGAAATTTTACTATTTTTTTTAAATTGAATTAATTTTGGCGGAATTATCTGCCAAAATTTAATTAATTTTCGGTGGAATATTCCATCGAATTTTTTTATTTTTATTAAAATAGAGTTCCAATTTCCAAATTCCCCCTCATTTGCACGCGCCTGAATTTAATCCATATTTTGCAGTTACTAGAAGTTGAACCCTCGGCTCTTCGTTGGCAAGCAAGTCTCTTGCCATTGGACTACCATCACTTGTGGTCATGTTTTTTCTTTTTCCATACTTAATATATATGTTTGAAATTACCACTTTAATATTTTTGAAATATCATTAAATTATTATTTACTTTTAGTTGTATTAAATTTAAGGTTAAATTATCAAATTATTTATTTGAATTTAGTATGATTTATAATGTATCGTTGCATTCTTTTCTGATCAGAAGTAGAAGTAATAATGATAATAATAAGGTTTACATAAACGTTTTTCCAATTGTATATACATATATACACACAAATATCATATATGTAGCATACAATAATTAAAATAATACTAAGGTTAATATAAATATTTCTCCAACTCTATATATGTATATACACAAACATTTTATATACATAGCATACACAAATATTATATAATATTTTTTAATTTTTTTAAAATTTTCGGAGGAATTTTTCATTGGAATTCCATTGAAATTTTAAAAATTAATATTGATGTAACCATATTCCGTTCATCCTACATTGGAAGGTGACAAGCGTCTTGGCTTGTATATAAGATAATCGACCTCTCTTACCTTGCGAGGGCCCTTTTCAATGACAAAACCCCCCCGTGGAATCCTGCTTGCAAGAATAATGACCACGGCAGGCGGGACAATGCCTTGCAGGGGAGGAGCCCCTCCGTTCCGGGTGCGATAACGGAAATGTAGCATCATCAATGACGCACACCGTGGTGCCGAAGGCCTCACTCAAATCCCTCGTCTTGGGGGCTTATGATGTAACCATATTCTATTCATCCCATATCGGAAGTAGACGAGTGTCTTAGCTCGTATATATGCTAATGGACCTCTCTTACCTTGCGAGGACCCTTTTAAAGGACAAACCCCCCCCCCCCCCCCCCCGTGGAATCCTGCTTGCAAGAATAATGACCACGGCAGGCGGGACAATACCTAGCAGGAGAGGAGCCCCTTCGTTCCGAGTGCGATGACGGAAATGTGGCATCATCAATGAAAAATGATGTGGTCGTTTTTTGGTTGGACCACATGTTGGAATATGACTCGCTCCGGATGGTAATGCTGGTGGCCCACTTATTAAAGAGAGAGGAACGCACGTGAGACTAGCCGATTTTGCCCCGGCGTAGGCTCTCCGACGCTCAAGTCAGTAGAAACAAGTGTAGGGAATATGATGAACAGTGAATATGATATTCTTGTTTTGCAAGTAAGATAATTTAGAAAGTGGAGAACCATCTGTTATTTATATGAGAGATCCCTTGATGTGACGTGGATGATGGGGGTTGGTCAGCCTCTATGACGTGTGAGGTACAGGTGGACGTGCTTTTTGTCCCCTTTTGAACTCAAAAGCCGACTGACCATACCTCCTCATTAATGAGGGGTCCAATTAGCATTTAACGTATGTCTTGAGCATTTATGAGCAAGGATTGTATTTATGACAGGGCATTTAATGTGTTGGAGACCGATGGGATGGACCCATGTGCCACTGGGGAGTGTTAGGTAGCGGTAGGTATAAAGCGCGTCACCAGTCGCCAGCTGGACTTCTTCCAGTTGGCCGGTGAGTTTGGCAACGGCTAAGTATGGGGTTTACACCCTTAACACAACCGTGTTCAAGGGTCCCTCAAGTGATTAAACTGCCAATGCCTGAGTGCCGCGGGCTCAGCTTATGGGGCCCTTAGGATTCCAGGTGTCCCTCGTGACTTTTTAGTCCTAAGTCTCTGGTTAAGCTAGCGGGGGAATACCTCCCTCCTCATGCCTTGCGCATCGGGCCCGCTCTTTAAGAAGATGCACTCTCGAGAACCTTGGGCCACACCGAGGGCATAGGTTCTCACCCTTGGTGAGATGGCTTAAAACCTCATGAGCGAGGGTAGCCAGGCTTAAAACCTCATTTGAGGGCAGCCCATGTAATCGAGGGCTCAGGGGTCCATACTTGGCATTCGAATCGGCCCATCCTGGCTGACGTGTCAAGACGAGGTGGCACTTGCCACACCATTAGTCACCCCACTCTTAATTTGACAATGACGTCAACCTCAAGAGTGATTTTCGCTTGTTGGGATGCTGAGCGCCTTTTCCATTTTGAACTAGGGACACCTTTTTGGGCACGAAAAGTCACACCTCCATTATTTCTGACTGTTCATGCGCCCTTTTAGGGTTCGTGGCACACGATCGTCCTTTCATTTTTGGCGGCGAAGTGCCATGATGGTAGAGGCCTGTCCCCTGCCATAATTGCTATAGCCACAATGGTATTGAAGGCTAGGGCACAATTATGGCAGGTGACATTCCCCACACCACTTTCTCTTATAAATAGCCAAGAATCCTCCCATTTTGGGATTTTCTCTTCACGTCCACCTGGAATATTTGCTGAAGGAATGCAGAAGACGCTGAGTCCGGTGATTTACCATTGTCTTCATTTCCTGTCGCTGACCCTTATCTCTAGGTGAACTTCTTTTTCTTCTTCTGTCTTCACTTAAGAAACCCTAAAATCACAACCCTAGCCGCCATGCCTCCAAAGAGAAGAATTCTGGACGACTTTGACCCAATGGCTGAGGACTTGGTGGCAGAGAGGGAGGTACGCCTCCCCTCCCAGTCAATTTCAAGTGGGGGGGCAACCCGTGCCACAGAGGCCACCGGAGCGTCTCAGGCTGGGGCGCCGCAAAGCAAGGGCCTTCGAGAAGAGGCGTCGGGGAATGCACCGGAGAGGTCCCAGTCCAAGTCCAAGAGGAAAACCCAGGGGGCCGACAGAGGGGAAGCCGGGCCCAGTGGGTCCCCTGCTAAAAGTCCAAAGCCCCGAGGAGGAGGAATGGGCAAATTTTAGAGCTCCTCTCTCCCCCAGGATATCTCAAGCAACATCATGCCGGCGGAGGTGGAGAGGATCAAGGAGGAGTTTGGGGTGCAATTCACTATCCATATGCCTGGCCCCAGTGAAAATATGGTGGAGCCAAGGGCAAGGTAAACCGCTTTCAACCTTCATCATTTCAAGGCGGGGCTACACTTGCCCTTTCTCCCAGAAGTCGGGAGGCTACTAGAGTTCACCAACGTGTGCCCAAGCCAGTTGGTGCCCAACTCAATCATGATCATCATTGCCTTTGTGGTGATCATGAAATGCCTCAAGGAAGAAGCAAGCCCGACCAACTTCCTGGAGTTCTTCCTCTCGAATGAGTTGGTCAGATCCGATCCTGGTGAGCCAGCGGAAGACGAGTCCGGCTTTTTATATCTATTTGCCCGTTCGACTTCTTCCAAAGTGCTGGACGGGTTCAAGTCTTCCCATGGGTCTGGGTGGAAGAGGAAATATGTCTTCATGGAGGATCGAGGGCAACTGGGCGTGCCCTCAACTTGGCGCCAACCTCCCATGCTCAACCACAGCTACTATCACAAGGAGCCCAGTTTTGACAAGGGAAAGGTTGCAGATTTTGCGAAGATGGGAATGATGTGCCCTCTCTTCTTAACTTCGGAGGAGGTGCTTCGAGCGTACCACCTCTCGAATGCCTCAGGCGGCCCCAACCCTAGTGAGTGCCCCTGTACGAGGTGTTATTCTATAACAAGGATTGATCCAAGGCCTTTAACGCTCTCATAAAATCATCCCCACCCCTCCTTTCTGGTTTAGACTTTCATTTCAGCATGCCATGATCTACTTGTTGTTTACTTGTCTGTTTGTTTTTTGAGTTGGTGGTTTTTTCGTACAGGCCTCTAATTACTGATGGATGCCCGTAGAGCATTATTGGCCAGGCTTAACACACAGTAGTGCCAGGCCCAACCCCCTCGGCCCAAAGTCACCGCCTACCACTGAGCTGTGATCGAAAAGCCCCGACGGCAGAGGAAGGATCGAGGTGCAGGCGAAGGATCGAGGCAAAGGGCTGGAGAGGCTTCCCGCCCCGAAGGCGAAGTGCAAGAAGAAACCCCTTGAGGCGAAGGGATCAGGGTAACCACCATTGAGAAGATGGTTGTCGACAGCCCGAGGAGGGCATGCGATGATCCCTCTCTGGCCGCTCAAGATACTGTTGGAAGCCCAGGAAACTCCACCATTCCAGAGGCTCCCATCACTTCGGAGGCCTCTGTCCCAAAACATTCCCCATCGGGGCCTTCACTAAGTGAGGCAGGGTGCTCCATCTTTGGGGCGACTCCGCCCGGGGATGCCCCTTCCGCAGCCCCTACAAACGCTCCTAGTGCGCAGCAAAGTCCTTCGCCCAACCCAACTGTCCCTAGACAAGCGATGCCTGGTGTCTCCATTCGCAAGGGCGGGACTGACGGCTCTCGGAAGAGGGCAGCAGAAGAAGATCCCTCGAGGGGAGGCAAGAAGCAGAAAAGCGACCCCAAGGGCAAGGGGAAAAGGGCACCAAGCCCTGAGCCCTTGGATTCTAATGAGGAGAAGGAACTCCTCAAGTGTGCGGATGTGGGGCCTAGCAACCCCATCAACTTTTGGGACTACCACATCGCCAGGTTGGGCACCAATGAGACCAATACCAAGATGAATGTGGCCCTTCTTCAGGGTCTCCAACTGTCGGCTGACCAACAGGCACTTTTGAAGTGCTCCATTGCGGAGCTCGAGACGAACGTCGCCAATGCCTTGATTGGGGTAAGGATACTTTAACTTTTCTCCTACATCCCCCCTTCTTCCCAGTTTTTTTTTTAATATCCCTTGGCGGTCCTTCATATGTCATCATCCCTCTCTCCCACCACTTCCTTAGACAGGCCAGCATTTTTCGTTGGGGGAAGAATAAATATAAGAGGTTGTTCCGGGACGAAAAGAAGAGGCATCGAGTGCCTGATGACCTTGAGAAGCGTCTCGAGGAGACCGAGGTCCTTGTTGGAAAATTGGCCTCGACCAATGACGACCTGCGAACCAAGGTCCAGGAGAATAAAGAGCTTCTCGAGTCGGCTAAGACTCGTATTTCGGAGCTCGAGAAGAAGTGCTAGGACATAGACAGTCAGGTGAAAAAGTCGGCCAAGGCTTGGGAGGACGTGCGGGAGTTGTATGAGGAGGTGGCCCTTGACTATGACTTCGCCAAGGAGTGCCTCGAGGTGGTAAACTAGAAAAGAGTTGAAGTAGAAGAAAAGGCCTTCCAGAACTACGATGAGGGCATTATGGCGGGTCTTCAAAGGGCGGAGTGGACTTTCCTCGCAAGGTGCCGCAAGAGTATCAAGCGTGCCCTCTCCAGATTCTTTGTAAGCGAGGCTTTCGAGTACATCCGTACTTACCTCAGCTTTCAAGATTCTCCGGAGACCATTGATCTCGTCCTCAACCAGCTTCAGGTTAGGGAGGATCTCCCCGAGGATTTCGATCAGGAATCCGTGGGGCTCTCCTTTGACTGCAATAGAGTGCCTTTTGAGGAAACGTTTCTGGGCTTAGGGGCCTCCAAGGAGTTAGACTTTCTCAGGGCCGAGTTCAACTTCGCCTTCCGCCGCCTCGACATTCCGTATCTCGAGAGCGCATAGGGCGAATCTTTTGGGGAGGAGGACCTCCAGCTTCCGTCCGCGCCAGCTCCCAAAACGTGGAAAGATATGATGGCTGGGCCAAGCTCCCTAAACAACTCCGAGGCCGTCGGGGCCAACAGAGGCAATGCTGATGATGGCAACGACAGGGACCAAGGCTGCAAAGAAAGTTTGGACAAAGCACCTATTGAAGTTAGCAACTATAAAGGATTTGCGTTTTATCCTTCTCCAGTAATTTTGGCCCTCGTGCCCTTTGTAATCTTCTGGCCTTCATGCTTACTAATAATAGCCCACGTTTGTTTCTCCTGGATGACAAGTTTTTCAATTAGTTTTTCTCGATTTTGCGTTTGCTCTTCGACAAAAATTTTTAACAATCTTTCGAGGGAAACGCTCTCGATTTAGCCTAGCGTGTTGGATCATTCCCCAATTATTTTAAAGATGTCGAGGTGAATGGGGGTATATGTGTTTAAATAAGACACGAACTTTGATACTTTATCGAGGAAACCATAAATCGGGAACTTATCATTCCAAAAGGAGACGGATTTATAAACATAGAATTCATTAATTGGAATAATAAACTAAGGCACGACTACTGAACAATGCAGTCGGCCCATTTCTCCCCCTGAAGGAAAAGTGTCCTCGACACCTACACGACTTATTTATGCAAAAAATCCAAACGAGGAGTAATATACTTATCTTGTCTTATACATAAAACTTCTTGAGGTTCGACGCATTCCATGGTCTAGGAAGTTCCCTTCCTTCCATGTCCTCGAGCCAGTATGCGTTGTTTTCTGAGACTTTCACAACTCTGTAGGGCCCATCCCAATTCACGTCTAACTTCCCTACGTGTTTGGATACTTCGACCCTGTTTAAGACTAAGCCTCCCAGCTAAAAGTTCCTAGGACGCACACCCGAGTTGTAGGCTCGGGCCATGGAGGCTCGGTACTTTCTTGACCATGCTTCTCGTCTCTGTTCCTCAAGAAGGTTCAACTCTACCGCTCAATTGTCATCACTTCTGATCTTGATAAAATGGGCAACCCTGGTGGTATTGTGCAAGATTTTTGCTGGGATTACTGCCTCAGTCCCATATACGAGGGCATACGGGGAATTCGCCGTCGCCGTTCGAGGGGTCGTACGGTAAACCTATAAGACCCCGGGTAACTCGTCGGCCCACTCGCCTTTGAGGGCGCCCATTGGCGTCTTCAAATTTTGCAGGATAACCCTGTTAGTAACCTCGGCCTAGCCGTTGGCTTGAGGGTTTCCCACTAATGTGAACCGCTACTCGACTCCATGGCTTTTGCACCATTCTGTGGTGGCGCGGCTTTGGAACTAGGTTCCATTGTCTGAGATTAATATCTGAGGGACACCAAATCTGCCGATGATATTCTTCCAGATGAAAGCTCGAATCGAGGCATTGGTAAATTTTAGCACTGCCTCTGCCTCGACCCATTTTGTGAAATATTCGACAGTGATTATAGCGAACTTCCTTTGCCCTTTTCCTATGGGGAATGGTCCCACCACGTCAATTCCCCACTTATCGAAAGGCCCCAAAATCTCCATGTTCACCATCTCCACAGTTGGTTTATGGGGGAGGTTAGCGTGAAATTGGCAACTAGCGCACTTTCGTGCCTGATGGCATCCATCCTTTAACATCGTAGGCCAATAGAAACCACCCCGCATAATTTTCTTGGCCAGAGATCTTCCGCTCGCATGGTTGCCCCAACTTCCATCGTGAACGGACTGCAAGACTTCTTTCCCTTCGGAAGGGTCGAGGCACCGGAGTGGGGGCCTGAGGTAGGACTTCCAAAATAACCTTCTCTATCTAAGGCGTACCTCGAACACTGCCTCCTCAACCTTCGAGCGAGTGCTTGGTCCGCTGGCCCTTTCTCCCCTTGCAAGAAGGCACAGATTTCATCTTGCCAACTTGGTTCGAGGGAGTGGACAGGGAGGGTATTGGCAGGTTGTGTTTGGATCGAGGGGGAGTCTGAGACTTTAAAGTTGATGGCTTGGTCTCTTGTTCCTTTCAGGGTGTTTGCAAACTTGGAGAGTGCGTCTGCTCGCTCGTTCTCCTCCCTCAGTATTTGCTCCAAGCTAAATGATTTGAACTTGTCGCTAAGCTAGGTGACATGCTTAAGGTACTTGGTCATGGTAGCATCCCTTGCTTCATAGGTGCCGCCAACCTGACTAGATACCAACTGAGAGTCGGTGAAAGCTCTGACATGGGAGACTCCTTCTCTGACTGCCAAATTGAGGCCCACAATGAGGACTTCGTATTCAGCTGTATTATTGGTGAATGGGAAGTTAAGCATGACAGCGAACTCCACCACGTTACCTTCTGAGCTTCTCAAAGAAATCCCCACCCCCTCTCCTAGGTGGTGGACGAGCCGTCCACATTCAATATCCATGGGTTTGTGGTGGGTGGGTTTTCTTCTGGTAGCCCCACCCTTTCGAGGAGGAAATCTGCCAATACTTGTGCTTGAATGGTGATCCTTGGTTGGTAAGAGATGTCGAACTCTCCCAATTCTATTGCCCACTGGATCAGTCTGCCCGACGTATCCGGCTTCGAGAGGACTTGCCGAAGGGATTGATCCGTGAGTACTACCACTGAGTGCAACCGAAAATACTGCCTTAATTTTCTCAGGGAGTGTACCAGGGCTAAGGCAAACTTTTCTACTTCGAGGTAGTTCTTTTCTGCCCCTTGCAGGATTTTACTGAGGTAGTACATGAGGAGGTGTTTTCTTTCCCTTATGATCACGATCACCGAACTAATGGCCTCGGGAGATACTGCGAGGTATACATATAGCTTTTCCCCTGGGTTGGGTTTGGCCAGTAGCGGGGCCATAGCTAGATATTTCTTGAGTTCTTGCAGGGCCTGCTCATATTCGGGAGTCCACTTGAACTCCGGGACTTTTCTCAGTTTCTTGAATAAGGGTAGGTTCTTGTCGGCCGATTGTGAGATGAATCAATTGAGGGAAACGATTCGGCAGCACAGCTTTTGAATGTCCTTCACCGATTTGGGTGTCCCTATCTTTTGCAGCGCCTCAATCTTTTTAGGGTTGGCCTCGATTCCTCTTTTGCTAAGCGTGTAACCCAAAACAATTCCCCCTCGAACCCAGAAAGTGCATTTTGAGGGGTTGAGCTTGAGGCCAAAATCTCTTAGCACCCGAAAGACCTCCTGAGATGTACTAGATGGTTCTTCTCTTCGACGCTTTTGACGATCATGTCATCCACATATACTTCAATAATAGGTCAGATTAGTTCTTTGAAGATGAGGTTTACTAACCTTCGGTAAGTCGCCTTAGCATTCTTAAGTCTGAAGGGCATAACTAAGAAGCAATAAACTCCTATTTCCACCACGAATGAGGTCTTAGGTTGGTCCTTCGGCGCCATCGAGATCTGGTAGTATCCTTGATAGGCGTCCATCATGCTCATCATTTCACATCCTGCTGTAGAATCCACAAACTGGTCTATTCGAGGGAGCGGGTAGGGGTCCTACCGGCATGCTTTGTTGAGGTCTGTAAAGTTGTTGCACATCCTCAATTTATCCTGTCCCTTAGGGACCACCACCACATTACATAACCATTCAGGGAAATAGATAGGTTTGATATAGCCAGCTTTCAATAGCTTGTTCACCTCGCCTTCTATTATTTTGTTTCTTTCTACCCCGAAAACTCTCTTTTTTTGCCCGACAGGCCAGAAGGTCGGGTCAACATTTAGCCGGTGTACAATCACCTTGGGGCTTATCCCAGGAAAATTCGAAGGTTGCCATGCGAACACATCCCGGTTTTCCTGGAAGAATTGGATAAGCATTATCTCCTTTGCCTTATCAAGTTGTGACCCGATCCTAGTTATCTTCTTGGGATTCCCTGGTTCTAGCTCGATTACTTTGGACTCGCTCGTGGCTTCGATCCTGCTATCCTCAAGCCTCCTACTCTTCGAGGTCTTTCCCACAGGTTCTGAGTCACTATCCGAATCTACTTTGGGGAACTTTCTCTTGTCAGACCTAGGCTTCATTCCCAGCGAGACCGAGTAGTAGGTCCATGTGTCAACAACATCATTTTGAGTTGATAGGTCGACACCACCGCTCGGAATGCGTTGAGCGCGGGGCGGTCCAAAATCATGTTGTACATAAACGCGGCGTCCACCACCAAATAATTTACCATCAGCATTCTTCTTGTTGGTTCTCAGCCGAGGGACATCAACAACTTGATTTTGCCCAAGGGTGTGATGTGGGATCCCCTGAAACCGATCAAGGGCATCTACACTGGCTCCATGACTATCTTTCCCATGTCCATCTTCTTCAACGTAGCATAGAAAAGGACGTTAGCTGAGCTACCGTTATCAATTAATGTCTTGGTGATTGCGAAATTGGCTACGTCCGCTGTCACCACCATTGGATAATTTGGCTGCTCAACCAGCCCTCCGGGTTTTGTACCGGGATCCTGTCGCTCTCATTGAACTCTATGGTGCACCCCTCGATCACATTGATTAGCTGGGGGTGCTTTGGGTCTTCCAGGGCAAATCGATTGTACCGGAGCTTCCTGCCCACCCTTTTCCTAGAGGACTTAGTGTCTCCCCCTGCTAGGCCCTCCAGCGATCATGTGGATCATGCCTTTAATGGGTTGATTGTTACTCATTGGCCTCCTTCTAGCCTTCTTTGAAGACTAAGGGTTTTTTGGGGAGCCCTGCCTTCTGGGTGATCCTGACCTCTCTTGATGCACGGGGGAAGCCTGGGCATCGTAGTATTCCAGTTTCTTAACGAATTCTTAGAGCTTTCCCCCACGGATCAAGGTCTCGATCTCGTCCTGTAGGCCGCAGCAGTTCTCCATAGTGTGCCTATATTGCTTATGGTAGGTATAGTATTTTCCACTCCTCTTGGCTTTCTTCCCCTCAAGTATCCGCTTAGGCATTGAGAACGCGTGGCTCCCGAGGAGGGAGAAGATTTCCGTAGGAGTCTTTGTGAGGGCAGTGTAATCCTTGTACTTCCTTGAGGGTTCCTTCTTTTCTTTGTTCTTTACTCTTTCCTCTCTTGTTTTGCCGCCTCCCTCACCTTTTGCCTTAGGCTGGTGTTTGATCAGGTTGAGCTCCTCCACTTCCATGTACTTCGAGGCCAACTGTTGTATACCTGCAATGGTTCGAGGGGCCTGCATGAAGATGGCTTCTAGACAGCCCTCATTTTTCAAGGCCTGGTAAAGAGCGTGCCTCATGAATTCGACACCAGCATCTTCCACTTTGAAGCTCGTTGTTGAAACGCTCCATGAACATCCGGAGGGTTTCTTCCTCCTGCCGCACGATCCCATATAGATGTGTGTGGGATAACTTCGTGTGTATCTTGGCCACGAAGTGATTAAGAAAACGATCGGCCAGTTCTTCGTATGACAAAATGGACTGCGACTCCATCTTCTTGAACCAGGTTAGGGCAATTCCCTAGAAGGTTGTGGAGAAAAGACGGGTCCATACATGCAGGTTGCTGGTGGCCACCCCGACTACGTCCTAATGGGTTGAATGCTCAATGGGGTTGGTGGTGCCATCATACCTGGGCAGGCTGGTAGGCATGCGCTCGTCCGGTGCTAAGCACGATTTTGCAATCTCCAGAACAAAAGAGGATCTTTCTAACAGGTGGTTATAGGGAGGTAGGCAACGGGAGCCATCGGCTGGCACGATTCTTCCCCTCTCATGGCGCCAAGAGAGGCACTTTTTCTCTGTGTCGAGCTCGCTGACTTGCCAGCGCATGTGGGCTAGCTCTTCTGGTCCCTCGTCCCGACGGGGGCGGGGACGATGCCCGCTAGTTCTTGACTGGGTAGGGGCGTCTACGCCATTGGGTCGGTCATGGCGGGGGTCGTGGTTGCCGGACTCCGCCACCTCTTCCCAGTGGGTGTGTCGGTGGCTCCCTTCTCGTAGGGAATGGCTCCAAGAGGGAGTGGGGTGTTCGCTTCGGCGAGAGACGGCGAGGGCCCCTATCTTATTGGGAGATGGGGATAATCCCCTAGATAATAGCCTTATCAGGGTCTGGTCATCGCAGGCCCCCGGCAGCTGCCTAACGCAACTGACGAGGAGGGTGATCACTTGCTCCACCTGCTGTGTTTCCGTTGTGTGGGCTGGCGGGGGGACATTAGAAGGTCCTGCTCCCGGCCCGATTGGCGGCAAAGGGGTCGTGTGACCTTTGCCTTTGTCAATGACATTTACATTTCCTTCAGCCCGCTGTGTGACTTCAGGAGGGTCGCGATTGGCCCTCTCTGACTGTGTTCCAGATATGTTGGTTCGCCGCGTATTTACCATCTTTTTTTGTTTCAGAATCACTTCTCTTGACAAGATTAGGCCCTTCCTCTAGGGCCAAAATGATGCAGTCGCTTTTTGGTTCGACTACGTGTTGGAATATGACTCTCTTCGGATGGTAATACTGGTGGCCCACCTAACAAAGAGGGAGGAATGCACGTGAAATTAGCTGGTTTTGCCCCAGCGTAGGCTCTCAGACGCTCAAGTCAGTAGAAGCAAGTGTGGGAAAGATGATGAACAGTGAATATGATATTCTTATTTTTACAAATAAGATAATTCAGAAAGTGAATGATTCTTACCCCTTACGTGGAGAGCCATCTGGTATTTATATAAGAGATCCCCTAAAGTGACAGCGGATGATGGGGGTTGGTCAGCCTCTCTGACGTGTAAAGTATGGGTGGACGTGCTTTTTGCCCCCTTTTGAACTCAAAAGCCGGCTGACCATACCTCCTCATTAATAAGGGGTCCAATTAGCATTTAATGCATATCTTGGGCATTTATGACCAATGATTGTAATTGTAACAGGGCATTTAATGAGCTGGAGACCGATGGGATGGACCTATGTGCCACTGGGGCGTGTTAGGCAGCGGTAGGTATATGGCGCGTCACTGGTCGCCAACTAGACTTCTTCTCGTTGGCCGGTGAGTTTGGCAAAGGCTAAGTATGAGGTTTGCGCCCTCAACACAACCGCGTTCGAGGGCCCCTCAAGCCATTAAACTGCCGATGCCTTAGTGCCGCGGGCTCAGCTTATGGGGCCTGGAGGATTCCAAGTGTCCCTCATGGCTTTCAGTCCTAAGTCTCAGGTTAAGCCAGCGGGGGAATACCTCCCTCCTTATGCCTTGCGCATTGGGCCCGCTCTTTAAGAAGATGCACTCTCGAGGACCTTGGGCCACTCGGAGGGCATCGGTTTTCACCCTTGGTGAGATGGCTTAAAACCTCATGAGCGAGGGCAACCAGGCTTAAAACCTCGTTCGAGAGCAGTCCATGTAATCGAGGGCTCAGCGGTCCCATACTTGGCATTCGAATCGGCCCATCCCAGCTGATGTGTCGAGACGAGGTGGCACTTGCCACATCAAATATTATTATTAAAAAATAAATAATTTTTATTTATTTTCAATTTTCGGCGGAATCTTCCTCCGCAATACCGTGAAAAATTAAAAAATAAATATTTTTAATTTTTTAAAAAATTTTGGAGGAATGTTTCGCCGAAAATTAAAAAATAAATAGAACTTTTAATTTTCAGCCAAATTTTTTACCAAAATTCTACCGAAAATTTAAAAAAATCCGCTGAAATTTTTGTTTGTTCTTGTAGAGTAACATGGGTTTGGGTAGCCTGAGTTTTGACGTAGGATAACGATCTTTTGTATAGAGGGCATTGGGTGTTTACATTATAAGTTTTAAGCTTGTCTCCTCTTACACATTCTTTTATTTGCTCTCTCTTTTTTTTTTTCTCCCCCTCCCTCTCTCCCCTTTCTATCCTCTTTTATCTCCCACTACTGTTCAATATAATTTTTTAAAAAATTCTTAGTAATTATTTTCTCAGTATTTTACATTAAATTATTATATTTTTGCTAATTAGTAATTTTGTTAATATATTAAAAATAATTAAAAGATTTTTGATAGTAGATATTACCAAAAAAATTAGTATTTCATTAAATTAAATTAAATTAAATTGTTTATTATTATACACACGCATTGATTGTGTCAACATTACTAATATTAAGAATTGTCATGATGTGTAATACATTCTTCTCAACCAAAATTATGCTCTCTTACATTCATGGACAAAATACAACTTTGAGTCTTTTCTTTTTGAAATATAAAATATATTGTCTTGGGGAAAGCCTGTTCAACTCCCAAAAGAATATTTAAATCCTTAAAGTATTAAGAAAATTATATATATATATATATATTTGAACAACTTTTTTATATTCAAAATTTACATTAATCGAACAAAACAAATACTTATATCATACATCTCCTTTAGCAATCACTACAAGAAAACGCGGCTAGCGTTGTACTTCGTTGTCCCTACTCTATCTCATAAATAATAATCGCACTATGTCTCTACCTTGCCCCTGCTGTGCCTTAAAAGTCTTTTTAATTGAGACGTTCATATTGGGTATCTAACACAAGTGAGGTACTTGGTATGATCGTCAATGGGCTCCAATCGTATAAGGAAGGCCTTATGAGAGGGGCACCACATAATTAAATTGTACAAAATTATTCGATTGAATTGGAGGAAAATATATATAGAGGTTTTTCAAATGAGTTGGGGAAATGCATGATTATTTTCAATTGAAATGGAAAAAATATCCAATTTACTTAATTGAATTGAGTACATCTCGTAATTCGATGAATTGTAGTATATGTGAGATGAGCACATGACTAAATTGAACGTTAATGATCAAATGTGCAATTGACGTAAATAAAATGAACAAAATGTTCAATTAAGTTGGGGGAAATGCTCAATTATTTCAATTGAACTGTGTAAAATATTCAATTAACTTAATTGAATTTGATACATTCCCTAATTCAATCAATTATAGTATATAGGAGATAAGCACTTGACTAAATTGAACATTAATGATAAGAAGTGCAATTGACATAAATAAAATGAACAAAATGTTCAATTGAGTTGGGGGAAATGCTCGATTATTTCAATCGAACTGGGCAAAATGTTCAATTTACTTAATTGAATTTGGAACATTCCCTAATTCGACCAACTGTAGTATGTGGGAGATAAGCACTAGACTAAATTTAACGTTAATGATCCGAAGTGCAATTGACATAAATAAAATGAACAAAACGTTCAATTGAGTTGAGGGAAACACTCTATTATTTCAATTAAATGAGGCAAAATGTTCAATTTACTTAAATGAGTTAAAGACAATCTCTAATTTGGTTAATTGTTTTATGTACCAATTTTTTTTTAAAACTATTTCTTGCCGAAAATTTGAAATTAATTCCCGCCAAAATTTCGTCAAAAATTTGAATTTTTATTATTATTAATTTCTTTTTTTAGTTTTTCTATACAATTTGTTTAATATGATTTAGGCGGGAATTCCACCGAAAATTTGAAATTTTAATTTGGCGGACTTTCTGCTGAAATTCTGCAAATTTTTTTTATATTTTTCAACCCCCCTTCTTTTCTCTTTTCTCCATCCCCCCCACCCCCCACTGTCCGCTTCTGCCAGTCACTGGCCAAAGCAAGCCATGTTCCACCTTTAAATCCTCCTTATTTTGATTTTTACATTTCCCAAACAACTTCTACCATTTGTTTTTCGATTTTCGTAGGTCACTTCGTTTCCCCTCTTCTCCCCCGCCGCCGCCTCCATCTCCATTGTAAGTTATTTATTAATTTTTTTATTTTCATATTTTAAATTTTAGGGTTTTTTTTGTTTAGTATATTTGGGTATTTAATATTAATGTTATGTATTCTATATTATCATAGAAAATTTTGAATTTCTATAGTTAGTAACTTAGGTTTTAAGTATGTTGTGAATTATTCAAAGTTCAATTATTTAAGTTGTGTTATATGTATGGAATATATAAAGTAGAATATGTGTTATGTATTATGGGATATGTGAAGTTATGTAAAGTTGAATATGTGTTACGTGCATGGAATATATGAAGTTGAATATGTGTCATGTATTATGGAATATATAAAGTTGAATATACGTTATGTGTTTTGGAATATGTTAAGTTATTGAAAGTTGAATATGTGTTATATTTAAGTTATTATTTGTAAAGTTCAATTTTTTTTAATAATTTGACATTGATTTTGTTGTAGGTATCGGTGGTAGAGTTCATCTCTTTTTAACCCCCGTGTTAAGCTCGCTTGCGAAGGTAAGTACAACTAACTTTAAAGTATATAATGCATATGTATATGTGTGTATATATATATATATATAATTAGTTAGTTTGTAGATAGTAGGTTAGTCTGCGATGTAAGGATGGAGTATGGGAATTGGAGGAATGGGTGGAGCCTTCCATTGTTTGCTATTGGTTTTTATGTGCCTGTGTGTTCTAGAGAAATAAGGGGATGGTGCATATTCGTTGTGTGCATATATATATATATATATATATGTAAATAATAACATATTTTTGTATTTGATGCGTATTGATTTTATTGATATTTAATTCATTGTTGCGATGTTTGTTTACTTGGGTGTTTATATGATGATCGGTTGTTGTTGGTTATACGAAACGATTAATAACACTAAATTAACATTTAGTGTTATACGAAATGATTAATAACAATAAATTTATAAATTTAAGTGTCACATGTAGATGGATATTCCTGCACATAGAACGTGGATGTATACTTATCCTAGTCAAGAGGGCCTTCTTCCAGCATGTTATGATGGTGTAATGAGTTTTGTAGAACATTCAAAGATTTTCCCGAACTTTGTTAAGTATGGAGAAATTCGCTGTCCTTGTAAGAAATGTGATGGAAAATGATTTTTGTTAAAACCGGATGATGTGGTAGTACATTTGTTAAGAAATTGTTTCAAACCAAATTATTGGTGTTGGACAGACTGCAGTGAGGTCCAACCTTCTATAGTATATCCTGGCACATCAAGTAGTGGCATAGAAAGTAACCCACTGCAAAGATATGTTGAAATGTGTTTCGATACTGCTAGGCAAGAAGTAGAGGGTGAGACACTGAATGATTTTGAGGAGTAGCCGAAATCGTGAAACATAACATTTTTTTAACCTTCTGAGTGAGTTTAACCAAGAGGTGTGACCTGGATGTATAGATCATTCACCTTTTTCTGTTGCTGCAAGGTTGATGAGCATAAAAAGTGATTATAATATAGTACAGGATGGTATCGACGAAATCATCCAGGTGATATCTGAATTAATGCCTTCTGATCACAAAATTCCAATAAATTTTTATGAGACACAGTAATAAATTCCAGTAAAAAGATTAGGTTTCATTAGCAAGAAAATAAATTGTTGCATAAATGGTTTCATGCTATATTACAAAGATGATGAGGACATGGTAAATTGTAATTTTTGCGGTGTTGCAAGATATCATGAGATTGGGGGTTGTGTACGTGCAAAACAGGTCCCGGTTAAGAGGATGCATTTGCCCCTTATTCCACGACTTAACCGATTATATGCATTTTGGAGTTCAACACCACATATGAAATGGCATGCAGAACATCTGCTCCTTGATGGAATTATGTGTCAACCATCAAATGGGAAGGCTTGGGAGTACTTTGATGAAGTATATCCTGATTTTGCTAGTGAGTTTAGAAATGTACGTCTTATTTTGTGTGCTAATGGGTTTACGCCATATTCTCAATCCACCGCATCCTACTCTTGTTGGCAAGTAATCATTATACCGTACAATTTCCCCCCTGATATGTGTACGGCTATGCTATACATGTTTCTGACATTTATAATTTCTAGCCCTAAAAATCCAGAAGCAAATATTGACGTATATTTGTAGCCACTAATTGACGAGTTGAAGGTGTTGTGGGAAGATGGTGTTCCCACGTATGATATATATGCGAAATGAAAATTTGTTATGCGGGCTACATTAATGTGGACTATCAACGACTTTTCGGCTTATGGGATGTTGTCGAGACAGATGACCATGGGTAAATTGGCGTGTCCTTATTGCAAGCATTACAGCAAGGCATTTATATTGAAGTACGAATGAAAGAATTCATGGTTTGATTGTCATCGAAGATTTCTAGATAGAAATCACCCATATAGAAGAAATAAAATTAACTTAAAAAAAAATCATGTCGAGAAGTACCCTCCTCCACCGAATCCTAAAGGACATGAAGTGTGGGATGAGGTACAGTGGTTGCCAAAAGAAATAGAACAACCAAAAATGGGGAAGCCATTTGGATATGGTGTACAACATAATTGGATGAAGCAAAGTATCTTTTGGGATTTACCTTATTGGAAACATAATACATCATAATTTGGATGTAATGCATATTGAAAAGAATATTTTTGACAACATTTTCAACACTGATATGGATATTAAAGGAAAAACTAAAGACAATGTTAATGCATTGCTAGGTATGCTAGAGCTTTGTAGGTGGCATGAGCTTGAGTTGGTTTTAAAGCCTAACGGACAATGGGGAAAACTGAAGGCTAAGTATACATTCACTTTTGAACAAAAAATGATGATTTATGAGTGGATTAAGGAACTTCGAATGGCAGATGGTTATTCGTCTAACATGAGTCGTTGTGTTGACCCACATAAAGCGAAATTGCATGGCATGAAGAGTCACGATTGTCACATTTTTATGGAACAGTTGTTATCTATTGCCTTCAAAGAGTTGCCCGATGAGGTATGAAAACCATTTGTTGAGTTAAGTAAGTTTTTCAGAACTTATGTTCTAGCACATTAACGCATGCCGATCTCGACATGATGGAAGAAAATATTTCTATCATAATATGTAAATTGGAATATGTTTTTCCACCTAGTTTTTTCGATGTGATGGAGCATTTACCAATTCATTTGATCGAAGAAGCTAGAAATGGAGGCCCAATTCAATTTCGATGGATGTACCCATTTGAGAGGTAACTTTACACCAATTATTTTTAATAACCATTAATGAAAATTTAGTTAATTGATTTACTTTTTAATTCAAAACAAGTATCTTGTAAAAATTAAAAAAAAAGGGTCAAGTAAAAAGCACAGGTAGAGGGGTTTATTTGTGAGGCATATCTACATCGTGAGACCGCCCATTTTTGTTCGTTTTACTTCAAATCACACATTCGTTCCTAAAGGAACAGATTTGGAAGGAACAACGATGGCAACATAAACGAATCAATTCTACCTACATTATCAGTTTTCAATTAAGTGGGTCGTTTGCAAGGTAAATACGATGAACACCATTTTGAAAACGTTGCAAAATACAAAGTTGCAAGGCATCATATCCTACTCAACTGCGAAGAAGTCAAACTTTTCATTACATAAGTATGAAACATATCTTTTTCAATAAAATATTAATAATCCTTTTCTAACTAACTACGTAAAATAATTGCAGTTATTTTTTGGAATACTTTCAAATTGGTAACGCTGACGCTAGTGAGCGTCTCGAATCAGAATTTGATGAGTGGTTTAAGTCATACGTAAGTTACATATTTGTTAAATCGATATTAATAAAAATGCTAAGCCTAAATTGATTATCACAAATGAATCTTTATTGTATAGGTTCATAATCTGGCAAACGGGATTACAGACGTATGCTTAAATCAATTAGCTTGGGGTCCTAATATGAATATGAATACATATAATACATACTTTGTTGTTAATGATTTCAAATTTCACACTTCATCATGGTGTGAAGAAAAAAAGACGATGAACTATGGAACATGGGTGAAAGGAAGTTAAGATGATGCAATTGATGAGGATGACTATTATGGGATTTTGAATCAAAATTTTGCATTAGAATACACTGGTGAAGCAATAAGAAACATTGTGTTATTCAAATATGAGTGGTTTGATCCCACGCCTCAGAAAGGAACTTGCAAGGTACATCCGAAGTGCAAAATTGTTGAAGTAAAACAATCAGGGAGGTACAAAAAATACGACCCTTTCATAATCGTACAACAAGCCCGGCAGCCCGGTAGGTTTAATTTGTTAAGTATCTTGAAAAAAATTGTGAAAAGATGAGATGGTTCGATGTCATTAAAAATAAAGTGAAAGGCTAAGTTGATGTTGAACATGCATTAGAAGTTGCTTGCCAAAATAACGAGGGTGCAATTGTTCGACACATCCTTGTTGATGACGTTGTAGACCATTTGTGTGACCAAAATATGCCATTAATACCAGTTGATGAAGAAGAGCTTAATCAGGTTATATAGATTGATGAAGAAGATGACGATAGTGAAGAAGTTGATAGTGACGAAGATGAAGAGGATAATGCTTAAATTAAGATGCATTGTAAAATGTAATATAGGAATTTCATATATATATGTGTGTGTGATATATTTGAATTTTACTTAAATGAATTAAAGTACATTATTGCACTTAATTTGATATGTGTGTTAAGTATTTAAACCTGCTTCTAATATTATTACATTTAATTTGATCAATAAACGTTGTACTTCACCACTTTTGTATAATTTTCATGCAACATTGAAACATATAGATGTGTCATGGAAAGAATAAATCTTTGCATATTAGATTGTCTAATATACCAGCATCCCATTCGAGGCTCTTCTTCTTCATCCCATTAGGGCACCTCCCCAGCATCCCTCCCGGGGTCTTCACTTTCGTAGCATTCCACTCACATAGGTCATAGTATGTCGCCCACCATTCTACTTCAGTTTATGCACACCCCTTTGATGCCTCGTGGGCATAGTCCACCTGTTACACCACTTTCCCCACATCAGCATGAACTTCAAAAGAACTATAATTTCAGCACCACCAGTTCACTCAGGTCGAGCTAGAAGAAATTCAGGAGACATGATATGCCTCCACCTCCTCCTACACCCGGTAGTAAAATTATTTCGACACCAGTCACCGAGTATAGGTTAGTCAATAATTAACATGTATCATATAACAAATAAAAAAAATTAAAAAATGTTTATGCTGCTAAAGTTTTAAATCTTGTGAAGTTATCTTCACTACATAAAGGAAACAAAGCATATCACTACAAGAAAAGTTGGTTTTAGCCACCAAATTCTCAGCAACGATAAGTAAAATGGTTGCTAAATGTATACATTTAGTGACCAAAAGTCATTTGCTTGCTAGAACTAAATTTTATATATTCTTTAGCTACCAATCAATTTTTTGTAGCTATATATGGTTCTTAAAATCTAACAAGTCATAGAATATAAGATAGTAACCAAAGTTTGAGTTTTTAGCAACAATTATATTAGTCACTACTGATAAACATTTATTGTAACCAATTTAACTATCAAATATTAAATGGTAGTTATAAGTCATTTATGTCAATCATCACCAACCACTTAATTGGTTGTTGTATATGTGTGTGTGTGTGTGTGTATATATATATATATGCATGGTAACCAACTATTATGGTCGCAAAAAAAATGACTATAGCCACCATCTTTATATGGTTGCTAAAAGCGTAGCTACGACAACCAATTTTATGTGATTGCTATACAGAATGCCCCTAGCAACAAAATGCATTTTGTCACTAATTAATTTAAAGGTCAATGCAGTATGTCCCAAATACTAAATTTGCAATTATATCACAATATAGTTTCTAAAGCATGTTAAATATATGAATTTTTGTAACCATATAAAAATTATTGCAACCAATGGCTTGGTAGCTAAAGAAATGCTTTTTACCAACCAATAGAAAGTGGTTATTGAATCATATAAAATGGAATAAAACTTGTGACAAAATTAGAATTACTGCATCCATATACACTACAGGAAAACACGCGTTTTCTGATGGAAAAATCCTGCGGAAATAATCTAGCGGAATTCCAGAGGAATAATTTTCGCCAGAATAATCTAACAAAAATTAATTAAAAAAGTAAAAAAAATACAAGCGTATTCCGGTAGAAATTTCCCTTGGAAAAAACAAAAAAATAAAAAATAAAAAATGAAAAATAATTCCAAGGGAATTCCAACGGAATTTTCCCCTAGAAAATTCAAAAAAAAATTAAAAATAATCTGGCAGAATTCCGATTGAAATTGTCTCTGAATTTTTTACAAAATGTTTAAACAAGTTTAAGCATAGCCTAATTGTAAGGCTATAAAACTCCTATCCCAAAGGTCCAAGATTCAAACCCATTTAGATGCAAAGTATCTTTATTGTTTTACAAAAGAAAAAAAAATCCAGGGGAATATTCCCACAAGTTTATTGAATATTGGAATTTGTGGATACAATTTAGTTAATTTTTTTATACATAATCTACTTATTTACAAAAGAAATTGATATATATATATACATACACACACATATATAGCTATCGTATTTTTTTATTAATAACACCTAAAGTTCATCTAAGTTTATTTATTTAGTATTTTTATATCTTTGTAAGTTACAAAGACAGGACATCCATTAAAAATTCATATGTTTTATTTGAATCAATAAATACTATTTACCATTCGCATAATATAAATTGTTTATTTTTATTTCTATATATCTTATTGATGAGTCAGGTGCCACCTCACTACGCCACGTCAGTGTATGCCTCCAAATTGCCTAAGCAAGGAGTTGAAGCCCTCGATATGATGATGGCCCTCGAAAGGGCTCACAAGCTGGTCACTCTCGAGAGCTCCTCAAGGCACGAGTATGCTATCCTAGGGACCCTCGAGATGCGCCGCGGCCCTCGAATGCGCCCCAATCGAGGACGAGATCCCACACCTAGTCGTTGCAAGGCTTGACATCCAACAGGGATACATCCAGCTGACGATCACTGACAGGTGCAACCCACTGCCACTTAACGTGCCCCAGTGGCACATGGGTCCATCCCATCAGTCTCCAGCATATTAAACGCCAAGTCATAAATACAATCCTTAGTCATAAATGCCTAAGATACACATTAATTGCCAACAAGGCCCCTCATTAATGAGAAGTGAGAGCATCGCCAATAGGAACCATGGAGGGGACAACAGGCACATGCCAGTACGGCTCCTGTCATGGAAATGACTGATTCCCACCAATCATGTCACATCCAGGCTCCTCACTCTCATATAAAAACCCCCACTGGCTCTCCACCCAAGGGTAAGAAATTCATAAGCTTCTCACCTTCTTGATAAGCAAACTAGCTTCTCACATACTATTCATCACCTTATCCAAATACTGACTTGAGCGTCGAAGAGCCTACGCCAGGACAAAATCGGCTAGTCTCACGAGCGTTCCTCCCTCTTTGATAGGTGGGCCACTAGAAAGATCATCCCGGAGTTCATCATACCCCGACACGTGGTCGAACCAAAAGCCGACCGCATCACTTATAATATATGAAATACAATGCATGTGATTATTCAAAATTAATATAATCTTTTAAAACTATTAACAACAATTGAATTTTACAACATTATAACAAAAAAACATCAATTTCTTTAAAAATGAAATATTATTAAAAGCACATAAAAAAATTATTATACATATAAGTTATTTTTTTCAAACATTATTTATTGGTATAATTAATGGATACAACTAAATTACAAATAACTGGATATATAAATAGATATGTATTCAGAGTGGATATTAAACGGATTGAATATCTAATTACCATATCTATATCCATTTATAATCGGATATCTATAATTGAATACAGATAATATTCGCTTTAAACATACATGAATAAGAATATAAATAAGTTAACAAAATAACAATATGTAATAAGTATAAATAATATTTTACAAATGATATATTAAAAAAATAAAATAAGTTAACAAAACAAATATGTAACAAGTATAAAACAAAATAATATATTAATAAATTAAAATAAGAATAATCAAACAAATATGTCATAAGTATAAAACAAAACAAAATATGTCACAACTTTTTGCAATAGCTTGGTGGTTGAGGGCTTGACAAAAAAGCTTGAGGTCACCTAGTTCAAATCTCCTCAACTATAAAAAATTGCATATTTTGGGGATACTATTCCGATGGTGATGGCAGCAGTGGGGGCCCGTCCGGCGGGGCTCCAGTGGAACTCGATGGGCAGCGACAGCAACAAGGGCCGGGCTGGTGGTGGAGACAGCCTGATGGGGCACCAACAGGCTACGATGGCAGCGGTGCACCGGGCTGTCTGGCAAAAATTTCCTTCGGATTCCTGCTGGTGGACCAGTTTGGCGGCATTCTGACCCTCAGGCGGAACTTTGGTGGAATGTTCCGCTAGACCGACCCACCGGTGGGAAATGGCGTTTCGAAGGACACGTTTTCGCAGCTTTTTCCGTTGAATTTTGCACGTTTTGTTGTAGTGTTATTTGGTTGCTAAAAGGTATTCTTTTGCAACAATACTTCGTTATCACAATATGGTTACTGAAGCTTATTAGATATACCACTTGTTGCGACCATATAAAAATTATTGCAACCAATGATTTTATTGCTAAAGAAATACTTTTACCAACCAATAGAATGTTGTCACTATATGTCTAACAATAGCAACCATATTAATGTTATGGTAACCACGATTTTTTACAGTAGCAAGTAAAAATTTTGTTGCCGATAACTCCATCTTTAACAACCCTTATTAGATGATTGCTATACACACATCTATAGCGACCAATTTAATAAACTGTTAATATGTACTTTTAGTAACTACCTTATTGTGACCGCTGGTAACCAAGTCTATTTTGGTTACTATAGGTTTTGGTGACCATTTTCTAACTTTTAGCGACCATCATTAATGGTTGCTAAAACTATTTTTTCTTGTAGTGTATTGCGCATGTCATAAAAAACTAATTGGACGAACCATACTTCACTTATGGCAAGGTTCCTGAAAGAGTTCGGATGCGATGGTTCATTGAATGGCAGGTAAATTAATTTTCAATGTTTAATTGAATATATTATATTAAAATTGATTATGTGATTTTTTTCATGTTTATTTGAGTATTTCATTATTTTTAGATGTTTAACCAATAAAGTATTGTTTATTTCGTTAGAAATATGTTTATTTTTGGCCGGAGGATAAGGGTCATATGAAGAAAACATTTGATAAGCGTACATGGAAGAAAATGCTTGATTTGATAAGGGTCATATGAAGAAAACATTTGATAAGGGTCATATGAAGAAAACACTTGATAAGGGGATGGTCGCCCGTCGTGGATGTTGGAACTGGTATACCGTGTTCTTAGTCAGTATTGGGCTACCTCGGCATGAAAAAAGAAGAGTGATCAGAATAGGCTGAACAGGAATGTCAAAGGAGGTTCGCTGTATGCCGGTGGGTCTAAATCGATTCACCCACGTCGAGCGGACTTGGTAAGTGCATTTTTGTATGTGCTTTTGACATATTTAATGGATTTAATTCTTATCTTGTGATGTAATATTAAAATATTTTATTCTTATTCTCGTAGGTGGTGAAGTTAGAGACTCCTCCTCTTAGAGGTGAGGGCCAACAGGATTGCTTTATGAGAAAAAAAGATAATGGGCCAAATAAAAGAGCTGGTACATGGGTTACCCGAAGCCACAAGAAGTTAATGTAAGTTAGGTTTGTTTATTATATGCAAAGTTTGTCTTTACAGTGCTAACATACTTGAATTAACAATTGTAGGACACGTATAAGAATCTATTGCAAGTCATTCGAAGATTCAAGATGCTGACTTATTAAACCCCTCCACACAAGAAAGCTTGAACGAGTTGTTCAATTAGGTTGCCGATGAACCTAACAAAAAGGACTGTATAGATGGGAAAAGTTATGCGCTGATATTGAGCTCTCATTACCATAGGTATTCTACGCCCGATAGTTGTTCCATCCATTTTGACCCGGCAGTGTTGTAGTTATAAGATCATAATCGATTGGAGAGCAAAATATCGGGTCAGAACACACAAATGATGTAGCAGATGTTCTTGATGATGTCTCAAAACTCAGTGTGCGACTTACAACAACCCTTTCAGGCCCCTCTACCGACCCAATACAGTACCGATGATGAAGATAATGGTGATGATGATGGCACAGGTGAAGAGGATGGCTATGATTAATTTTCAATTGAAACAATTTGGCTTTTTACCTATGCTACTATTTTGTTTGACTATGTTATTTATACATCCGGATAAATTATTAGCATTTGTTACTATTGCATTCATATGAATTGGGGTAATGATACATTTTCTATGTTTAATTATAATATTTCGTGTTCGTAAATTTTTAATATTTTTATGTTATTTGTATATATAGTAGGAAAAAAAACTAAACCAAAATGTGAAAAAAATTCAAAATTATTCAAAAATTCCACCGAAAAAGTTTTTATTTTAAAATAATTTGGCAAAATTTCTGCGGAAATTAATTTTCAATTAAAAAAATTAGGAAGATCATGCCATTGGTAAACTACCGGTAATCAGCTGATCACCGTCAGTCGGTAATCCGGAGGTAGTCTGCCGAAAAATATTTCGACGGAATTTGTCTAACGAAATTTTACCAAAAATTGAAAGTGACGAAGGTTTTTCGGCAGAACAATTTAGCCGAAAATCTGCTGAAAATTTGACCGAAAGTAATGTTTTCAACAGAATTCCACTGAAAATCTGCCAAAATTCCCTCTTTTTCTTGTACTGAATTTTAAATTTTATCATAAAATTGAAATGCATTTTAACTAATTTATTTTACATTACCTCTTAATTAGCAAATAGAATAAATTAATAAAGAAACTAAGAAAGTTTTTTTCAAAAAATATAAAAAAAAGGAAAAAGAAAAGACAAATCTCGTCCTTTCTTCTTAGCTAACGCATTTTCTCCCACTTTCAAGTTGTAACTAAAGGCTTTCCCGCCGAGTTTCTGCCGCTTCACCACCGTTCCAATCTTCTCTCATTAAGAATTGGAACCGTGTGTCAGAGAATATACATATACAGATTGCGGGGTTGGGCCTATCCAACCTTAGCCCAGTCCATCCACCTTCGGCTACTATAAATAGCAAGTCATCACTATTCATAAGGGGATGTTTTCTTAAATTCTTACTACGTACATTACATCACCTTTTGATTACCTACTCGAATACTTACTTAAGTGTCGGAGGGTCTTCACTAGAGACACTTATGGCTAGGCTCACGTGTGTTCCATCCTTATAGAGTAGGGACCGACCAATACATTTATACCTTTGTCGGTGTTTAGAACTTTCTTGCTCGAGGAAAGAATCTAACCACATCATCTTTGGCGCTACAGGAAGGGGGCTCTACTTTAGCAAGAGAAGAATGGTTAAACTCATCAAACCATGACAGAGCCCGAGGACTCAACTAATCCCCCGGGTGTCCAAATCATAGTCAACATCGTGAAGCCCCTGCAATGCTCCACCCCATCCTCCTCAATTGCCTACTGAGGTTGCTCCCGCCGTGCCTGCCGGGCAAAACCTAGTCGTCTTAATGATCAATCAAATCAATATGCTCTTGCACAAGATCTACAGACGGAGGGGCCCAAACCCCGCGCCGCCAGTTGCTATAGAGGAGGTTCCTTCCCCAACGAATGAGATTTGCCCCCTGTGAGGCATTTGCCCTGGCAACGCCAAGCGGGATAATGTTTGGGCCCGTGATCAGGTTCCCCCCAACGAGAGCCATGAAGAGAAATACGGGTCTCACCCCCTCCAATTTGTCGAGGAGGTTGCGGAGTCCTCTGTAGGGGGTCTCGTCGGATCACCCTGCAAGGACAGAACGAGAATACCTTGAGAAAATCTCCCACCAAGCCACCGAAATTCAAAGACAGATCAACGAGGTCCATAGAGGGGAAAGACCCCGAGAGGACATCGATGAGCTCTCTCATTGGATGGAATGATTTAAATCACCAACTAGACAAGGTATCTGCTTGATCCGACTAAGGATCCGCCCAGAAATACTTTATGCCTGATAAGGCAGACCCTCTTTGCTAGGAGCTCCAGTGAGCTAGAGTCGCTCGAGGATACAAGATCCCCACCTACCTGCCTCGGTGTGGTGGGAAGACTGATCCTAAGGAGCACCTAATCCAGTTCAAGCACTCCACGCATGTGCATGTGATCAGGGACGACTTCGCCGCCAAGCTACTGGTCACTACCTTTTAAAGTGTAGCTTTGCAGTGGTATGTTCACCAGCCTCCTGGATCGATCAAGAGCTTTGCCGACTTGACAATTAAGTTTGTCAACCACTTCCAGACAAAAAGTCAGGCTAAACTACCTTTGTCCCACCTCCCCAAAATTCGGCATAAGGACAACGAGTCTCTGAGGGACTTCTTCAATCGCTTCAACACGGAGCTCCTCAAAGTGGAGAATGTTCAGATGGACTTTCTTCTCGTTGTCATCATGGGTGCCGTAAGGAACCGGGCATGATCAAAAGTGCCCCACCACCATGGAAAAGGTCATGTCCATCGCTCAGCAATATATAAAGAAGGACTGCCAACAAGACACTGACCTCACCCCCTTGGTGATGTCAAGGAAAGAGATATTTGCAACCATAAATGTAAATGACCCCATGATCTTTTGTAAGCCAAGGAAGATCCAGGACAAGGATGGCACCCCATAGAGAGGAAACAAGTATTGCACTTTCCACAAACAAGTAGGCAACCATGACATTGAAGGATGCTTCACCCTCAAGAAAGAAATTCAGTGGTTGATCGACACTGGTTGCCTAAAAATCAAGAAGTATGTCAAGAAGAAGGGCAGAAAGGTGAGAGCAGCCATCAGAACCACTCTCGGTCATCAAAGGACGATGACTCACACTTTCTGAGGAGGGAGAGGTCCCGCTCTTCGGGAAGGGAGCGCACTCTCCCTACTTGCATCGACACGTAGCCCATCGTGTGAGATAACCTTCCCACACAAGGTGTGATTCACACCATTGTAGGAGGGCCCAACGGCAGGGACACCAAGAGCCGGAGGAAGCAGGTGGAAAGGTGCCCCTATAATGACCCCGGTAACCAAGTTTGTTAAAAATTTACATTCAAAAGCAAGTAATAGAAAACATGCTTAAATATATGACAAAATGTCAAGATAATACAACTAGTTTAGAACGCCGGACACAAAGGTATGTTGACAACATACATAAAATCAATAATTACAATATAATAAGTACGTAGCGGAATTTCGTTGCTCTCTTTCTAATAAAAGGCTTCAAAGGGTTCTTCCTCCTCGCCTTTATTTAAGCTAGTATCGGGCTCATCTAAAAAAAATATATATGAACACGATCAACATACAGTTGAGTAGAAACATTACTTAAGCACATAAGGTGCTCATGTGTGTGATTTGCACATAGGCACATATGGTTACTTTACACATATTAAAAACATAAGTTTTTATTTCAAACCTTTCTCGTCACCTAACAATGACCCTTATGACTCCCCCGGCCGAAATAACAACCAGCACATTACTCCCGCCTGCTTTATCCTACAATGGTCGTACCCCGGGTGTTACGCCAAATTTTTCCTACGACCCACTCTCTTATATAGATCACTCCGTCTACATAAGGGGGGAATAGGAGATGGAGGGAGTGAGAACTCTTACAGCCGGCTACCCCATTGGTATGTCCCGGCGGAACTCACCCAAACCACTCCGATATATTTCGGGCCCAATTCACATTCACAATTTATGCACATAGCATAATTTTGGAATCTTGCTTCCATATTTCAACATGTTATTCCAACATCTTAGAAAAGAATATCATCAATATAAAATGAAATATATGTTGACTAAAACTATAAGGAAACATCAATAAATGAATATAGATATCTATACGTATAACATATTTATATATATTTAGACGAAACATATAATTAAAATAGAAAGTTAGACTAAACATATAATTAAACCTTAAATCTAGATTAACCATATAATTACTCATAAAGATATTTATATACATATACGTACATCATGTATATATATCTATATAATATCATCAACCATCCCAATATGATTATATATATATGTACGTATTATATATATATATCTATACAAATATATACGTTCATGTATATATATCTATATAATATCATCAACTATCCCAATATGATTATATATATATGTACGTATTATATATATATCTATACAAATATATACGTATGATATATATATATATAAACAAATATCAAAAATATATTTTGGTAACTTTAAGAAATATAATTTTATGAACATGATGTCAAATATACTATATTACCCTAAACTGGTAATATAGTAAATTTTCATGAACATCTAAGCACATAATGATCATATAATATTTCATAAAATAAAATAATATTTGTAAGACTATATTCTAGCACATAATTCTAAATAAGAATACACAAAGTAGTGAAACTAATTTCATGACTTCATGTAACCTTCTTAAAAACAACCTCTACTTATATGATTAAGTAAGGTTTCTACCTTTTTTCTTTTGTTTTGTTTTGAAAGTAAAATAGGAAATTAGTGGATTTTGGAAGAAAATAAAGAAAGTGTGAGGGTGTGTGTGTAGTGGCCGGTTTTTAATGAAACAAAATGGATTGTTTGGTCTTATTTATAGGATGAGAAAGCAATTAGTTTATTATTAGGTCATTTTCTTCATAATTACAATTTTTACACCTATATTAATACCTTTAATGAATTCTTCCATGTGGAAGACTAATTAGGCTTGGGTGCACATGCTATGGTATGATTCATAGGCTATGTAAATGTGAGCCATGCAACAATATTTATTTATGGTATAGTGGAGAAGATTTTTCTTGTAAACTATCATGAAATAGATTAATATCTAGCATTTGAAATTTTTCCTTTAATTAAAATCCGAAAATCAGGTTTTAATTTGTTAAAATTCGAAATTTACACTTATAATTTTAGGAAATATATTATGGTAATTAAAAATTCAAAATTTATATTTTTATTTGGAAGTTTATAATTTTATTGGAAATTTATACTTTAATTTGAGCAAAATTTGAAAATTAAGGAAATTAAATTTTAATTTTGAAAAATATATTTTTCCAGGTCATAATAGTCTAAGATAAGTAAGTATTAATTATTAAGTAATAAAGTACAATTTTGAAAAAATATTATGTGTAGAGAAAGTAATTTTGTAAATTTTTATAATAAGAAAACAATTTAAAAAAAAAACACTTAATGATTTTAGGAGATTATTTTTCCTCAATATATATAAATATATATATAGATAATAGTAGGAGAGATAGCCAATATACAATTATATATGAATGATAAAGATTAAGACACATTTTGATAGTTGAAATACTAAGAGAAAAATTGTACAAGTAGTCTTTCTTTTTACCACATCTTACATGAAAGTGACAAAAATAGGTAATTAAACTAATAAAAAAACATATTTAACTAATTATAAGTATTATTTTTAGGGTATTTTCGGATTTTATATAGATGTATACATATTTTGATAACATTATTTCAAAAATGTTAAAATTGTGAAGTAAATAATTAATTCTAATAAATGTATAGTTTCTAAAATAATTTTTTATTATTAATTTCGAATTTAGGGAGGAAAATGAAAATTAAATTTCATGATATGGAAACAATTGTACCAATAATAATATTAAAACCGACAGTTTAGGTTTGTGGATAGTTTTCGAAAAAATTAAGGACAAATTCGCAGGTTTCAATTTTACTAAGAACAAGTTACATTTTTAATAAATGCATGTAATGCAATGCACATTTGTTCAAAATAAAAAAGGATTTACTCATAAAATGGTAAAATATTTCATAATTCCAAATTTAAAATAATGTGGTTTACCAGGTCGTCACATCCTCCCCTCCTTAGAAAATTTCGTCCTCGAAATTGTGTTTTACGTCTACTCGAACAACTGTGGATATTTTTCTTGCATCTCCTCTAGCCGTTCCCATGTACTTTCTTCTATCCCGTGATGCTTCTGTAGAATGCATATTAACGGAATCGTCTTGTTTCTTAATGTGTGCTCTTGGAAGTCTAAGATCTTGATTGTTTCGTCAATATAAGTTAGGTCCTTGTCAATCTCGAGGGCTTCATAGTTCACGACGTGAGAGGGATCAGGTTGATATTTCTTAAGCATTGAGACATGAAATACATTATGTACTCCTGCTAGAGTTGGAGGTAAAGCTAATTTGTACGCAACTTTCCCCACTCTCGTTAATATTTCAAAAGGTCCAACGTAACGTGACTTCTCAAGGACGAGGACCAGTGATGGTTAGCAATTTGATTGATACTACCACCAATACATTGGATGCATATCTTCTTAACTCCAACATTTGTATCGTGGATGTTGAATTAATCTGCATAATACCACTAGATTAAGTGACAAACACCAAATATCAGAAGGTGGCATTACTCTAAAAACATGCTCTTCACAGTCCAAAGTGCCTATCACTAGGCTATGAGTTTGGAGCAATTAGCTGAGGCCACCTTATCTGTGGAGGTGATGGATGCGAGATGGAAGAGGATTTAGTCTATGAAAGTTACATTAAAAATACAAATTTTTGCATGGCGGGAAGCGGCCAGGATGAAGAATTTGGTGAATAGGCATTGCTTAATGACTAGAGGTTGTCCGAAGTGTAATGAGTCCAACGCAGAGCCTCGACACGGGTTGCTAGAGTGCCCCTTCTCACAGTTGGTATTGGCTATCTCAAACTTACCATGGGGATTGTTTTCAAAATGAGAGTGTGGTTGATATATGAGATGTGCCTAAGAAGTGGGGTTGAATCAGGCCTTAAAACCTTTTTAAGATTTTTGTAAAACATAATGGAATAAATAAAGGATTTAAATACCAATGCTTTGCTTGAAAGATAGTTTTTAATCAGCAAGTACCAACGATAGTAATAGAGCAAGTAATGATGTAAAGTATGCAAAGCAATAAAATAACACAGAGATTTATCCTTTTTCACCCAAATGGGTTACGTCCAGTTCCCAAGTTATACTTAAGAAAACCTGTTTACAATAAATTATATTAGTACAGTTACAATAAAAGTTTCAGTGTAACATGTAATTACCAATCGAGAGTTAAAAACTCTCAATAAATAAAGAAACAATAAATAATGTAATCGGCCCCTAAAGTGAGATAGTGTGGTTGGTTCTAGCGGTTAGTCTGTAGTTGAACATTTCTGTCAAGACCTCAATGTAGCATGCTTAAACATCCACTAAACACCTAACTAGAACTTCCAGTGCAACCAGCAACACTTCACAACTCAACTCACTTCCAAGGAATTCTTGTTCTTGGAATCTCCCTCTTCACCTTGAAAGTCCCTCAAGAAAAGAAATACAAGAAAACAAGAATTATATGATTGTAAGAATTTTAATATTGAACTCAATATTTTCGTTTCAACTATAAGACTATCACACGTCTTAAAGAAATGAGAGTTCTCCCTTAAATAGTCAAAATTCCAATGGCTATTTTGATTGGGGGGGGGGGGGAAGAAAGAGCCATTGTGGTCTTAATTCCAGCCGACCAAATCAAGTTCCAATGGCTATATTGATGAAAAAAATAGGAGCTGTTATGATATTAATTCCAATCGAACCAATAAAGTTTCAGACGGAAACTAAAGTTCTAGAATCAAGTTCCAATGGCTATATTAATGATAAAAATTGAAGGAGCCGTTATGATCTTGATTGCAGTAGAATAAATAAAGTTCCACAAGGAAAACATGATTGGAACCAAATAGGTTCCAGGCTTGATTGATGCATTCAAATGATTCCAAGTCAAACTTACCAAAATGATAAAGATATGGAGATGTGTTCGATAATAATATGGAAAGCAATCAATCAATTTCTATACAAATCTCCCATCAAGATTTAGAACATGTGATAATTGGTATTAAGGTAAGATTTTAGTCAATCCAAACTTATTCTTACCAAGCAAATAAAAAATGTGGTAATATAAAAGGACGGAATATTTGTTAGGAAACTATTTGAATTCGAAAATAAGAATACATCAAATATCTTGAAAGTATCAAAACATGCCTCGGTAATACCAAAGAGGTCAATAGTGGTGCTAGAGTGTAGATCTAGCTGTACTTTAGGAATCTATCTACAGAAGATGCGCGTCTGTTAATCACCATTGTATGGTCATTGTGGTGGAACAAAAACGAGAAGCTGGTCAAGGACAGACTAGTTGATTAAATTTTCCAAGAGCTATCTCTTTTCATGATGGGAGATGTTGGACCAGTGACCTTGCAGACAGTCGTTAGCATCCCCAAGTAGATAGGTGCATCAAGTGTCAGACACTATCAAATTGAATTTTGATGACACATATTTAGCTTCATCTGATGAAATAGGAATTGGAATCATCACTCAAAATGAATGGGGAGTGCCTTGGGTGGTTATAATGATGAAGGTCAGCTAATTTTGCTCTAGATCAAACGGAAGCACTTGAAGGTTGGGAGGCACTTCAAATGGCTCATCGCTGAGGGCAGTAACGAATTTGTTTTGAGAGTGATTGTCTTCCTTTAATCCAGAAGCTTAATGCATATGAGCTTGATTTTTCAGAGCTTGGGGCCTTAGTTGGGGATATTAAGTGTTTTTTTTGTTTTTTTCATTCCTGGGTTTTCTTTTTACTGATTTTTCTGATATCCATATAGCATGAAATAGAGCAACACACCTTCTTGCTAGGATTGCTAGTAATTACTGTGAAGGACATCATAAGGTGCCTCTTTTGGTTGTTCCTTTTGTTTACTTGGATATTGTTGATATGAATTAATAAAGATCACCATTTTCCCTAAAAAGTTTAATTTTAATACCCATATTTATCTAAAAAGAAATTGTAATAGTCTCATGCATCCTTACCTACAAAATTATTTATTGATCAATATCCACAAATTTAATCCTTTATCTAATTTTTTCGAATTAATGTAAATTACACAATTATCTTAGCTAAAATGACTAAAACAGAATTCTGAAATTTTCCAGTGCAATAGATTAAACTAAAGGGAGCTCCGTATTTAATACAACATAAATCAAATTCTTCCTCTACTTCCATTTTACAAACCTCCATTTTTCCTATTTATAGTTTTTTCTATTAATGAAAGTTTGGTTGAGTCCTATTTAGTTTTTGATGTTATTTTCCTTTTCTATTCTTTCACAACTCGTGTTTTTCATATTTATTCTAGATGTAATTTTTTGCTTTAATTATAATTTTATCTTTTGTTTTTGTAGTTCCATGTATTCATTCTTCATCCTTTTTAGTAAGTTGGCTTATGTTTTGTTTCAGGATTTGATGTCTTATTTATTTCATTGAACAAAATTATTGGGGTTATGCTACTTTTGTTCTTATTTTAATCTATACTAGCAACACCGCACACTCTATGTGTGTGCAAAATATAAAAAGTATATATTTTAATTTAGTTCTTAATTTTTTTTAGGATGAAAATATAAATATATTATTAAATTTCTTTTATAAGAATACTTTTTTGAGAATTATTTCAAATAATTTATTAAATTATAATAACTTAATATGAAATATAATTACATGATAAAGAATAAATACAAAAAGAAACAAGAAAACCTTGTAATTGTAATTAGATAAAGTGGTTAGTGGGTTGAGAACATGGGTTTTTAAAATTGGATGTAATATTACAATATTGTCCTTTTTATTTACTTAGTTATTGCATGTATTTACTAATTAAAAGGGTAAAATTGACACATCAAAATGGTATCCAAATTGAATTGATTTTCATGTGAAATTTCAATTTTAGCCACAATTTTACACAATTTTAGCCACAATTTCATCTAAGGAGGGAGATATTTGTAGGAGAATATCTAAGATATTTTATATGTATTACATAAATATATATATAAAATATATATGTATCATACGTATCTATATATATATAATATGTAAATGTACATTTATAAATATATATATATATATATATCTCATATGCATCTATATAGATATAAGGCTATAAAGTATAATTAAATATGTATATACATATATATGTGGATAGTTAGGTATATTAGGACATAATCCTTTATGTGCATATACTTATAGAAATCCGTATATATATATATGTATATATTTTAAGTATAAAATATTTAGGGGCTAGTATAGATACATTTGAAAAATAATATAATTTTGTGGGAAAAAGTATTTTTATTTTTTTAAATATTTATAGTCAAAAGGAATAATATTTATAGGAAAATATTCATATATATATAGTTGAAAAAAAGATAGTCAGTTATTAAATATATCTTGGTGGAAGAGGTTAATACACATCTTTCTAATGATAATACTAGGGATTAAAGGTTCCAAGTATCCATTTTTGTCACCACTAATTTCATGAAAAGGACATACAATGGTTAGGTTAATATAATGGAAGAAATACTCAAATGTATAACTATATATATATATATTTATTTTTATTTTTTTTGAATTTTAAAATAAAATAATATAATTATTTTATATATGTAGAATAATCTTATAATGTTGAAAATAAGTATGTATATATTTTTGAAAATACTGATAAAATAGAGTTAAATTTTGAGATTAGTATTCATGATACAAATCTTGAAATTAAATGATATTATTATAAATATACTCAATTTTAAATAATAATAATAATAATAATAATAATAATAATGAGAATAAGAACAATAGTGATATATTAATAATTATGGAGTAAAGAAATAATCACATTGCTAAAATGCACGTAGAACAAATACACATTTAATCATGAAATCACATAAAATTATAATAATTATCACATAATTCACACATATAAAATAAGAGTCACATGATAATTGCATAAAACATTAAACTATATATAATAAATTTTAAAATATTGCATGACACATAATATATAATAAATTCTAAAATAGTAGGAAGTACCGGGGCATTACAAATTGTATATTTAAAAAACTATGTCAAACTGAAATGGTTGAGTAGGTCTAAGGCGCTAAATTAATTAGGTTTTGATTTGAAAGGGTGTGGGTTCGAATCCACTCTCAACATAAATGTTTTGATAAGAATTGGGTCTGAAAATATGTATAATTGAAAGGGAAAGTTATGATCAAGGGATTAGGAATTTTTAAAATTAATAAAGAGCTAACAATGTTTAGGTATTTAAAGATAACGGACTAATCAAATTAAAATTTATGATTAGGGGTTAACAACTTATCAAATTATTAAAACGAGAGTGAGAAATTCGCAGATAAGGCATCAACAAACATTCTAAATTATTAAAAAGTTAATTGTAATGTAAAAATCAAATTTATATTCATTAGCACTATTTTTTGACCCAAGAAATACCTATTCCCTATGTAATATACTTTTACTACTATTTGAAGTTTAATATTTTATTGTTCTCTATTGGTTCATTCCTTGGACATTTTGTTCTTTTGGAAAAATTTTCCAACATGCCATATGATTCTCTAACTATCACCAACTTGATTTTCTCTACTTATGAAGTAAGATAAATTCGATGGCTTTCTTTCCATGTCTTACTTATTCTTCAATCCTTTTTTGGAACTTATTACTTAGTTTTATTTAAATATTTAAAATAAAGTATTTCAAATAGCAACAAAAAATCAATTACATATGGAATAGGTATTCATGGGTCAAAAATAGTGGTATCAAACATAAACTTGATTTTTATAGTATAACTATCTTTTTAGTAATTTAAAAAGTTTATTAATCCCTCATTTTTAAATTCTTAAAAGTTATTACCTTTTCATTAATTTTAAAATATTCTAATCACTTAATCATAATTTTCTAATTTAATTAGCTCCTTATCTCTAAATATCTAAAAATTACTACCTCTTGATTAACTTTAAGACTTCCTAGTCCCTTAGTCATAATTTTCCGTACTAAAAATTGCTATTATTGGCTTTTGTGTCATAATGACATTATTTCTTTTCATGTGAGAATGAAAGGTGTAAAATGTAAAAATCATTTTTAAACTTTTACCTTTTAGTATTTTGACCTTTTTTCAATATGCAGACATTTGTATTGTGCTACAATTTGAAATTTTTGGCAAAATTCATCCAATATTTGCTAGAACATTGGATTTTTTTTACCGATACCTATCACGTGTCGGTCACTAATTTCAATGTGAAATTTTCAATTTTTAGAGGCAATACGGTGTCACCTATTTGAATGATGTTGCATCTATGTGGCAAAAATTTGAAAGAAAAACGTGTTGCACTTCACATAGGCTGCCAAATAGGTTACGAAATAAAATATATATTACACTATATATTTAAATTATGTCTTCATAAATAAAAATTTAGAAAATAGAATTTTAAAAATGAAAAAAAAGGGAAGGCTAACAACATGTAAAGAGAGAAGGAGAGTGTTAACTATCCCCCACGTTGAATAAATAACCAAATGTGGTGAGGTTTAAAAAAGCTTGAGCAATCCTTACCTCTTGAACTAGATTTTAGAGTTGAGTTAGGCCCTAACCCCTAATACTTTCTACATGGTATCAGAGCAAGCTATGTCTTGTGTTCTAATTGCGTCTTCCACTATCTAATTTCATGCTCCAGGTTGTTTCCCGGTGCTCGAGCCTGAGCATGAGGAGGGCGTGTTAACTATCTCCCACATTAAATAAATAACCAACTGTGGTGAGGTTTATAAGGGCTTGGGCAATCCTCACCTCTTGAACTAGCTTTTGGGGTTGATTTAGACCTTAGCCCCTAATGCTTTCTACAAAGAGGTGCTCGGAGACGACGATGCAACATCAGGGAAGGGGTTGTACTGCTTTTGCGAACTAGACAGTTATTTTTTCCTTTCTTTTGAAAATATATCTCACACATTTTTCAATTCAAATATTATGGTATTTGTTATGTATATTATAATAAAATTAATATTTACATATATATTTTAAAATAATTATTAGCTATACAATTATAATTTTAAATTTTAAATAATATTTTTTTTTTATTTTTTTATATCATCATATTTTTTTTTTAGGTTTTATATAGGGCAAATTACACGTACGTGCCCAGAAGTATATATACTCTATTTACAAAAAAATACCTTGACCTATGAAAAATTACAATTAGCCCCTTGAATTGAGGGGTTTCTATGTTATATCGATGAAAAGTCAGTTTTACCCCTAAATGATTTAAGCAAAAAGAAAAGAGAAAAAATAACTAAAATAGAAAACTCCAAAATACCTTTTATCATTTTTTCTTTTTTTTCTCTTTTCTTTTTTCTTCCTTCCTTCCTTATCAGGTCTCTCTCTCTCTCTCTCTCTCTCCTGCTCAGTTGGTATGGCAAGCGGTGGAGGACGACGAAGGATGGTGGTGGGGTGGCGGTGGAGGCTCCTGATCTCTCTCTCTCTCTCTCTCTCTCTCCTCTCCTCTCCCTCTCTGTGACGACCCCGAAAACCCTTTATTATTATTATATAATTAGTAGTAGTATTATTGTTATTAGTATGATTATTATTATCATTAGTGGTTACATACATGCTTACAATATTAATTACAAAATATACTAGGCTACATTACATAACATAAAGGTACATCCAACAAAGGAGACTATCGAATTGCTAGTTCTACTATATGTACATAGCAAAAGCAAAAACCACCAACTACAGGTACGCAGTGGAAATCCTAAATCTTTCTTCCTAGTAAAACGCTTCAAAAGGTTCCTCCTCCTCATCGTCATAAAGGCTAGCTTCGGAAGCATCTAAATCATTATGTAACACGGAATCAACATACGTTGTGTAAAAATATTTCTTTATACACATAAGGTGCTCGGGTGTCAAGTGCACATCAGTTACACATAGCACACACATAGTTTCACACTTTCTATCTTTTGTTACCTAACAGTGACCCTTATAACTACCCGGGCCGAAATAACAACCAGCACATTTCTCCCGCCAGCCTTATCCTCCAATGGTCGTATCCCGGGCATACGCCTAGTATTGTCCTACGACCCTCTCCCTCGAGTAGATCCCTCCGTCTACCCAAGGGGGGATTAGGAGATGAAAGGGGTGTGAACTCTCCCGGCTACTCAACAGTATGTCCCGGTGGAACACCCCCCTGACCATTCCAGCAGATATGGGCCCATTCACAGAATTGCAATTTATTCACACATGCACATAATCTTTGGAAGTTTATACTATAGTTTAGTAAAGTAAACTCCACACTTATAAATGAAAGCTTTATATTTTCTTATTAAGCATATTTACTTAAAAATGTTAAATATGTAAATACACAAAATATAAATATAAATATATAAATATAACTAGTATGAATATATAAATATAAAGATTAAAATATAAATAGTATAAATATATATAAATATATAGATTAAAATATAAGATATATAAATATATGAATACTACATATATACACCTATATAAAGTATAGATAACTATATGGAATATATAGAGTATAGATAACTGTATATATAGATATGATAAGAATTATCTACATATACATATAAAACTAATAAAATGAATAGAAGTATATATATACATATACGTAACATATATATATCTATATATAAAAGTAGTCTATAATAAATATATATATATACATATACGTGACATATATATATATACATATAATGAACTTAGTTAAATAAATATATATATATATATAATTAACATATAATGAACTTAGTTAAATGAATATATGGTAACACTTTAAATATTTATATATACATATATACGTACATAGATGTATATGTTTATATATATGTAAAGTACTAAAGTAGGCATAAATCTATAGTATAAAGTAAAATAAAAGTTCTATTTATCAAATAATAGGTATGTGGAGCTTTCTTTACTAAGACTTTCAAGAACAATATAAGATATTCTCCTAATACCTCAACTAAGGCATAAAGGTTTCACAATACTTCAAATAAAGCATAAACTCACATAATACTTTCAATAAAGCATAGAGCATAATATTCACATATTACTTCACATAAAGCATATTAATCACATAATACTTACAATAAAGCATAATAATCACATATTACTTCAAATAAAGAATATTAATCACATAATATCTTCAAGATCATGCTCACAAGTCTAACCACTCTTCAACTTCCTCCCAACAAGAGTTATATTATGACAAATTAACCATAAAGCTTTAAAATAGTATGATAATGGCAAAAATAACTAAAATTCTCTACTTAAGGTATAAAGAATGTTCCTACCTTGCGTTCTTCCAAGTAGTGTAGTGTTTTGAGAGAAAATGATAGTGTTTTGAGAGAAAATGAGAGAGTGTATGTGTGTGAGCGAGGGGGCACGGTTTGGGGCTGTAAAAGGGCTGAAAATGAGGATTGTGGGTGTGTAAGGTCTTGTGTATTGATCCTAGAAGGTATTAGACACAAATAGCTAAATATTAAAATCATCAAAATACCTCTTCCATACAATTATACATGGTTGTCTATACATACACCTCACTTTAGTAACCACCATGTATATGTATGTGGGTATGTGTGTGTGTATATGTAGCTATGTATATCACCACGAATATATAATCATTTATGTATATGGGTTCAAGAGTGTATTAGTAGAGATATTTTGATAAAATATAGACTAAAATAAACTAAAATCAAACAAAACCTATAAAATCTGAAAACTCTTATTTATTAAGTATTTTTATTGTTTATGTCTCAGTAAAACCGAAATTTGGGGTTGGAGAAGTGGAAAGACCAAAATACCCCTGGTTTTGCCCTTTTTTCGAAAATCGCCCAAAAATAGAAATAAAATTCAAAAAATTCAAAAATTAATTTTTATAAGTCAAATAAAATCTAAAATATTTATTTATATTATTATCTTCATTTTTTTTGATAATAATTAAGCATTTTAAAAATTAGATTTCAAATTAAGAACTTAAAGATAATATTTTTCGAAAACTACTAAAAATTCTTGGAAAACTAGGTAAAAGTTGAAAATAATTTATTAAATAAATTCTGGGAGTTTAGAAAGAGTAAATGTATAAAATTTTAAGAATATTTGGAATTTATAATATTTGCTAAAAATTTATGTAGTAAATGCGCATTTGTTCGAAAATAAAAAAAATAATAGTTTTGAAGAATAATTTCTATAAAACAATACTTCACAAAATAGTTCTAAAAAAATTACTCATCAAAATAATGGACACCTAATGTATAATATAAAATATTTAAATAAAGGATTTTTCCGGGTCGTTACATCCTCCTCCCCTTAAAATATTTCGTCCTCGAAATTTGTCTTATGCTTACTTGTATAACTGTGGGTACTTCTCTTGTACTTCTTCCAATCGTTCCCAAGTGGTTTCTTCAATTCCGTGATGTTTCCATAGCACTCGTACTAATGGACTTGTCTTGTTCCTTAAAGTGAATTTCTTAAATTCGATATTTTTAATAGGCTCTTCAATATAGGTTATATCTGGTTCAATATCTAGGGTGTCATGGTTTAGTATATATGAGGGATCCGAGTAATATTTCTTGGGTATAGATACATAGAAGACATTATGTACCTCTTGTAGGTAGAAGGTAATGCCAACTTACACTACTACTTTTCCTATCCTTCCCAATATTTCAAAAAAAACAATCATATTTTGGACTAAGATTTTCATTTGTTTTCCAAATCTCAAGACTCCTTCGTTCCTAATTCAAATTCCAAATCTTTCCATCTCTTATCTGAGTAACTCTTTTAGCAACTTTGTGTTTCAGTCATTCACTTTCGACTTTGGTGACTTTGGTGATTTCCCGTACTAACTTTGGGCTTCACTTTTGCCACTTTATTCCAAAATACTATAGATCTCTTTCCTTGTGCATAAAGTGCTTTCAAAAGGATCATGCCAACTATAGGTTAATAGTTTTTGTGATCGGCAAATTTTGGCTAGTGAGAGGTGTCGATCTTAACTTCCTTCAAATTCAAAGTATATCTTCAAGGGTTTGTAGGATTCTTTCTAGTTGTCCACCAGTTTGATGCTGAAGAAAAATACTAACGTTTAACTTAGTGGTTCAAACATTTTGTAATTCTTGTCAAAATTTAGGGCAAACTGTGGGTTTCTATTCAAGACTATACTAACCAAGACCCAAGCGCCAAGAAGTCCAACAATGTCTTGTTCTAATATTCTATCATTCTAAATCACACAGTGAAGTAGAAGCTTTTCATAAGTCTATCCACAACTATCCATATTGCATTATTGCCTTGGTAGGTTCAAAGTAATCCTGTAACGAAATCTTTGGTGATAGGTTCAAATATGAGTAAGGGTTGTGATAGTCCGGATGGATAAAAAAAATCAGATCTAAGATGTATACGGCAAAGCTAAAACAAAAATTTTAATTGATAGGAACAAAAGATCGACAAGTGGAAGAAGTCAGTCATAAATGTAGTAGGAAATTGAAAATATTTGTCAACATTTTTCTTTTTAAATATCATTTAGGGATATACAGAAAGAAATTTACTAGAGATCAATGATAACTCATCAATTTTGAAGACTTGCTTCAACAAATTTTCATGTTTGAAGTTTAAAAGTGCGAATGGAATAAAAGACTGTCAATGGATTATTATTGATACACATGAGAATGCATATAAGTTTGAATAACAACTTGGTCAATTGAAGTGTCAAATAAGGAAAATAAGATTGGCATAATTCGCAAAGATTTCAAGCTTTTACAAATAATTTGGAAATTTCCCTATCACAAACTTTTCAAGAAAGAGATAAAAAGGGATGTCAATTGAGAAAACTTTGAAAAGTTCCTTAAAAGCAAAAAGAATGATTACGGAAACAAAAGACTTGCTATTGGAGTCATTGTTTTAAAACAAAGTTAAAGACAAAATTTCGCATTTTCTTTCCTTTACATTAAACAATGGATATTGGTTGTAAGATATATCCCAAAGAAATATCGATATTGTGAATATATAGGGGTAAAAATAATATGTAATAAGTAAACTTATAGCTTTAGAAACAAATCAAAGAATATAGGCTTCAAGGTTCGATTAAAAAGTACATCTACCATGGAGATTATAAAAAGTTGCTTCCAAGTAAAATAAATTTGAGAGATCTTTTGAATAAGTAATGATGAGGCTCTACGAAAAGAATTAAGAAACATAACTATCATAAGGGAATCATCATTTAACTATTTCACACTTCGCCTAAAATAGAAACCTATACTTAAAGTGCATCATTCCTAGCAGCTTTGTTATATATCTTTATTCTATTCTATAATTGCTCTTCTTCCCATGACTACTAAAATTCTCCCTCGCCTTCTCATCTAGTTCAAATCCAATTTGGAATATACTTAAACTTCTTGTACTTAAACAAATAACTCACCAATATTCGATAACGGTTACTTCTAAGTCATTCGATAAATATCAGGTTGAACCTCTAGTATAGAAAACATGTAATGAATTTGGATCAATCAACATTCTAGGTAAATGAAACAGGCTAAATGCGTACCTTCCACACTGTAGGTTTATTTGGTTACCTCATACATCCATTCTTGCAGCTTTCATATATCCTCCAGAGTTCCTTCCATTTGGGCTTCCCCTAGATTGTAGTCTCACAAAGTGTCTTAATTGTTCAATTGCTTCATTGTGCTTTTCAATTCTCAATACCGTTTCTACTACCATAGTATAATTATGAATCCTATCTCAATTCCGAGCCTTAGACCACCACAAGCTTCCAAATCTTTCTTTTCTTAAGTTCCAAAAGTACATAGCCTCTACCATTCCCAATTCTCAAGGTTCCTATTTCAGTACTAATTTTTACCAAAAGATATGTTTTTGCAAAATATAATTTAACCTAATATAAAATCCATTAGATGCAGTAGAGGTCTTAGCAACTTTCACGTATACCCGTGGTAACTCTCGAGTTGGTTCTTATAGGTTCAAGACATAAATTTCAGCACGTAGAACTTAAGTCACATAATTCTACAAGTAGTCATTTACAGCTAATACCCAAAAAACAAAATTTGCCTTATACTCGAATACGTCAAGTATTTGCCATTTAGGGAGCAAAGCATGCACTGGTCGGCCGCCCAACCACACCCGCCACCCCGCATGTCAAACACTACCCAAGGAAATTCATCCCTAATTAACCTTCTCGGATCAAGCCTATCTTCTTTCTAGTCTGAAATCTTACGCCGAGGATCCTTACCTAGCACAGCTTAGGCGTAAACCCAAAATATATTTCAATCAAATACGAAATCCAATAGATACCCTAGAAGTTTTGTAGCAAAAATCACGCATACTATTACCAACTGTCAGGCGTTGGGACCTTAGAGGTAGCTCCTGTGTGCATAGCACTTTGCCCCACAGAGCACTTAGCTCCCAATTTTCTGGCTGGCAACCTGCTCTGATACCACCTATGACGACCCCGAAAACCCTTTATTATTATTATATTATTATTAGTAGTATTATTGTTATTAGTATGATTATTATTATCATTAGTGGTTACATACATGCTTACATTGTTAATTACAAAATGTACTAGGCTATATTACATAACATAAAGGTACATCCAACAAAGGAGACTATCGAATTGCTAGTTCTACTATATGTACGTATCAAAAGCAAAAACCACCAACTACAGGTACGCAATGGAAATCCTAGATCTTTCTTCCTAGTAAAACGCTTCAAAAGGTTCCTCCTCCACATCGTCGTAAAGGCTAGCTTCGGAAGCATCTAAATCATTATGTAACACGGAATCAAAATACGTTGAGTAGAAACATTTCTTTATACACATAAGGTGCTCGGGTGTCAAGTACACATCAGTTACACATAGCACAGACATAGTTTCACACTTTCTACCTTTTGTCACCTGACAGTGACCCTTATAACTACCCGGGCCGAAATAACAACCAGTACATTTCTCCCGCCAGCCTTATCCTCCAATGGTCGTATCCCGGGCATACGCCTAGTATTGTCCTACGACCCTCTCCCTTGAGTAGATCCCTCCGTCTACCCAAGAGGGGATTAGGAGATGGAAGGGGTGTGAACTCTCCCGGCTACTCAATAGTATGTCCCGGTGGAACACCCCCTAGACCATTCCAGCAGATATGGGCTCATTCACAGAATTGCAATTTGTTCACACATGCACATAATCTTTGGAAGTTTATACTATAGTTTAGTAAAGTAAACTCCACACTTATAAATGAAAGCTTTATATTTGCTTATTAAGCATATTTACTTAAAAATGTTAAATATGTAAATAGACAAAATATAAATATAAATATATAAATATAACTAGTATGAATATATAAATATAAAGATTAAAATATAAATAGTATAAATATATATAAATATATAGATTAAAGTATAAGATATATAAATATATGAATACTACATATATACACCTATATAAAGTATAGATAACTATATGGAATATATAGAGTATAGATAACTATATATATAGATATGATAAGAATTATCTACATATACATATAAAACTAATAAAATGAATAGAAGTATATATATACATATACGTAACATATATATATCTATATATAAAAGTAGTCTATAATAAATATATATATATATGCATATACGTGACATATATATATATATATATATCTACATATAATGAACTTAGTTAAATAAATATATATATATATATAAATAATTAACATATAATGAACTTAGTTAAATGAATATATGGCAACACTTTCAATACTTATATATATATATATATATATATATATATACGTACATAGATGTATATGTTTATATATATGTAAAGTACTAAAGTAGGCATAAATCTATAGTATAAAGTAAAATAAAAGTTCTATTTATCAAATAATAGGTATGTGGAGCTTTCTTTACTAAGACTTTCAAGAACAATATAAGATATTCTCCTAATACCTCAACTAAGGCATAAAGGTTTCACAACACTTCAAATAAAGCATAAACTCACATAATACTTTCAATAAAGCATAGAGCATAATAATCACATATTACTTCACATAAAGCATATTAATCACATAATACTTACAATAAAGCATAATAATCACATATTACTTCAAATAAAGAATATTAATCACATAATATCTTCAAGATCATGCTCACAAGTCTAACCACTCTTCAACTTCCTCCCAACAAGAGTTATATTATGACAAATTAACCATAAAGCTTTAAAATAGTATGATAATGGCAAAAATAACTAAAATTCTCTACTTAAGGCATAAAGAATGTTCCTACCTTGCGTTCTTCCAAGTAGTGTAGTGTTTTGAGAGAAAATGATAGTGTTTTGAGAGAAAATGAGAGAGTGTATGTGTGTGAGCGAGGGGGCACGGTTTGGGGCTGTAAAAGGGCTGAAAATGAGGATTGTGGGTGTGTAAGGTCTTGTGTATTGATCCTAGAAGGTATTAGACACAAATAGCTAAATATTAAAATCATCAAAATACCTCTTCCATACAATTATACATGGTTGTCTATACATACACCTCACTTTAGTAACCACCATGTATATGTATGTGGGTATGTGTGTGTGTGTATATGTAGCTATGTATATCACCACTAATATATAATTATATATGTATATGGGTTCAAGAGTGTATTAGTAGAAATATTTTGATAAAATATAGACTAAAATAAACTAAAATAAAACAAAACTTATAAAATCTGAAAACTCTTATTTATTAAGTATTTTTATTGTTTATGTCTCAGTAAAACCGAAATTTGGGGTTGGAGAAGTGGAAAGACCAAAATACCCCTTGTTTTGCCCTTTTTTCGAAAATCGCCCAAAAATAGAAATAAAATTTTAAAAATTCAAAAATTAATTTTTTTAAGTCAAATAAAATCTAAAATATTTATTTATATTATTATATTCATTTGTTTGATAATAATTAAGCATTTTAAAAATTAGATTTCAAATTTAGAACTTAAAGACAATGTTTTTCGAAAACTACTAAAAATTCTTGGAAAACTAGGTAAAAGTTGAAAATAATTTATTAAATAAATTCTGGGAGTTAAGAAAGAGTAAATGTATAAAATTTTAAGATTATTTGGAATTTATAATATTTGCTAAAAATTTATGTAGTAAATGCGCATTTGTTCGAAAATAAAAAAAATAATAGTTTTGAAGAATAATTTCTATAAAACAATACTTCACAAAATAGTTCTAAAAGAAAATTATTCATCAAAATAATGGACACCTAATGTATAATATAAAATATTTAAATAAAGGATTTTTCCAGGTCGTTACTGTCACGACCCGGAAAAATACCCTTTTATTTATAAAATAAAATTGGATAGAAACGCGCAACGGTAATATTTTCATAGTTGTATAAATAATTATTTTCACATATAATTTGTACAAAATACAAAAGTCACAATTTTCAAAAGAATAGAAAAGTAACTATATCGTGTAAAAAGCTTCCAAATGCTTCCGCTGCGCCACTCTGATCCGCTATCTCATTTCTGTCTAAAAAGTATTGGAAAGGAGGAGTCAACGCGACGGTTGAGTAGAAATATCATTCAACCCCATAAGGTGCGTGTGTGTTTGAATAGGTGCACGTAGACACATAATTTCACATAATACTATAATGAAAATGAAAGCATAAAATATCTAAAACTTACAAGATACTTAAATTCCTACTTTACTCATGAAATTAAACAATACTCCTACCTTGAAATGTTTTTAGGGAAAAAGAGAGGATATAGAAGGCTTTATAGGTATATATGGATGAAAATAGAAGGGCTTGTGTGTACATATATGTGGGTGGAAGATAGGCTATACATAAGAAGTGTTTTGGGTGTTGAGAGTAGAGTAAGTGAGAGGGTGTGTTTTTAGGCGGGATTTGTGTGTTTGTGGAAGAAAATAGAGAGAGTATAGTGTGTGTATGTGTGAGGACGTTTTTGGGGATGGGGAAGTGTGTGGGATGTCCTATTTATAGTGGAGAATGAGGGTAGAAGGCAAGACTTGGGGACCAAGGTTTAATAAATGCAAATCTTTCCATTTAATGCAAATCTCCCAACTAGGCATAGAATTAAATGCCAAATTAAATAAAATCTTCCACCTCCCTCCTCTATTCTAGCCTTGGTGTAACCCTAATCCATGATTCATGAATCTAGATGAATGGAAGACCACACAAATGCACAATTTCTAGAAGAAATTCATCTTATATTAGTGTAGGATATTTTAATAAAATATTAACACAAAATCAAATAAAATCAAATAAAATCTAATAAAATTTGATTTTGATTGTCCTCATCTTATAAAATCTGAAATCATATCTTTATTTTATTAAAAATTCGAATTTGTATTTATTTATTTTGTAAAAACTGAAAATTAGGGTTTTAGGGCATAAAATTAGGGTTTTTGGGCATAAAATCCGAAAATTCATAATTAATTTAGAAAAATTCCAAAATTATGAAATTTAATGTTTATAAATCTGAAATTATATGTATATTTTCCAGAAATTAAAAATGTTTTAGTTATATTTTTGAAAATTGCAATTTAGGGCATAGAAAGTTCGAAAATTGACACTTTACCGTTCAAATTGTAAGTTAATCGCAAAAGCAGACGAAAATTTAAAAACAACAAGTAATAATAACATTTACAAGAAGCAAAAGATTTTAAATCAATTATTTAAATATTACAGATTACCGGGTCGTCACAGTTACACTCTCGATCTCTCCCCCTCTCCGTTCTCAATCTATCCCTTTGGATCTGGGTGGTGGGGCTGTAATGACCCGGTATTTCTAGGTATTTTAAAATTTAATTATATGATTAAATTATCTAGTGTTTTATGTGATTATTATTTTGTACGTGAACTAGGTGATTAAATTGTTTAGTGTTTTATTATTTTATAAGTGAAATGTGTAATAACTGCTATGTTTTCACACTAACCATTTGATTCCACATATGTGCATATAAATCAATATGTATATATATGTATATATCTATAATTCTATACATGCATCTTTCAAAATTATAATGATAAGTATAATTTCTTACATATCAATATCTATACTTACAATTTTTAAAATATAAGGAATATATATATACCCATTTTTTTTAAATTACACAAACAAATATCTACTTATTTAAGATTAATATATTTATATATATATATATATATATAAATTCATACATATATATATACTTACACAAATAGATCCATATATCTATATATACATGAGTCCGTATATATATATACACACACTAATAACTTAAATTAACACATACTAATCACAAACATGTTATAGATTAACAATATTTAATTATACGAAGATATATAAATATATGCATAGAAAACTATATAATACATAGGTATATATATCTATATCCGAAAACATACACATATATATAATGATATATCTAATTTATTTTTGATAATATTTATTCTTGATAATTCTAGCATTAAATGAATTTTACACTTGTTATAACTCTTCTAGAAATTTATACACTTGTTATACACTTGTATTATTTACATTAACCTAGACTTCCATTCATCAATATTAGGGCACACCTAATAATATTTAAGCCTATTACAAAGCATGTATGTAATTATTAGATAATGGTGAGTAAGATGAATCTAATTATGAAAAATTGACATAATTAATTTTTAATAATGTGTCTTAACCAACCTCTATAAATAGAAGACTTGTTTTCTATTAACAAACACAACACACACTTGACACTATTCTTTACACACACACACACGGTACATACACATATATATATATATATATATATATATCACTTTCACAACACACACACATTCACAATACACACACACACCCACATTCACAACACACACACATTCACGGCACAAACACTATTCTTCACAATACATACACATATTACATAAATATATATACACATATATATATAAATATATATACATATATATATAATTTCACTCCCTTTCAACACTCTCACCACTATATAAATATTCATACATATACACGTTTACATCTACATATATATCAATCAAGAAGTGAGTTAAGGTAGGAATTTCCTTAATTACATAAGTTACTTTCTAGTGCTAGTTTATCATTTTACTATCATGATATTATGCTTTATTATACCACTGCAAGTTATTAGAAATTATGTTTCTAGTTATATTCATATCTTATGTTCATGTATGTTTATTGTTCCAAAATATGCTATTTGTATGCTTTTATATATAAAGTTATAAGTACGGAAGTATGTTCTTTATGTGACAATATGTAGAACTCTTTATTTGTGCATGCCGGGCCCAAATGTGTTTTCGGTGTGGATGGGGCTGAGTTCGGCCGGGCGACAATGGGCTTGCCGGTCTTAAAACAGTTCTCGCCATCCATCCCATCTTGCATGGATGGAGTGTTCCATGTATTGGTATTGGTTGTAGGAAATTGGCATAATCTCGAGATATGGCCACCGATGTGAACGGATGGAATTGATGTGGACGGATGGAATATGGGTATTAATGATGTGAACGGTTGGAATATTGTACTGTGGGAGACATAAGGGAGTCACCAATAAGTGACTCAAAAGGTAATATTATGTGAAATATTATGTGAGATATCATGACTATGTGCACATATTATACACACGAGCACCTTATGTTATTAAGTGAAAATTCCTACTAAACGTTTATGTTGACCATTTCTCCCTATGATAATTTTAGCCGAGAAGGAGGTGGGAATTACTAAGGACGATAGCGAGGAACGGTTCGGCGCCTTTAACCAGTCGGAATTAAGCTTGATATTTTGTATTTTGGAGAGATCGTGATGTTATAAATTTTGTGTTAGTATGTATTATGCGCACTACTCTGATATATTTTCAATAAAATAAGTATAGTTTCATGCTTTAGTTGGCTATATTTTAATAAATTAGTTAAAGGTCTGGGTCGTTACAGGGGCAGTGATAGACAAGGGTGGTCAGCGGCCGCAGAGACGACAGAGGGTGGAGGTTTCTCTCCCTCTACATCTCTCTCCCCCAACCCCCCCCCCCCCCTTCTCCCTCTCGATCTCTCAATCTCTCGATTTCTCTCTCCCTTTGAGCTCTCTGTGTGGCGGCAACAAAGAACGGTGGTGGGGAGGCGGCAGAGGACGATGGTGGCGCACGGTAGTAAGAGGCGGTAGGGGATGAAGATGAGAGGCGACGGAGATGTGTGTGTGTGTGTGAGAGAGAGAGAGAGAGAAGAGAGAGAAACATCTCCTGGAAGAAGAAAAGGGGGGAAAAAGAAAAGGCAAAAAAAGAACATAAAAAAGAATTTATTTAATTATATATAATATGTATTATAATTTTTTTATCAAATATTAAAATATTAATAATTTTTTGTATTTATAAGAACATAGTTTATAATATTATAAAATATTTATATGTATTTTGTATTTATTAAATATAATTGATATATCAAAATTTTATATTTTAAAGTATATGTTTATAAATATTTGCATATATTATATAAAATATTTAATTTTTTAAAAAAATATTTAAATATGTATAATATGTTTTAATTTAAATATGTATAATATAACAAAAACCCCCCTCAAGGACAAAATAGTCATTCAATATGGTCAAACACTTATTCCTATTTCCAGAAGGGTAATTTTGAAATTTTTTTTTTTTTTTTTGATTAATGGTAGGTGTAATTTGTAATTACCCCTCAATTCAAGGGGATAATTGTAATTTCTCATAGGTTGGGGTATTTTTTGTAAATAGAGTATACCTTAGGGGAGGTTAGTGTAATTCGCCCTTTTATATATTACAAACTCAAATATGTATTCAAGTATTTATAAATTTATATTATACACTTCAATTCATTTTATATTTCAAGATCTACATATATATATATGTATATATATATTGAAAAATTTTCTTTGCGGTTTTTGTTTGGGCCAGCACATGACATGCCAATATTTTTGGAGAAAAAGAACCCTATATGGTGTCCTTAGTCTTTCCTTTTACATTCATAACTATGTTGAAAATGTTATCAAACATATTCTTCTCAATATGCATTACATCCAAATTGTAACGTATTAAAAGATCTTTCCAATACGATAAGTCCTAAAAAATACTTTGCTTCGTCCAATTATATTCGATACCATAGCCAGAGGGCTTCTCCAATGCTATTGTTCTTTTACTTTCGGCAACCAATGCACCTCATCCCACACTTCATGTCCGTTAGGTTTTGGATGAGGAGGGTCTTTCTCGACATAATCTTTTTTCAAGTTGATTTTGTTGTGGTTTATGTCTAAAAATCCTCGTTAGCAATCAAACCACGAATTCTTTCATCCATACTTCAATGTTAATGCCTTACTGTAACATTTGCAATAGGGACATGCTAGTTTCCCCATAATTATCCATCTCGACAGCATCCTGTAAGCCAAAAAGTCATTGATAGTCCACATCAATGCAGCCCGTATAACAAAATTCCACTTCACATATGCATCATACGTTGGAATGTCATCTTCCCACAGCACCTTCAACACATCAATTAGTGGCTACAAGCCTACAAATATACATCAATATTCACTTTCGAATTCTTAGGGCCAGGAATTATGCGTGTTAGAACCATGTATGTAATTTTGATACATATTTCAGGGAGTAAATAGTATGGCGTAATGATTACTTAAACCCATCAACACATAGAGCAAGGCACACATTTCTATGCTCACTAGCAAAATAAGGATATACTTCGTTAGAGTGTTTTCAAGTCTTCTCAATTGATGGGTGACACACAACTCCATCAGGCCACCAATGCTCCACATGCCATCTCATTAGTGGTGTTGAACTCAAAGAGGCATATAATTGTTTGTGTCATGGAATAAGGAGAAAATAATGCATCCTCTTAATCGAGACTTGTTTTGCATGACCATGGCCAGTAATCTCACAATATCTTGCAACGCCACAAAATTTGCAATTTTCCGCAACCGCATGATCTTTGTAATACCGCGTACAACCATTTGCACAACAATTTATTTTCTTGCTAACCAAACCTGATCTCCTTACTAGCTTTGGTGCCTCTTACAAATTTGTTGGAATTTTGTGACCAAAAGGTATTAATTCGGACGTCAATTGGATGACTTCTTCGATACCATCCTATACTACATTGTAGTCACTTTTAACCTTGTAGCAATAGAAAGTGGTGAATGATCTACACATCCAAGCCACACCGGTGGTTAAACTTTCTCAAAAGGTCAAAAAATTCCCAAGATTCATGATTCGACTGCTCCTTGAAGTCATTTTGTATTTCATTAATTATCACCCTATACCTCTTGCCTAGCAGCATCGAAACACATTTCATCATACCTATGCAGTGGGTTACTTGCTATCTCACTGCTTGATGCGCCAAGATATGCTAGAGGAGGTTGGAAATACTAATAATTTGATTTGAAACCATGTGTTAATAAATGTACTACATCATCAGGTTTTAGCAAAAACCACTTTCCTACACAACTCTTATAAGGACACTGAATCTTTTCATACTTAATGAAGTCTAGGCAACTCTTTTCATGTTCAACAAAATTCATAACATCATCATAACATGCCAGAAGAAGGCCCCCTCGACTAGGGTATGTCATAGTATACATCTACGTCTATGCTCAGGAACATCCATCTACATGTGACACCCAATTTTATAAATTTAGTGTTACTATTTGTCTCGATTAACATTAAATGAGTAATTTTGCATTATTAAAAAATTTTGGCATAAATTTCCCAATAAGCTGAATATCACCAAGGAATGAACAAGCACAAAGTTCGCAACAGTTAATTACAAAAATCAAATCAGTACACATCAAACACACAAATATGTTATTATTTATATATATTTTATCATCGAATATGCACCATTTTCTTGTTTTTCCTCTACACGCAAGCAAATGAAAATCAACAACAAACAATGGCAAGACTCTAGCCCTTCCCCCAATTCCCGTACTCCATCCACACATCATAAACTAATCTACTAACTACAAACTAATTAGTTACACAAACACACACACATATGAACTATATACCATAAAACTAGTCGCACTTACCTTTGCACACTTAACTCGCCAACTAAAAAGATTGAACTTTACTACCAATACTTACAATAAAATCAAATGTCAAATTATTTCAAGTTCTACATTCAAGTGTCAAGATGCACATATTAAAAATATAATTAACATATTCACAAACTTTACAAAATTCAAGTTTCAAGTTTACATAATTAACATATTAACATATTTAACATATCCAAGTATCAACTTTACATATTCAAGTTTTCAAGATTACACCCTATTGAAAAACAAAAAAGGTTTTCAAGACTACATAATTAACATATTCAAGTTTCAAGTTTACTTATCCACAAACTTTACAAAATTAACACATAATAAAAATATACAACATATATACAAACTAACTTTACAAAATTCACAACACATTCACTAGCTTTAAAATTTCAAAATTTTTACAATAATATTCAAAACATAACATTTATATAAAATACCAAATTATACAAAATCATATTAACCACAATTTTAATTCTAAAATTTTTAAAAAAAAATACCTAGTGGGGATGGGGAACAGCGGTGGTTGTTTCCGAGGAGGAGGTGGTGGGGCTACGAATTGGGAAAAAAATGGTAGAAGGGGGTGGGGAGGTGTAAAAAGTTAAGACATGGAGGATTTAGAGGTGGAGGATGAAATTTTTAGGCGGTGGCTGGTAGAGGACGATGACAGTGGCGCGGGAAAGAAGAAGAGGAAGAAGAGGAGGAAGAAGAGGAGGAAGAAGAAAAGGAACGAGTGAGACATAAAAATTGGGTTGTCTGTAGAATTTCGGTGGAAAGTTCCATAAAAAATATCTTTTAATTTTCTGTAGAATGTTCAGGCGAAATTCGGCTGATAATGATAAAAAAAACGTTAAAATTCAAATCAAACATTTTGAATTTAAATATTCAAACAGAAAAATTATTGGCGGAATTTCAGCAAAAAATTCCACCAAAATTTTAAAAATATATTCTACAGAATACTTCACCAATAATTTTTAAGAAAATAAAATTAACTTCAAATTTTTCGAAATTAAACAATCAATCATAAATAAATTAAAAATATATTTTTTGGTGAAATTTTGTTAAAAAATCGGCCAAAATTTTGAAAAATATTTCACTAAAATACATCAAATAAATATTTCTTTTCATATTTGAGGGTGAAAAAATTTATTAATTACAACATTATATTATAATATGTGTACTAACAGGCATAAATAATAATATGACATGTTTCAAACAACGTTCAACTATATTATAGCATGTTCCATTAGTCATTTTATTCAATTGAATTAAGTCAACATATCTCTGCACATTTGACAAACACTCAATTGAGTCAACTGGGTGCTTCTCACTTTTCAATTGATCGAATTAAAGGATCTACCCAATTTAATTAAATCAATTAATCATTTTGCCCAGGACAATTGAAATAAGCCAATATTTCCCCAAATTAAGTTTGACATTTATTCAATTGCACATTTGATTAACGTTCAATTGAGTAAATTAGACATTTCGCGCACTTCAATTAATCGAATTATATAACGTAGTCAATTCAACTAAGTCAATTGAACATTTCACCCAATTCAATTGAAATAAGCCAGCGTTTCTCCAAATTCAATTGAACATTTTCTTCAATTGAATTATGTCAACTGCACATTTGACTAACAATCAATTGAGTCAATTGGATGTTTCTCACACTTCAATTAATTGAATTAGATAATGTATCAAATTCAATTAAATCAATTGAATATTTCACCCAATTAAATTGAAATAAGCTAGGGCTTTTCCAAATTCAATTGAACATTTTATTCAATTGAAGTACGTCACTTGCACATTTGACTAACATTCAATTGAGTCGATTGGATGTTTCTTACACTTCAATTGATCGAATTAGAGGATGCACCCAATTCAACTAAGTCAATCGAACATTTTGACCAATTCAATCCAAATAATCGTGCATTTCCCTCAATTCAATTGAACATTTTCTTCAATTGAGTTAAGTCAATTGCATATTTGACCAACGTTCAATTGAGCGCTTCCCAAACTTCAATTAACCAAATTAGATGATTTACCTTATTCAATTGAGTCAATTGAGCACTTTGCCATCCCAATTGAAAAAAAAAATTGAATGTTTTTCCCAATTCAATTGGACAATATTTTGTGCAATTCAACTAACTGAGTCTACTACATATATCAGGTTAGATTACATCTAAATTACATGCATGTTTAAACATGATTGTCAATCTTCTTATGTACATGCATGCTTATACACAATTATTTATCTTCTCATATACATGCATGTTTATACCCAATTCTTACGTATTTCATATACAATAATATCAATTATGGTTGAATGAAATAATAAAATATATAATTTTTTTATTCTCATGGTAGTTAAATTTATATATTATTACCAATTAATTATATTAATTGCCATGGATTTATAGACAAAATATAAATAATTTTGAAAATTTTCGACAGATTTTCGGCGGAAAATGTACCCTATCCCTCTTTCCCAAATATTCCATAGCCCCCTTCAATATATTCCATATGATGATTTTTTTCAAATTTCGGCAAATTTTCCACTGAAATTATGCCAAAAGTTTTTTTTCTAAAATTTTATCATTTTTTTTTTTTTGCTTTTCAGGGGACTTAACCTCCGAAATTCCACCTAAAAACTAAGGCATAATTTTGGCTCCAACTTTTGGCACCTAATTTTCTATAACTTTTCGGCGGAATTTTGGCAAATTTTGTTCTAAGAATATGCCATTAAATGAAAATTGATAACAAAGATCACAACAATATTTGTTCTAAGAATATAGCTTGTGCCAAAAACTAAATTCTTTTTTTTTTTTTTTTTTGATAAGTAATGTGTAATACGTGAGTTGGGTATCTCAATATTAATCACAAATTATATGTTGCACTATTCTATTGTTTTAATGAGGAATTACGAAGTGTAAGTCAACCAAGACTTTTTAGGTAAATATTGATAATAAATATTTAATAGACACAAGTCTTATTCTAATTGTCAAATTTACGTGTGAGTAGATAATCCCCTTACAATGCCCCAAAGTATCATAATTATCATTAACATCTTAATTCATAATATGATGTTAATCAAAAAGGTGACAGGAGAAAAAACTTTATAAAAGCACAATCTTACTCAAAGAAAGAAGAAAATGAAAGAAAAATCTGCGCATTTTATAATTTGAACTTCAAATGTTACAGCGGTTTGAAACCTCAACCTTGATTGGTAGGTCAATCCCTTTGATTTGAATCTTCTCTTTTGTTTAAATCAGCATAGTTGGCAGAAAAAATGATGAGGAAGGGTAGAATGGTTGAGTGAAGATGAAGACCGCAATGAATTTTTCCTTTTTTTTTCCCTCCTTTATTTGCCTTTTTTTTAATTAATGAATGGTATGTCAGTTACGTACCAAGTAGGCGATTCTACCTCCAAATTGAAAAATCTCCAAATTAAAATACTAAATTACTTCGGGGCCGTTTGGATCGTTTTTGTTTTGATTTAACCGTAAAACAGTTTTTCAAAAAAAATTTGAAAAGTAGTTTTTGAAGTTTTCTAAAACATAAAAATTTGTTTGGATGGATTAATTTTCAAAATATTTTCATGAACTATTTTTTTTTTTAATTGGACTTCTTCTTCAAGCCCATCACCCCCACCCCAAACACAACCAGAGGACCTTGATTTCAAGCACACCCCATTAGTCACCCCTAAAATCCAGGCCTAACAGTGAAGCGGCCAGCCATGGTCGTATCCTCCAGCAGCGACGCCATTCCTCTCCCTTGATGTTCCCGACCATGACGCATCGGAACCCTCTGGTTGGCCCTTATCTGTCGTGGCCAGCGCCCTTGGTTCTCTTCAACGTTGAGCCCACCCTCTGGTATTCTCATTCTCGTTGGTGGCTGAGGCGAAGAAGGCGGCAACAACTTGATAAGAATCCAATCTATGTTGGGGCGGTTGAGAGGAGGGTTTTGTTGGGGAGGGGCGGTGCAAGTCCACATAGCAAAAATCAACAAAATCAAAGAAAGAGAAATGTTGGACCATTCAATTTCATTTAGACATTGAATTGGTGTGCAGTAGATTCAAGGAATTGATTACTCAAATTTGGATAAATTCATGAAAAATTTTCATTCAATTATTTGCTTTGGTTCTTCTTGCAGAAAATTTCATTCGCAGGGGAGGGTTTGGGGAAGGAAGAAGGTGAAGGAAATAGAAAGGAAAAAAAAAAGGCAAAAATAAAGAGAAAATACTTGTTCCCATCTCAGAACATCATAAAACCTGTTTTGGAAAAGGGCCTGTTTTGAAGTTATGTTTTTTAGAAAGTGAAAATCAAGTTTAACCAACCAATCATGTTTTTAGTATTTTTGTTTTGCCAAAACTGAAAACTACTTCAAAAATAGCGGGCCAAACGCTCCCTTCGTTTTTCGGCCTTTTTTTGGCGCAAATTGTAACAATTTCAAGTGAAACAAGTTCTTAGTCTGTGATTTTAATTAGTTTAAGTACTTGATTGAAAATTTCTATCCCATACGACCTTATTTTTTAGATCTCTTGAACTGCAGGGCCGAAATTGCAATATTTCCTTGGCCTGTTTTTCAGACTGTGAAGGACAAAAATAATAATAACAATCAAACTTCAATGAAGGAAAGGTAGTTACAAAGAATAATAATAACCAAGAGATGTTTTGCATTATATTTTCATTACTAGTTACTAGATAGGCAAAAAAACTAAGATTCATATGGAATCCAGAAATAATACAAAATAATAAAGAGCTAGCTAACCTTATGTTGTTTAGTTCATAAATTATGAATTATAAGCGAAGAAGAAGATTCCAATGACAAAAAGCGAGAGGTAACCCAACTGTCTATATGTTTTAATCAGAATTATGATCAAGAAGCTGTGCTTTAGTTTTAGTTTTCTTCTTCTTTGAAGCCTTTTTCTTCTTGGCAGATCTCTTTCTTCCTTGACCATCATCTGGTGGAACAACAGTAACACCACTACAACATGATAATATTGATCATCAATGGACAACATCAAACAGACTTTTAATGGAAGATACATATTAAAGGAGCAGAAAAGTAGTTTCAGGCTCTTTTCTACTCCATATATCATCAAAAGTTAAAATACTTACGCATCATCCATTGTTTCATCATTATTTAGTGCATCATCTACAAGCAGATCCTTCTCGACTTTGTCAGAAATCTTCACTTCTGCTTTAAATGTTTCATCTCCAAGCATACTATTGTTGGAAATTGCAGCATCATCTCCAGGAGAAGTTCTTGTTAACACTTCTTCTTCTCTTGCCTTATCTGCCTCGAGCACCAAATTGTCACCATTATCTTCCCTGCTTATTAAAGAGAGAGAGAGAGAGAGAGAGTGTGTTATAAGTCAGACACTGTCGAATGGAGAGAAAAATAAGTTATTACAACAATACATGGACTCGGTGGAAAATGGAAATAACATAACTTCTTTTCGTTTTAGAGTTCAAATATTCTTACCCATTGATAGATGTCTTTTGCTGAAACTGATCTGGCAAGACAAAAACCCTGTGTGCTTCCTTCTCCACAGTCACTTTGGTTGAGTCCTCATCCCCTTGCACCTTCAATTCCATTTCTGGATCTTCACTTGTTTTAAACCTTCTCAAAAGAATAAAAATATTAGACGTGTAATGGGCACTGACAAAAATATAACTAGGTGAAGAAAAAACTCGGTGACAATCAGCGCTTACGAGAGGTGATCTTCAATTTGATCCTCGTCGATGCATGGTAGATCGTGCTTGACATCATCTTGTGGGGCCTTGTCTTCAAGCATCTCACAATCTAAACTGGCATCTTCTTTATTAGCACCCTCACCCACTACAGGAAGTATCTTATTGGGAACATCATTCCTCTCATCATCTGCTTTTGTGCTTCTGTAAATGCAACATTCATCGCAATGAAATATAAGATAGTTAAATCCTTTATACAAGTGTGTTTTTTTCAAGCGAGGAAAGTAAAGGTTAGAATCATCAATGAGGCACATTACCTGTTGAGTTCCCCTTCCTTTTCCTTTAACTCACTCCCATTTTCTAACTTGTCATTTATGTCATGTTTTACCCTTGAAGTACTACCTTCTACTACCGTTGTCTTCTTTGAGCTCCTCTTAAAGACAGATAATAAATAACCATCGTCATCGGTATCCCACAACTCAGAGTCATCATCCGACTCAATGACCTGCATTTTCTTCTTGAGCTTTTTAGGCTTGTCCTCTTTCTCCTTATGCTTCTTTCCTGCCATTTCCATATCAAGGATTTGATAAACATAATATTTTAGACAGAGATAGATGTCTAAATAATCGAGTAGAATTGAATGTCAACTAAAAGAAGTTAGAACAAGGTGTTCACTGAATAAAAGAAAGTGTGTAGTTGAAAAACAAAGATAACCAATAATATTTGAAAGAAAAATCAAAAGAGAATAAAGAGCAATGGTTATAAAGACCAATAATATAAGATTAAATGTGTTGCATGTGACAATATAAAATGAAGAAACAAAATACACAAACAAACCTAGGCGAAGTGGCTCTGGGGAGTGTTGCAAATCAGTGTCATCAATGAAACTATCCTCTTTGTCATAATCAGAGTCCCGACTTGATCCGTCAGTATCGGTGTTCTCAATATCAATTCCGTGTGGTTCCCTATTTTGTCGAAGTAAAGGCAAGCAAAAAGCTACATAGCGCGTGATTGTTTCAGAGAATACACATGTGAAAATTTAGAAACAAAAAGGATACATGTCGGTGTTTGGATACGTAGTATGATGGACATAATATCCAGTGAGGTGGATACTCCTGGTCCCAATTACTGAGAAGGACACATCTGCCTCGTCGAATTCCAAATCCAAAAGGAAAGATTCCACTTGATTAGGCAGTAGAGCACAAAGAAGAACAGGGCTATTTCTCCCCACTGAGCATTGTAGCAAGCACTTTTCTTTATCATTACTACCAAATCCCAATGTAGCCTAGACAAACATCATACATAAAGTCTTAAGAATATCGTAAAGAAAAGATCAAATAGTTATAGCAAGGCACAAGAAAATCAATATGAACAAGACAAAACACATTGTTTTCTCCAACTAACTGCGTAATGCAACATTAAAAATGTCCTTTCATATTTGTATTTAGCTTATGTTTTCATATCTCACCTGAGTGAGGCGAAGTCTTGTTTCATCTTTTCCACAAGAAACTACGACGGGTTTGTTCGGTTTCACCACAGCTCCTTCAAATAATATCATAAATAAGAGTTAAAAAGGTAAACGAATGCATTCATCTTCGCATGAAGACTAAAAGCTGGAAATATGCAACAGATAAAGCAAAACAAACACTAAAAGCATACAAATAGATCATTCTACCCTATAAATGGAATAGGTTAAAATGTTGTGATAAATTGACTTTGGGAAAGGCGATTTTACTGTTCAAGCATTTTCCAAATGCGAGTTTTATAACACACACACACACATATTGGTGGTCAAATTAAAAATATTTTTCTAAGCCACAGCGGCTACGAGAGCATACATGAGGTGTAGAAATGAACATTATGTGCAAATCAGATCGTTTACAAGCAACAATCTTGCCGTAGTTCAGAATCATATTTACCTGCATAAATGGATCTTAAATTTTGACTCCCTAACCCTTTCAAGAAGAGAGCACACACACACACACACACACACATATATATACATATTCTAACACCAGAATCCCTTCCGGAAATTAAGAGTTCAATTTTTAAAAAAAAAAACATGTCTCTTAAAGTCGTCAACACGGTCGACTGAGTTTGAATTTAAACTAAAATGTTTTTTTCTTGGCCAAATTGTTACAAAATGGTAAAAAGCCCAAACATTCGGCCATGCATATTCTTGGTTCAATCGTTTAATGGGGCACAACAAACAAATAACAAAAACAAGAATAGCTAGCAAATTTTTGACATGATAGTAAGGGGAAAAAAAGCAAAGATTTCAGCTTACTTACCCCAGAAAACCATCGTTGCCCAGCAAAAATTTTGTCGTCCCGAGCGCTTTTCTCCTTCTTCTAATTGTTCAATGATCCCTTTTCAAACCAAACAACTATGATATTAAAGACTAGTTTCCTTGATTATTCTGACTTTGCTTTCAAATATATCTCCCTAATATTTTTTTTCCTTGTTTTGTTTTTTATTTCCTTGCGTGTAAATATATATGATGTTGCACGAACCCTTCCAATGGAATGTAACTCACAGTAGGTAGACAGACGCTTTTCTTAACTTCATTCTCTCTTTTTTATATATTACTAGTATTTCACCCATATATTTTTATTTATATTCTATTGGATAAAAGTAAAATGATGCGAATTGATTCATTGTTCTTTTTCTTTTTGGAAAATATATATTTCTAAAATCACACTATAAAAAAGTAATTGATAAATTATAATATTCAGAAGTTCAATTTATAGCAATATATATAGATATATATATAACTTTTTTTTTGTAATTGAGATAACATTATATGCTCAGTTTCAATATTGAATTTTGGCATAATTATGTCATGGGATTCTTTTCAAACCACTATGTAGGAGTAAATGATAGATAATTACTATTGCAAAATTAAAGTTATTTACTTATTGGGATAACCGTTGAATTTTTTAAGATACTTATGAGGAACTATATATTTATATAAATGAAATTTAAAAATTATTATAATTTCACTAATTACGGTAAAAGATAACGAGACTGTTGAGTATTCGAATAGGTGGGGAATCTTAATCGTGCTATATTAGTCTGTTTCATTTATTAATTATTGCGTTAGGTACAAATACCATTTTTTTTTCTTTTGATAAATTGTTATGGACAAATACTCAAGAACAAGGAAACTATCCCTAATTAAAAAGACTCTACGAGGGGTCAATTTGTTTGACCAACTAGAATTATTAATTTGATTCGCTCACCAAAATCCCTAGTTTCTGTAGTAAAGATCCTACAGAAACACTCCCATTGGCAGTCAAATTCCAAAAAATTCTTGTAGTTGTGGGTTTATATAAAGTTGAATAAAGATATTGGGGGTGTTGGGGGTGTTTGCAACAATTTTAAAAAAATATTTTGTTGTTTTAAGTTTTAAAAAATTATTTTAAGTGCTTAGTTTTGTAATTTTTGTTTAATTTAAGTTGAAAAAAAAATAGAAATTGAAAAGTTGAAAAAAATATGCTTCTAATAGGTTAAAAGTATTTTTTAATATTTTCATAAATAAATTAAATTTTTTGAATTAGTATGCATCAACTTTTGACTGTTTTTTATTTTTATTTTGATATACTCCATACTTTTATTATTAATTTTTAATTGACTCTTATTTTTATTTTTAAATACTATCAATTTTTACTCATTAATTTTTTCAATAATTTCAACTTTTTCGAAAATAAAAATAATCTCAAACAACCTCCTTATCAGAATATCACATATAATCAAAAAGAATTAGTAAATAAAAAATTAAAAAAAAAAAAAAAAAAAACAGTCTGACGCCGCGCCTCCTACTTTCATTAATAATAACATAGGTAGGCTACAATACTAATAAAGTCAGGTTGGGTGTTGTCCTTTCACCTTTCTATCATTTCTGATTGTCCATCGACTTTTCAGCATGGGGGAAGTACCAAATATTTTCTAAATTTTTTGTTTCATAGATGAGAAATATTATTGAGAAATTCTTGCCAGCTATACTTAGAAAACAAAATATTTACTATCTCTATATGTATTTATATTTATATTATATTACTATTGTAACAGTGTAAATAATCTTACAATTTCTTCGAGTTTTTTAACCGACTAAAATATCATTTTGATAGTTTTCTTAGGGATAATCATGTAGATTGATATTATTATAAAAAATTAATTTTATTTCTTTGTTTTTTGGTTTAATGAAGACTAAACTTGTGGCATAATAAGAATTGGTTGTAAGCGCACAATTGATACGTGTGTAAATTAAAAAATAAAATTTAATTTAATTATGTATTTAGATATGTTATATTGAATATAATTTTTTTTATCGTAATAATTATAAAAAATTTGAACAAGACTTAATTATATAAATAAATATAAATAGGAAAGAGAAAATATATGATTAAGTTGAATAATGAGGAGAAGAAGAAAAAAAACGATGAAAGGAAAAAGAAAAGAGATGAAAGAATAAATAGTGGCGAGAAGAGAAAATAGATAAATTTAAAATTTAGACCAAGAACACCAAATAATTATTAAAGAGTGTTGGTGTTTATAAAAAAAGTATAGATATAAAAGACAATAAATATAATTTTTAATGACAATAAAATTTAACAATCTAACAAGTATAAGAGAATATAATATGTTTCTCTTAAGGTTATCAAGTATGAATACGTATTTAATGACTTACAAATGTGAAAATAGAAAGGAAAAAGAATACATATATGTATATATACACACACACACACGCACTAGTATGATACCCATGGTCGATACGCATAGTAATCAATAAAATAATTGCATTAGAAATAATTTCGAGCTTTTTCATAAAAGTGAATATATAATAGAATTTATGAATAAACCAATAAAAAGTAAAGAGATAATAATTTTTTGCTATCCGAACTATGATGTTTTTCAGATTTTGTCACCTAAACTATTTTTGTTGTCAGTTGTCATCCAAATTACACGATTTTTTAACTTTACCAGTTGAAAGCATTTTCCAGGCAAAAAAGTCATTGGAATTATATTACGTGTGATGTGGCACAATTTTTCTCAAAGAGCTACGTCAGTATTTTACACGAGGGATAATGACAAGTATGAAGATGAATGTCTTTAATAACATAAGTTGTCCCCGAAAGAGCTTAATCCAATGAAGGAAGACCTCTGAGCAGGTTGAGATCCACGAGAGGGAACTATTCTTTAAACCTACCTTACTAAGTCTAAAAAAAATGTGCTCAATGGAGAGTCCGATGAGATCCTCGAGAGATCCCGCTCACTAGGCGAAATCCTAGGCGCAATGGATCACCTCAAAGCAGCCAATAAAGCAGAGCAGCATCGAGGAAAGGCATCCCGTTTGAGGGCAAGGATCTCAGGGTCCTTGGGAGCACATAGTCATTGGTCTGCCAGCTAAAGTTCTTAACAACTCTATTAGACGTGGATAGATCCTGCCACCAAACACGTACTGACAAGATATACAGTCTCCTTCAGTCCCAAATGCTTTAAATGCTCTCTCATAAAGGCAACCCCAAGCATTTAATGCCTAGAATATGCATTTTGCAAAAGTCGAGCCTCATTAAAAAGGATGTGGCTTAACTGCCAAGGGGCGTCCCAAGGAGGACAAAAAGAATTTCCGTTTGTACTTTAGCTGTCAATCAATGGACCAATGGCCATCAAACATGTCATATCAGTACTGCTTAAGCATTAAAAAAAATATTATTCACCTTCTTCTTCGTTACCTAACTTTTAGCCAAAAAAAGCTAACTTGAGCGTCGGAAAGCCTACACCGATGCAAAACTGGTTAGTGTCATGTTTGTGCATCCCTCTTGATAGGTAGGCCACCAACATTAAAATCATAGCTACGAAGTTTCGCCACGTGGTCGATTCAAAGACGAACCACATCAACATGCATAACACGTGATTTTGATAAGGAGATTTTCGCATTTCACGTGTAGAAAAGTTGTTTGTAAAAATGTTGCCCATATGATTTGAACTTAGGCCAAACATGAGCGTGGTTGCAACCATTACCACTTCACCAACATTATTGTTCAACATGGGGCAAATTTAGTTATTTTTAATGACAGTATAATTTCAAACAAATGCATTTTAATATCCATCATTTAAAATCCATAAAAATAAAAGAAATATATTTATTTTCATGGATTAAAAATTGATATTACTTTTATTTTAATATCAATTTTTAATCCAAAAAGTAAAAGGAATAAATTATTCTTTTTAAAGAAAAGTTTTCTTGCTAATTAATTAATTTTAAAAAAAGAAATTGACAAAAAAAAATTTAAAGTAATGGTAAAAATTATTTATTTCAAAAAATTATTTTCAATTTAAAGAAATGGGATATAAATAAATTTAATTAATTTAAAAATGGATAAATTTATTTTTTAAAAAGATTATTAAAATTAATCAAATTAATTATTCCTTTCTTTAAAAAAATTAATTACATTAGCAAGATCAAATTTTCTTTAAAAATAGTTTTCATTCTTTTTTTTTTTCGATTTCAAATTGACATGAAAATGTGTTCATTTGAATTTATACAAGTAATATACAAATACTTAATTCTGCGTAACAATTAGTAATAATGTTAGTTGGCCAATTGGTAATGTGTGGGGTTGCACTCATGCTTGTCTAGGTTCAAATCTTGTGAGCAATATTTTTAAGAAAAATTATACTTAAACTCCCTGAGGTTCGGTCAAATTACAGGTAGACCCCCTTATGTATGAAAAATTACATATACCTCCCTTGAGGTTTAGGTTCGGCTAACGGATAGCACATTTCGGTCACTAATACACTGTGATTTGCTTATATAAGCAAAAAATTATAGCGGAACTACAACTTTACCCTTTTTCAAAAGGGTTAATTACATCTACTACCACTCTAAAGATACGAAACTACAGTTGGTCCCCCAAAAATTTCAATATTACCAACCCATACCCTAAGAAATATCAAAATTATAAATACCCCTTGGTCAGCCAGTTCCTGATCACATTTTTTTGAACTTTCAGTTTTACCCCTATATTTTTCAATTTAAAAAATTTTTGAACCAAGAACGACAAGGATATTTTTGAAATTTCATAAAAAAAATTGATTATGTCAGCAGAATATGACCAGGAATCGGCTAACCAGGAGGGTAATTGTAATTTTGAAATTCCTCAGGGTATGGGTTGGTAATATTGAAAATTTTTGGGGGACCAACTGTAATTTCGTATAGTTAGAAGGATAGTAGAGGTAATTAACCCTTTCCAAAAATTCAAACTTTTTTGTAGACAATAATACTCTTATTGGAATTGATAATTGTCATTAGGAAAATTGACAAACTTATCATTTTCTATTTAACTTGAATTATTGGATTATTTTTCTTATTTTTTTTCTTAATATTCTGACAAGGACAATAAAATCATTTCATTATCTTTTTCTTGAATGTTAATCGAACCCAAACCTTAAGGGAGGTATGTGTAATTTTTCATACTTGAGGAGGTCTGCCTATAATTTTGACCTACTCTTAGGGGCCTAACTATAATTTTTCCATATTTTTACAAAAAAAATTTCTACAAGCAAAATGACATAAATGCCCTTATCAAAATCACGTGTCATGCATGTGATATAATTTTGATGACTTTTTTGGCCAAAGTTTGCTCCCAGATGGTAAAATCAAAAAATCATATAGTTTGATTAAAAATAAATAATGATGATAATAAGAATAATTATTAGTAGGGATAAAACTATTTAACCCCCCCCCCAAACCGTAGTGCTTTTTACACATTACCATACAAACTTTTACTAATTGCACTTTACCATACATATGAACTTTACATTCTTTACACTTAACCCCCCACAGTCATGTTTTGGCAATAAAAGTGACGAAAATAGGACACTTGTCCTTATGCAAGAGCTTACTTATTGCTAAAAAAATGATAGGAGGGGACCAAGTGTGAGAAACGTAAAGCTCAGATGGTAAATTGTAACTCATAAAACTTCTTATGGCAATATGTAAAAGAGTTAATTATACTTTGCCACCCAAACTGTGCATGTTTTTATAGTTTGCAACCTCAAGTTTTAAGTGTTACTGATTGCCACCTAAAGAGTGTGTCGTTTTATTGATTGCCACCTAATTGTATTTTTCAACCAAAAATCTTATCTGGAGTGGCAACACATGTTGCCACTCCAACTGGCACTTTTGGCCGAAAAATGCAATTAGGTGATAACCGATAAAAAAATAGAAAGTTTAGGTAGTAATCGGTAATACTTAAAACTTGAGATTGCCGAGTGTGAAAACATTCGTAATTAGGGTGGCAAAATTTAATTAAGCAAAATTTAATTAACTCTATGTAAAAAGCAACATAGTTTGGGGGATTAAGTGTTTTTTTATCCCTTATTATTATTATTATTATTATTATTATTTTTACTACCACCACCACCACCACCACCACCACCATCATCACTACTACTGCCACTACTACTACTACGACTACCACTATTACTACAACAACTACTACTACCACTACTACCACCACTACTATCACTATTACTACTGCTACTACTACCACTACTACTACTACCACTACTACTACTAATATGACTACTACTACTTCTACTACTAATATGACTACTACTACTACTACAACAACTACTACTACTACGACTACCACTACTACTACTACCACTACCACTACCACTACTACTATCGCTACTACTACGACTACTACTACCACCACCACCACCACCACTACTACACTACCACTACTACAACTTTTCTTGATTTATATAAATCAAAATATACCCAAATATTCGAGTTTCTTGCCATTGACTTTTTGACCAGTTATTAGCCGCAAGATATTAACCTACCTATGTTTTTATTTTTACATTATATTAAATAAAATGCGAGCTCTCTATCATTTCATAAAATCCTAATCCATAATAATTAATCCTTACCCTCAAACATTCAAGATATTATTAGTAAACCAATCCCATCAAGCAACAGTACATCGCTACATGGGAGTAATGTTGTAAAAATCCTCTGTAGACAATGTTAGGGCTTTTGTCAAGGTTGATGTTATTTGGCAAGGCGTAATGTAAAAATCAAGCTACTATGAGGAACAAAATGGGAAAAGCAAAAGCCATAAAAACCTAATTTCATGTGGGCTGATTGATATCGTAGTCCCCCCCCCCCCCATAATTTCATATCGCTAGATTTGAGGGTTTTAATCGCACGTAAGTCACCATTATGCACAAATTCGGCTCATTGAATGGAGGAAACCAAATATAGAATTAGACTCAATGAAACCCACTTATTGTTGCTAATCCTATAAACCAAACACTTCCTAAGTTGATAAGTAGTGTAAATATTGATTTAAAATTTTAAATTCTAATATATTTATATTTTTGAAATATAGAATTTCATAAGTTCTAATCATTTCACTTAATTTTATAGTAAGTAATTTAAAATAGATAAATAATACTACTAATGAGTTTGGGCTTATTCAATTGGGTTTAGTTTTTTCAAAAAACTAAATACATATACTGATGGTTGACCTATTTTCTCTTGGTAATCCATTAGAAAATCTCTTGAAAAAATCCACTTGATTTTCCCTTAATAATCCACTGAAACTATATCCGACGACCTTTTTGCTGAGAGGCATCCTTCCATAGGAATTCCTTTGGTTTTCCATGGTAAATATGAAAAAACTAATAGATACCATTAGTTTTTCGTAGGTAAATTTCATAGAAAATCTCATGCCAATCGATGGAACAAAGTACTTGTCACAAGAGGAGACTCCAACTAAAGAGATGATCACACTGCCTCTATCTAGGCTTCAAGACTCCATCCGCCTCAAGGGGCTAGCTCGCCGGTTGCAATCATTTGATAAAAAAATTATTTTGGCTCATTTTCCATTTATTTTACACCGTACTCGTTTATTTACTTTCGTGTATTTTTGAAAAATACACTGGCACACTTTGTGCACATTCACACATGCACCCTAAGCCAAACTACACATCCGGCTCATTCATTACCACCCCCGATGGTAGGCAACAACTCAATTCTACAATCAAACAATTATAGAAAATGCAAATTATTCCCCTATGTTATGCCTAAGTAAAAAAAAAAAAACTATGAAAAAAATAATTAAGTTAAATATGGTTCATAAATAACCCTAAACAGATCCATTTTAACAAACACGTTGACTTCAAAAATTATTGTCTTTTGACTACTAAAATTACTTTTATACCCTTCTTCCTGCCCTTTCGCCCACGCCACATCCCCCCCCCCCCCTTTCTTCTTTTTCTTCTTCTTAGCTGAACAATACAAGGTATTAGTTGAACAAAAATCAAAATTATATAAAAAACGTAAAAAACTTAGGGGAGAGGGGGGGGGCAAGTCGAGGAGGAAGTGTGTAACAACAAGCATACCTCTTATTTGTGGAAAAAAAAAATTTGGCTACAGGCGACGGATGGTTGTAGTGAGCATTGCCAGCAGAGGTGGCTATTATTAAATGGTTTTGTGTGTGTGTGTGTGTGTGTGTGTGTTTATTATTCATATATTTTATATATGAATCCATAAGTTTGAGTTAATTCAAATATACATGGAGAGTAAAATTGTCTTTTCATGTTTATTTCACTAAAAGTCAATCCCAAGGGGTGGTGAACTACTTCTGAAATACACTAGGGTTTTTAACTTATTTATAATTTTTTTTTGTTAATTAGGCATATCACTAGATGATAAATTGCATTTTTCCCTACACACACACACACAGAGCGTAGGGGGTTGTCGCAAAATATGTTTGACATATATATATTTTTTTATATCAGTCCTAAAACATTTATGTAATTATCTACGCACATATATTCTTAATTTTGTTAAATTCAAATATATGTCTATGTTCATTTTTATTTATTAAATCTAAAAATATATTTTTATTTTAACATTTAGTATTTTTCTATTCATAATTATAAAATTTATGTAGTATAATATATATTTTGTTAAATAATTGACTAAGCTTTTAGCTGCGAACATGTTATTTTTTTATTTTCTTTATGCAACTAATGTTTAGCCTCGTGCCAAGGCATAGGAAATAGATATTTTTTTGTATATATTTTCATAAATTTTTATTATAAAAACTAATTTGATAGAAAATGAATTAACTTTCTTATAACATAAATCAATAAATGAATATATATAAAAATATTGTATAATAATAGAATGTGTTCTATTTTACAATTACTTTTGGTATATTTAAGGCATTGAAGTTTTTAAAAATTTAGTAGAATCAAAAATTTTAGTTATTGTTAAAGTAAATGATAATATTGTGAATAAAACATTAATTTTATTATTTATTTGAATTAAAACTTAATCGATTTTATTTTCAATACTTGATAATTGTTGAGTTCTTTGGATAAATATGAATTTTAGATCTACTTATTTAAATTCATATGAAAAGTATTTTCATTTCACACATGAAAGAGCAAATTACGTTTACACTCCTTGATGTATGTTATAATTATAAATAAGTTCCTCATGTTTTAAAAATTACAAATATCCCCTCAAACTTTAGGACCTTCTTTTAAACTTTAATAGAGATAATTCAAAAAATAACTTTTCTCCAACCACAATAGTCAACCTAGGGATGCAAACGAGTCAAGCCGGCTCGCGAGCCTAACTAGCCGGCTCGACCCATGTTCAAGCTCGAATTGAATTCGAGCTCGAGCCCAGCTTAAGCTCTGTTCGTACATTATCGAGCCAAACTCGAGCCTAATAATTTGTGTTCGCTAGCTCGCGAGGCTGAATTTGAGCTCGAGCCGAGCTTAAGCTCAGTTCGTATATTATCGAGCCGAACTCGAGCCTAATAATTTGTGTTCACGGGCTCACGAGCCTTTAATATTTTAATATTTATTTATTTTCTAATATATATATAATGTTGTAAAAAAAATAAAATTAGGAGTTAAAATTGATCCCAAGTCAAAAACCCTAACCAATCTGAAATTTCTTCTCCCTCGCATCTGGTGACTGCTCTGAAGTCTGTATTCTCTCTCTCGCGTTTCCTCTCCCATCTCTCCATCGTCGCCTCTGCATCTCCACTGTCACCTATTCGCCTTGTTGCGTCTCCACCTCCACATGTCCGACTCTGCATCTCCAGTCTCCACCGCCGCGTGCCTCCACCTCCACCTCCACCAGATACAATTAGGTGCTTCTTTTTTTTTTGGCACCTTTAATTTCTTTATTTTTCTTTCATCTAAACCTGTCATTTTCTCTTTTGGCTAATTTTATCTTAATTTGATGTTTTTTGGCCTTAGATTGTTGCTTAACCTTGTGAAATATTATGTTTTTATGGACAACGATGCTTAATATTTGTGGGCCAAACGAGCCTCTCAAATTGAGCCGAGCTCGAGCCTCAAATTTCCAGCTTCGCCAAGCTCGAGCTCAAGCCTTGAAAAAATGCCAAGGTTCGGCTCGACTCGGCTCATTTGCATCCCTAAGTCAACCCAATCACCAAGAGATGAGCCTAATTGAGCCTGACAAAATTCCTCAGTCAATTTTATTATTCCACCAATCGTCACGAAATAATTTCACTTTATACCACTATAACCACCACCAAGGATCGTCATCTATAATCCAATGCCGCCACTACTTTTTTTTTTATTGAAACTCACTTAATATATAATTTCTATATTTTGAACTTGTCAAGAACATGTGAATCCCATCTCAAAATCATGCCTAAAACATCGGAAATACAACTCGCAAATAGGTCCTACCTTGATGAAGGATGAATTTGTATAAGTTAAGCCATACCTAAGAGGGGTATTTATAATTTTTGAAATAAGAGGAACTAATTTATAATTACATCATATCTCAAAAGGTGTAGATATAATTTACTCTAGAATTAATTGAGACTATCCACATATGCACTTATTTGGATAGTGTCAAGATTCCTAAATTATAAATATAGATTTGCCACATTGGTTTCTTGTAGGCACCACATGTCCACGCCATATTTGTCCCATCCAATTAGGCAATTTCGGCGAGTGGAGTGATATTTTGGTAAAAAAAAAAAGTTATTAATGTTTGAGTTCTAATAAGATAATATATATTTTGTTAAATAATTAACTAAGCTTTTAGCTGCCATCATGTTTTTTTAATTTTCTTTATACACTTTGCTACATAGGCTTTTTGTAGGCACCACATGTCCACATCGTCATTTTTCCATCCAATTAGGCGATTTCAGCGAGTAGAGTGATTTTTTGGTAAACAAAAAAAGTCATTAATATTGAAATTTTAGTTAGTTACACATCTTGATTATGAATTTTGATTCTGACACAATTAATTAGCCAAACCCCAATAGGTTTGACAAATATCGCAATTTCACCTAATATAGTACATAATGAGATAAATAGTTGGAAGTTTAAACCCACAGAGGGAGTGGGATACTACCTTTTCCATAATCTATATTAATCAAGTATAAGATATAAGTTTGCAAAATAAAGGGTTTTGTTTTTTATTTGTATTAATATCCCATTGTACTGATTTTGAGCCACCTTCTATACTTATTTGATTTTGTGCATTTAAATAAATCGACCTTCTAATTATTTTAGTTGGCTCAGACTTGTATCTGTTAATATGATTGTTGGCTATATCAAACTATGGGGGTGATATTGAGTTGGTGGGACTTGGTGAAAATGATTCTGAGTTAGAAATTTACCTAATTGTCCCTAAAATATGTATCCTAATATTACCTTTGGGTACATTTTGAACCTTTTCAATTGTATACATAGTTCATATGATAAATCAAACAAATATAGGGAATTTGGAAAGTTGTAATTGCACGCCATAATATGCAAATCAAACATGAATATAAACTACTTTTATTGGCACAATATCATTTACCTACCTCATATCTAATAATATAATATCAAAAATAAAAAATGCCTATAAGATATTATCTGTTAATTATAGGAAACATTTTACCATTGAACAAGTAATTATCTTCATTTTGTCAACTACATTTCAGTTTCATTTGTTTGGGTGGAATATAATGTATTCCCTAACGTAGTCCATACATAGTTGGGTGCTTGATTCATTAGATTGATACGTATTGGAAAACATGCAATCCATGCCACATGGACCGATATCATAAATTAACCCAATATCCAATCAATGTGGCTGTATTAAAGTATGTGAGTCCAAAGGATGTATAAAGTGTAAGACAATTACATTTATGTCCTTTGAATTTCTTAGCAAATTACATTTCCTACCCTAAATAAATGGTACATTGATAAAATTGACTTCCAATCCGATGTATTATCCCAAAACAAACACAATTGACAAAGGAACAATATACAATCTAGGGACCCAAAATGACAAATCAAATCGACAAATTGAGTAGTTGAATACAAAATAATACCACAACACTGCATTATGACAATTTAATACAATCCATACAAACAAATCAAACCTTCAATAATTACATGTATGAATATATAAGAGCTTGAATCAAACTCGGATGAGCAAGAAGATGATGAGATATATTGTGGACTTGATGGGGATGATGAAGAGTACGAATCAAACTCGGACGAGCATAACTTCGTGGATAGGAAGTTAATGCTTTCACCTAAGCAAGAAGACAATTCTCAGAGTCATCAATTGTTTTGGACTAGGTGCACTATCACTAATCGTTTCTTTGATGTCATTATTGATAGTGGTAGATGTGAGAATATTATTGGTAAGGGTACTATTGAACAACTAGGGTTAAAGACGGAAAAACATCCTAACACATTAAAATTGCTGAGAAAATCCATGTTACTAAAAGATGTAAAATGTCTTTCTCCATTGGTAAGTATAGAGATGAGCTATATTTTGATGTGGTAGATATAAATGCATGCCATTTGTTACATGGTAGACCATGGCAGTTTTATGTTGTAGCTCAACATGATGGAAGAGAGAATACATACAAGTTGAAGAAAGATGGAATGAAGATAAACTTGTTGCCTATGAAAGTCAGGCAAAAACTCAGAGCTTCTAAAGTAGGGGAGAAGACTTTCCTTACTATACACAATCCATTCGTGAAACTGAAGAAGATTTTAAGCAGGAGAAATTCGTGCTTTGGTTGTAAAGTAGGTTTTGACGAAGGGGGAAGAGCAACAAGAAAGATAATATCCTTATGCCATAAAGCCACTATTGGAGGAATTCGCTGAAATCTTGCCTAACGAGTTACCAGATGAATTAACTCCAATGCAAGACATACAACATCACATTGATTTGATTCCTAGTGCTAATTAGCCTAACCTACCGCATTACCGAATGAGTCCTCAAGAAAGTGAAATTTTGAAAGAAAATGTGGAAGAATTACTACAAAAGGGCACATGCGGGAGAGCATGAGTCCATGTGCAGTCCCAGCCTTCTTAACAAAAATATAGTACTTAGCGTATATGTGTAGATAGTCGCGCCATTGAAAAAATCAATGTGGGGTTATGAATTTCTTATTCCTCACCTTGATGAGACGTTTGATCGTGTACATGGAGCTAGACTCTTTATAAAGATAGATCTTTGAAGTGGCTACCACCAAATTCGCATTAGACATAGGATGAGGGGAAAACAACATTTAACACCAAGAATGGGTTGTATGACTGGCTTGTGATTTCATTCGGGCTAACAAATGCTCCTAGTACTTTCATACAGTTGATGAATCAGGTACTTAAACCATTTATTGGTAAATTTGTTGGTGTCTATTTTGATGATATATTGGTTTATAGTCAATCTAAGCAGGAACACTTGATGCACTTGAGGAAAGTACTGATTGTTTAAAGAGAGAATAAGTTATACATTAACCTAAATAAATGCAACTTCATGACTAAAGAATTGGTGTATTTGGGTTATGTTGTTGGAAAGAACAAGATTCAAGTTGATGAAGAAAAGATCAAAACCGTACGTGAATGGCCCACACCTAAAACCATCACTGAAGTTAGAAGTTTTCATGAGTTGGCTGCATTTTAACGGCGATTTATCAAAGACTTAAGCACTATAGCAGCCCCAATCACGGAGTGCTTGAAGAAAGCGAAGTTCCAATGGACCAAAGAGGCTACCACTAGTTTTGCAGTATTGAAAGAGAGACTTTGTATTGCACCAGTTTTGGCTTCACTTGATTTTGATACCTTATTCGAGGTTGAACATGATACAAGTTGTGTAGGAATTGTAGTGGTTCTTTCTCAGCAAAAGTTTCCATTGGCTTATTTCAATGAAAAATTGAGTGCTACCAGAAGGAAGTGGACCGCTTGAAGACGTACATGCATTGAAGACATGGGAGCACTACTTCATTGGTTGTGAGTTTGTCCTTTACTCCAAGCATGATGCTTTAAGGTACTTGAATAGTCAAGAGAGAATTAGTAAAGGTATGAATGCTAGGTGCTCTAAACTTTTGCAAAAATTTCCCTTCAAACTTGTCCACAAATCTGGTGTACAAAATAAAGTTGTGGATGCTTTGAGTAGAAGAGTTGATTTATTGCTAACTATGAGCCAAGAAATTGTAGGATTTGATACGAGGAAGGAGTTGTATGTTGAAGATGAAGCCTTCCATGATGCGTGGCATCAGTGTTCTACTCATCAGTTTGTGGACGACTATCCTATTCATGATAGGTTTCTAATAAAAAGGCAATCAACTTTGCATTCCAAAATCATTACTGAGGGAGAAGTTAATTCGTGATTTACATGAAGGGGGCCAGCTGGACACATGGGTAGAGACAATTCTATTTGTTGTTGTGGATAGATACTTTTGGCCTCATGTGCGCATAGATGTTGAGAGATTTTGTGAAACGGTATTATGTTTGTTAAACAACAAATGGGCAGTCTCAAAATACTGGATTGTATATGCCATTACCTATCCCCATCAATATTTGGGAAGCTTTATCCATGGATTTTATCCTTGGTTTGCGTAGGACACGATGAGGCATGGATTCAGTATTTGTGGTTGTCAATAGATTCTCTAAGATGGCTCATTTCAAGAAGACATCGGATGCTCCTTCAATAGCCAAGTTATTCTTTAGAGAAGTAGCTCACTTACATGGAGGGCCAAAGACCATCACCTAGGACAGGGCTACTAAGTTCCTTAGCCATTTTTGGCATATTTTATGGTATTTGTTTGACTCTTCTTTGTAGTATAGTAGCACGGCACATCCACAAACAAGTGATCAAATTGAAGTAGTGAATCGAACACTTGGGAATTTGATTGGAAGCATATGGGGAAATCGACCAAAATAGTGGGACTTTGCCCTTGTGCAAGCTAAATTTGCATACAACATTGTCCACATCTCAATCGGCTGATCACCATTCACAGTAATTTATACCAAGCCACCACAACATGCACTTTACTTGGTAAAACTATCAAAGATTTCTAGGGTAAGTGTTGCAGTAGGAAATATGACAAATCAGGCAAGAGGTTCGAGTAAAGGTGTAGGAGAAGTTAGAGCAAGCCAGTGCTAAGTACAAGTGTGTTGTTGATCTTCATCGAAAGAAACAAATATTTCAAGTCGGTGATGATGTCATGGTGTTTCTATGGAAATAGAGGTTTTCTGTGGGTACCTATCACAATTTACAATCTAAGAAGTATGGTCCCTAGTGGATCTTCCCATTCATTTGGGAGGATTTCTAAAACATTTAACGCGGCTAATATCTATCCATTTCACCTTTCAGATGAGCCTTTATATCCTTCCAAAGTTGCAAATTCAAGGTCAAGTTTTTTCTCAAGTGGGGTAGAATGGCATAGAGTACATGACAAAAGAGTTTTAGTTTAGCAGTATTTTATTAAAATTTTCTTATCTCTAGTATATTTCTTTACTTTTTAAATTTTAAATTCCTATTCAAGTTCGGATTTTCCTTTTTGAGTTTCAGATTTCTATTCAAGTTAGTATTTTCTTTTTAAGTTATAAATTCCTATTTAAGTTAGGATTTTTCTAATTATTATATATAGGAGACTTCTATTATTCCTATGATCAATCAATAATACAGTTTCATATAATTTTTCCTATGTTTCTAGATTGAGACTCTTTCTCAAAAGTTATTGTAATATAATTCTTGCATGTTAATGCTTACTCGTTGCATCAAAATGCTCCTGAAAACCATGTGGAAGTAGCAAGAACATAGCAAAAATGAAAATCAAATTTGTTGTTGTCAAAGCTATGAACTGCACCATCAAAGCATGAATTTACTGCAGGTTCCAAAGATCAGTTTCCTATCGGCTATCGAAGAGTTATTTACCTGAAAGAATCAATAACAGTGCCTAGGCCGAAAATGTGTTGTGGTTTATAGGTATATGAATCTTCATATGCATGTTCATCTCCTATTTTTCCACTCATTTCCTCTTTATGTCATCAGGCTTCATAAGCTGAACAGGAGCTGCTGGTATCCTGATCCACCATTCCCGTACCCGTCTCAACCCTCTTTCACTACTTTCCTCTCTCAAAAGCATGTTCCTCGTAAAACACTCCAAAAGGGCTAATAACATAAGATATTTCAGCGGCAAAAACGCAAGCACAATGGCCATTATAATCAACAAGAGAGTCAGCTTGTCTGTTGCCTGAAAATGAAAATATGAAATTTGTTACGCTAAACAGTGCCAGAGTTCATAAATAAACTGAATCTTGAAATACATATGTAAAAGAATAAGCCAAAAATATCCTCTTATATAAAACAGATATCTGTATTTGAGACCCAATACATTATAATAAACTAATCTGCAGGTTGCTTCAGTGTCACGTTCCATATCACTCTCCTCCTGAAGCATCTTGACAAAATGAGCCCATAACATCGGACAAGTGTTTCCTTCCAAATTAGGTTTTAGTTATTTCTCAAAGATTAGTACAACAGTAAGGAATCCAATAGAGTTCGCAATGTCAATTGGAGAAAAGGGAGGGAGGTAAAAAATATCAAGTTCTTAAATAAACATGGACGATAGTGTTTTTCATGTAATTTGAAAATATTTGGAAGCGTTCATAGGAGCTTCTTTCTATGAATCTTAAGCCACTTAAGTTACACCAGGGATTTCTTGGAAAATGCTTCCTCACTCCTCACCGAAAAAGGGAAGGAAAAGGAAACTCAATACTTGTTAAGAACTTCAATGGTTTGTGTTATGCTGCGAAAAACAAACTAGTTTTAAGCAAACAATATTCCTAAATAACAGTTGGAAGCTTAGATAGTGTTTGGTTAGATATCGATTTTCAGTATTTTCCAGTGTCTAACATATATCCCAACTTGTATTGATAGAATAGCATAGAAACCCACAGAGATTAGCCTAGATAGTCAACATAAGAAGACCTATATGAATGACAAAAATAGAATGAAAATGTAACCCAATAAGGCCTTAGTTTCGACAATTTTTGATGATTTTCGGTTATAATAAAAAAATGAAACCAAAAGTCACGGTTGATGATATTTAAAGATGTATCTATATCTTGAATGAGATTGAACCTCTAAAGTTTAAAATGATTTTGTTTGGAGTTAAGACTGAACATTAATATTGTAAACAAAAAAGCAGTTATAAAATTGTTTCATCAAATTATGACATTGTGAAGAAAGTGGGGCATAGCTATTTTCTAAATATTCAAAAGTACCGAAGCAACATGAGTTCTATTGCCTTTGATACACTAATAGTGTCCTACTTCACGAGAGAATTTTCTTCATTTATGTGTTACTTTCTACAATTATCGTATACGTGGTTTTAACAAAATGGACCCCATTTGAATCATTGACCATTCTCGAGAAATTAGTTGCAACTAAAATAAAAACTAAGCAGCACACAATGTGAAGCATAGAAGGGCAATACCTTTGGAGTAACAGCAAAAAGAAGTGAACGTATTTTCAGAAGAATAATGTTTCCACTATGGATGAGAGACTCAACTTGAGTTATCGTTTCTTGTAACGTTAACAGTTGCTCCACTGCATTCTTACCAGGAGGAGCTAAAATATTGAAAGCTTCAAGTTGCCTTCTATTCCAAGCATAACGTCGCCAGAGAAGGACAAGTGCCAAAAATACAAAGACAGATGGTAACATGTGCTGAATCCAATCCCTGAAAGTCATATAGTAAATTTTTTGAGATACCATGTATTTCATTTTAATGTAACAATAGACTTCTAAGAAGATTCAGTGGATAAATATCAAATAAATAAACCAGTAAATTTCACCAAATAGCCAATGAATGACAACAGTGTAAATTGTTTAAAAAGGAGCTCAAATAGTGAATCATATTGGATTATGAAGCATGACACTTCAAGCATACATTTGAGGGAGAAGAAGAATATAAATTTCAGCGCAATATTTTTTAGACTTCTTAAGCTTACCTCAATGATGCAAGTAGAAAAACCCAAGAAATGATATTTTATGTCAGCCATTTATCCTAGTTCAACAGTACAAGGCTACATTTGAGAGAGAGAATAAATTTCAGATGAAAGGTGCTAGGGTTTCTACTTTCACTGATGCAAGCAGACAACTAATAAAGGAGATTCAGACAGCAAAGGTTGCCACGTGTACATCAATGGAATAGGAGTGACAAAAGCTGATTCGACAAAACTTGACAAGCTGATTGGACAGAACTTAACCAGCTTGTGAGTGATAATGGAATTACATTACCTCCACTATCTGAAATTTAAGGATGAGATACCAACATCCACTAATCGTAAAAGCATATATACGTAATTTTGACTGTATATGTCAATCTCATCTCTGAAACTTCAAGACAACAGTTAATTTGACTGTCAGCCACCCATATGAAATATTGCATATTCGGTGACGCTTGCATACCTTGATCATTCTTATTTATAAACAACTAATAGCTAAACTTCGTGTAGGAGAAAAAGGAGAAATTAATAGTGCAGCAGCACTGGAAAATTATGTAATAAAATTTTCATACCTAAGTATCATATAGCTGCTGAATAACACAAACATCACAGATTTGTAGGGATCATCCCATGAAGCCAAACGTTGCAGCCCGTTATATATTTCCATAAGAGGGAAAAGCAACTCCTACATACAAAAAGCGAATAATATCAAGAAAAAGGAAAAGGAAGGAATCGTGGACAAATCATCTCGGAAAACAAATAAAAACATGTTGATCAGGATAAGCACTTGAACACATCATATACCATGGAATGATTTTCTAGCTAATGTAATCACCTATTGGTGGCATTTGCAAGCGTAGCAAGAAATACGATCTCAATTTATCCAGAGCAATCAAGGGCAGAAACTTAATATGTAGATGACACAGTACAATGTAAAAGTACACAGGAGTAAAATACACCAGCATCTTTACCGTCTGCATGGCATTCCAGCCTCCTCACAGTCCATTTCTCATGGCCACAAATAAAACTAATTGCACTGTTTCAGTTATTCTGTATGCAGCATACAACCAAAAGTTATATGTACATATATATATATATATATATATATATGTGCACACAAAACCTTTCTAGGAATCTCGCAAATGATGTCCCAACTAACATACAATGAGCATTAGAACCACCACTCTTAAAGTAATGCTCCATCTAACAATAAGTTCTCTTAATCACTACTTATTTTGAGGGTAAAACAGAAAACAATATAAATTATCATTTATCCAATTCCTGTCTAGAATACCAAGTAACTCAAACAAGGACATTTAATTTTTGATACAATCTGAACATATCACAAGAGAGGGATATTTTGATCCAATAACGACTGCAGAGATTATCCTGCTTGTATGCAGTTAGGAATAAGTTATATCAGTTTCATCCATGTTATTTAATCCTTATATCTAGCGCTGGTGGTGTTTAACGAACTTGCTGAAAAATGCATGAAGATAAAAGAATCAAGGACACCTAAATGATAAAGCATTTAACCAGGAAAAACCTTCATCACGGCCAAATTGGAATCAATCCCTTCCACTTTCACTTGATCAACAGTTGCTTGAGCAGCTTCAGTCATTCCAGTATCCTGTTCTAACATCTTCACCACAGTTTCTAAAGGATTAGTTTCACCAACACAAACGTCTCCACCCTGATATGCTGCTTCACCATTTAATTCTGCCTATTTGGATGAAACAATTTTTAGTCTAGTAAGTGTCATATGCGCAGCTGGGCATAGCTGCCCTCTATTTGCATTTGGAGAGTTTAGAACATCATGTTGTCTAGAACTAGGAGTTATGAGTGCCAAGCGACTTGATAGGGTTTCCAGTATCATATCTCCAGCAGGAAGACTCTCAGCCAATTTAAAACACAACAGAGTTTTATAATTGGCAGGGGATAGATGGAAGGCTTCTTTAACTGCATGGAACCGAAATATTCTGAGAATTGCCCGAGCAAGCGCTTCAGATTGCTGATTTCCTTTCATATTATACTTCCTAACGAACTTGTGAGCTCGGTTAATCTCTAGACAGATATCCAACCAATAGTCTCTCCTTGAGCAACTTTTGAATTCAGGAAATTCCAAATACACAGGCTCTGCTCTATACAAAGACTAGAGTCAAGAGATAATCACATTGTTTTTGATAGAATTTACAAATTAGCTAAAGAACATACGTGGATGTTGACTTGTACATTACAGCTTTATCAAAGAGACGAGCTCCCAAGGGTCCAGTTAATTCAGGCTTTATAACTTGTTTCATTGCTGTTGCCAAATCATATCTTACAGCTTTGTCATATAAACCAACACCAGTCTCAAAGTAAAGGGCATAGTTTGTCAATGTCAACCGCCCTGAAAGGGTAGACAAGCATAAACGAGAATCTTATGAGAGAGCAACAAGATGGTAAATATTAGACATCTTGAACATAACCAAAAACAATGTTTATACCCTAATGAAAACATGGTTAGCCATCAAAAGTTGTATTTCATTCATTAGTAGGAAGAAATTCAACATTCAACAATCAGAAAGTATATTCATAGCTTTCCAAAAAATTAACATTCAGAAAGTAAGTTCATAGTTTGCTAAAAACAATAAAGGAAAAATTACTCCAATCCATTATTATGGTGGAAATTACTGAAAAAAATGAAATGGCAATGTCTTGGATTATCCTTTTTTTTTAATCGGAACTTCACACTCCAAGAGAAGAAAAAACAAAAAATATAGGGAGCTTGCAAAAGGCTTTACCAGTTTTGAGTCTTTTGACCAATCAAATCTTCTCAGAAGGTTAAACTAAGGGTTACTTGGCCATCAAGACATCCCAATATGCTGTAAAACTAGTTGGGTAGGAACTGTGCCATCTAGATCTATAATAATTTCATCCTCAGCAAGTGAAAGATTGGATATAACTTGCGGCCCCGCTGCATTTTGCACAAATTTTGTAACCCTACACCAAAAGGAGTATATCAGTCAAAATTTTCAAACCATGTATAATCCTCCTAATCTTCAGTTTTCAGGCTTTTAGCAAGTCTTAGCAATTACATCCACAGGAACTCTTAATGAGAGCCATATATCACATAATCAACATCAGGAAATTCAAACAACTGACAGAGAGAATTTTATCGATAATTTTCTACTGTTTAAGGAAAAATGCAGTAAACCTAGAAACCCAACACAGTGAATATAAAAGTAAACACTTTTTGAGTCACATTCTTTTGTTGATAAAAGTCCTCGATTGACCCAATGGTAAAGACCAGTGCGAGAAATATTTTGCATGACAGGAAACAACTAAAACACACAAATAAAGTTCTTTTGCGACCTTTCATGCATCAAGTTTGCGAATGAAAAGAATCAAAGAAAATGCTGAGGAGAAAAAGCTAAATTGTCTTTGCAGGAAAGAGATACATGCTCACGGGTGACAGGCTACACCAATCACTAGAGATCTTCTATTGATCAAGTTCCAAACAAAAATGAGCCAAGGAATAGAGAGTTTACATAGGAAATTAGCTGAAGGAAGCAATGCATACTTTTCAAGACTTCGAAGGTACTGGTCATATATTAGAAAATGAAGCCGGGAACCTGAAGAACTTGTCAGGACATCAAATAGATTGTGAACTGTGGCTATATCTGCAATAATTGGACAGGCAGGAGCTATCCGAGCAAAAGCCTCTGGCCCAACAGTTTTCTTGTCATCAACCTTATGTAATTGTAACAAACTTTTAAAATAAACAGCTAAAGATACATGCAATGCAAGTGAAATACGATGGCTACAAAAGAAGAAATTAGAAATGGAATATAATGAAAAATATTTTCAAATTTTTAACTTGACTCTAGTTGCTATTGTATTTTAACTTTTAAGTCAAAGCATTTCTTTTAAGAAAAAGTTGCGTGTAATCCAGATAAATAATGTCCTTATGTTAATGGTTATTTGCAAATACGAAGGCAGCAAAACATATGACCTTGCTAAAGTTACTGCATGATACGTAAATTTAAATGCATAGACATTTAAAACATTAGAAAGAAATGAACAGAAAGCAAATCGATAAACAAATGACTGAATTAAGTATTTAAAGAAATGAAATCTAAGATGTGCGCTCTTTATTTGCATTCATGAAAATTTTTTTATCTTTCCGGTTGAATTTTCTGTGATATCTTCCCCCCCCCCCCACAGGAATTCAGTTTTTCATCTTGCCTTTCTTCTTCTCTCTAGCTAATAAATGGCTAAGAACGGAATAAAGCCATAGACAATAGTGCCTAGTATTTTGTTCAATTATTTTTTCTTCTTTAGATTGTAGGTTACTTTTATAAAATTAATACAAATAAATGTCTTAAAGATTTAGACAAAATGAAGGTAAAGTTTAAAACAAGAAACAAAGCACTAGCTTGCTAGGTTATGTTTATTCTTAGAGATTTGGAACAAATGTAAGTCAAGAGGATCAAATCCCTTTAAAAATGAATGTAAAGGAAAATTGAGGTTGGTCCTATTCCTATAACTGACCGTCTTTTGAAATGTGGATTGTAAATTTACATATATCATCACTCAAATTATAGCAGATTTCGTTCAAACCACACCTTAGTAAAATAATCTTAAGTAATGGAAATATATTGTCTATCTATCACAATATTGTACACTAATGTCAATCAAATTCATCTTATATATATATATAAATAATAGATAATCCTAGGAGACAAAATTGATTTAGAACTCACTAATATTATATATCAAAACCATAGGTAAACTTTAAGCGAAAAAACCACCTGCACAGCTATTTTGGTTGAATCATAATAAAACAATGACCAACTCTCCTCGGCCTCCACATCCTGATTGCTACAAAAAGTGGTTTCCTGAAATTGGACAACATTCACATTATGTTGAGCATTAAGAAAGAACTAAAGAGAAGTGAGAAAAGGCAGAAATTTGAATCAGAGCTCAACCATCTTTTGCCAATCTAAGTAATGCTGCCATTAGCACATCAGATTTCTATGCTTTGGGAAACAAAATGTATAAATATAAATATCAATATAAAAAAACAAGGAAAGATCAACACCATCTTACACTGTCAATCAGGTCACTATCAACATCAGGGACTTCCCATGAAATCATCATGTCAAATGTTAGACGGCAAAATTCCTTGTTGTTCAAATAATTAGGCTGTGTTATGGCCAGACTTAGAGCTTTATACGAGCAGAATTCCGCAAAGTTCCTAGCATGAAGTGGAGGCAGCTTAACATTATCGGGTAGCTCCACGTCAAATTGGTCCCGTAACTCTTTCGTTGATATGCCAAGGATCCTACAAACACAATTCATACACAATTAGGAGTGAGAATTAATAGGAGGAACTTTTCATGCTTGCATAATACACCGGTTCTACAAGCTTAACTCAGCACAAAAAGTTCGAGGAAGTGTCAGCAAAGAACAAGAGCCAAACCAATTCATCGATAGAGGAATTTCGTCCTCATCAAACAGTAAACTACACATAAAAGAAGCATACTAAGACGCCTGTCAATATAACAGATGGATTCACATCCTTTTTATTACAATAAGCAAGCTTGATATGGCTATAAAAATATAACTACGAAGATTATCATAGTATATCCTATTTCCTTCCATGAGACAAGATGCATATACCATACAACATGCCAAAGAAAGTGAATCACATTAGGAAATTGAAATGTAGTTATAAGATATAACTGCAAACCCCAACTGAATATCCATTTTATACTTGCACAACAATTTGGATTAAACAATGAAAAATAGCAAAAAGAAAAGCAAATGGTCCCTTTACCTTTATAGAAGGCAAAGAGCAATGGGGAAAATAATTGGCAAACAACAAAGAAGTCCTCATTGCAGCAAGGAGACATGTAAACTTCCTAAACATCTTATTTCATATACCTGAAGTAAGCTCATCAAGCAAAATAGTTGTATATATTTCTATACATGTATTGTATCTTGACATATTTCAACAATTTCCTTATCAGATATCATGCAATACGTTTCAGTGCATTCAATCCCAGTCCACTCAGTCACAACCGGGTCCAATTGCCTTCCGGTTTCTCAACGCCATGAATGTACACAGCACGTTGGCCGCAAAACCAACTACCTTCAAAAGGGAAGATAAAGCAAACACACACACGCACACACAATCACAGGTGACAGGGTATTGCATTTTCCCATTATTTCATAAAAATTGCACCATTTTCTCCATAACAATACTGTTTTTGAACTCCTTCGTACGAAAATTCACCGAGGACAATGACAGTTAGCTGTAACTACACAAGCCAAATGTACACGCAAAGCAAAACAAATCAAAAGCTATAAATCCCACAGGAATGGTATGAAGCATTATGAAATTAATCCCATAAGCAACAAAAGAGATGAATCAAAAGTTACCCGGAACAAAGAGAGACGACAAAATTAGCGTAATGAGAGAGAAAAGGAATGGGCAGATTCTCCTGAGGCGCGGTTTTGTCGTCACCATCGCCGTTGCTCCTCTTGGAGAAAATGGATTTCAACAGCCACATGTTGTTTCTCGGCGCCATTTTTCTTTCTCCATTGATTGATATTTCATATTTGATAAAACCCCAATTGCTGACAATATTCAAGACTTATTTGAATTTATTTTACGACAAATGAGAGGGATTCTTTCTTTCTATCACAACCACGTCTTTAAAGAATAGCATTTTATTATTATTATTATTATTATTATTATTATTAAAGTCAAAAATTGGCTTAATCTATATGTATGTGTGTATATATATATATATATAGAATTTAGGGAATATGAAATGCTACTCACTTGTGTATATACCCGACCAATGTATTCACCGTTGGATTGAATATGATGATATCGCAATTCCACCTCTTGACATCATCATATTTAGATCCAACAACTAATATACCATTAGACATATAACTAAGAGGGTGGCATCTCATATCCCATAATTTAGAGGCCTTGAGTCTATCTAAGTAAGCACATATGTGGATAGTCTCATTTAATTCTATTTTGCCATGTATGAAATTCAAAATATTTTTTTTTATATGAATTTAAATAAGGATATTTGTGATTTATATGTATCCAAAAGAATTCAACAATTATCAAGTATTTCAAACAAGATGGATAAAATTTAACACAAATAAAATAACAAAATTAATATTTTGTTAACAATATTTAACATTTACTTTAATAATAATTAAAAATTTTTTATCTATATAAATTTTTAAAAACTTCATTGCCATATTAATTATACGAAAATTAATATTTAAATCAAACATATTCCATAATTATGCAATTTTCTAATATATTTATTAATTTATTTTGCAAAAAAAGCTAATTTATTTTTCTAAAATTATTTTTTATAGTAGAAATTTATGAATATATATATATATTATTATTATTATTTTGCCACGTATGAAATTTTATTATTTATTTTAGTTTAAATTTGATTAAGTATATATGGTTCATTATCTTGAACCAACAAATCAATACTAATCCAAAAATCCAAGATAAGATTATATTATTGATACTTTGCGTAGTAATTTCTCCAAAAAATTAGCTACAAGAGGCACTAGCAAATCTGAATTCTTCCTATTCATTAAATATTGTATCAATATTTCTTTTTTTCTTTTTTCTCCAATAGAAAACGCTCTAAATTCGTCTAGCCATTGCTCATTTCTGATTGAGATTTCACTATTAGAAAAAATAGTTTTAGCCACGGATTTGGAAAAAAAATTGTGGCTATGGAAAAAAAAAATCCGTGGCTAAAAATAATAGCCACGGATAAAGTGGCATGACTAAATTTAGCCACGGCTTTCCTCAGTGTCCGTGGATAAGAGCCACGGATTTTCAGACATAGGTACTAGCCACGGACTATCTGTGACCAAATTTGTCAACTTAATCTTGAAAAAGTCAGGCCATGGCTTTTCCATGTACATTAGCCACGACTTGGTCGTGGTCAATCCGTGACAAAAAAAAAAAAAAAAAGCTAACTAACCCCACCCCCTCGCCCCAGAACACCTTAAGAGGTTAAGAGTTCAAACCACATTAGATTCAAGAAAAAAAAATTCTACTCCGTGACTAACAACTAGCCATGGCTAAAAAAAAAAAAAGAAACTAACCACGTATTTGCCACGGTTGGCCGTGACTAATTGTACAATGCGTGGTTTATGGGTAATTTTATATTGAAATATTGTAAATTATCAATAACATTGCACATCATTGAATTATAGACAAAAATATAATATAAGTTATGACAATTGATCAATTACAAACTTTCAAAACCAGATAATTAACTTGTATATATATATATATATACAAGTGATCATAAACATTGAACTAAACTGATAACGAATACATATATACACACACATACACACACACGCACACACTTAATTAATTATATATATATATAATATAGTCCAATATATTGTGATATTATAATAAAATTGTAAAATCTAACCAAATAATTATGAAACTTCAGTCGTGTATTAACTCAATAGAACATTATAATATCATTAAATAATTGAAACGATTATTGGTCATTAAAATTGATATTCAACACAATCTTATTATTCAATCATATAACAATTTAAAAGATTTATATGATAATAATAATAAATTAAATGAGGGTTATTATTTGTTATATATAATAAAATACTTATGAAAATTAATTAAGACGTTTGTATTTAAAGAATATATTAAATCAAGCACGCATAAAATTATTGAATAGTAAAATAATAGAATAGCCACAAATTAGGCATGGAATATACACGGCCTATCCGTGGCTATATGTTTTTTGTTCATAAAAAAAAAAAGAGAAAAAATATTTATATATGTTTTTAGCCGTGGATTTTCCGTGGCCACTCTGTGGTTAACACTTTTGTTAAAAAAATAAAATATCACTACAAGAAAACGCGCTATTTTCGGCGGATGTTTTCGGCGGATTTAAAAAAATATATTTATTAAACATTTTTCGAAATTTTCGGCGGAAATTCCGCCGAAAATTTAAATAATAAATAAAAAAATTATAGTTAATAATTTTCGGCGGATTTTCGGCGGAATTTCTGCCGAAAAATAATAAAAAAAATAAAGTTTTAATAATGTAAATTTTCGGCGGATTTAAAAAAAAATATTTATTAAAAATTTTTTGAAATTTTCGGCAGAAATTCCGCCGAAAATTTAAATAATAAATAAAAAAATTATAGTTAATAATTTTCGGCGGAAATTTCCGCTGAAAAATAAGAAAAAAATAAAATTTTAATAATTTAAATTTTCGGCGGATTTTTAAAAAAATATTTATTAAAAAGTTTTCGAAATTTTCAGTGAAAATTCGACGAAAATTCCGCCGAAAATTTAAATAATAAATAAAAAAATTATAGTTAATAATATTCGGCGATTTTTTCGGCGGAAATTTCTGCCGAAAAATAATAAAAAAAATAAACTTTTAATAATTTAAATTTTCGGCGGATTTTTGGCAGAAATTTCCGTCGAAAATTAATAAAAAAATAAAATTTTAATAATTTATATTTTCGGCGGATTTTTGGCGGAAATTTCCGCCGAAAATTAATAAAAAAATAAAATTTTATTAATTTAAATTTTTGGCGGATTTTTCGGCGGAATTTCCGCGCAAAAAAATAAAAAATAAATAAAATTTTAATAATATTATAATATTTTTTATTTTCGGCGGAATTTTTAAATACAAAATAAAAAAATAGATTATAATATTTTTAAATAATGATATTTTTAAATTTTGTTTTCTGCTTTTAAGAGTTAGTATAATTGTTATGGTTTTTCCAGATCATGTTTGTGTTCCTATTTTGTTGAAGTTATTTTTCGTAATACGTTTTGTTATATATATTTTATAAATAGTTTTCAATAAATATGTCAAATTAAGCGTATTGTATTTATTATGACTTATTCTAGCTTTTATTTAAAAGTCATTTTTTTAAAGAAATTGTAAATTGTATTATGTTATTTGTAATCGTGTTTGCCTTTTTTTTATTTTTTGAATTTAATTATCGGTGTACGTTTTGTTATATATATTTTAGGTTTGTGTTTATTATATGTGGCATTTTTTCAAGGATTGTGTTTATTATGACTTCATATAACCTTTATTTCGCTAAGTCTCATACCAAATCAAATATTTGTATTATACTAACTATTATGATGTCACGTAACAAATATGTCTATTTATAATGACGTATTAAAATAAGTTAATATAGTGATACGAAATTTATTAGGAGTTACTAGAACAAGGTAGTTGTTCTGAGACATAGCGACAGATGTAACAACTTAAATTGACATATAATATTTTGTTTAATGAATAGGTAAGGCTGAAATGTATAACGAGGAAATTAATAACATTTACATATTTAGAGATTATGAACTGTTCTTACTGGCCATAATATATATCATATAGTTTAAATTAATTAGTTATTGCACAATAATTGGCTAATTAGATTAACAACAGTAATTATATAATTGTTTGTTAAACTTACCTGTATGCGTAATGAATTAATAAGTTGTTGCATTTGCAATTTTATAAATCTACATATTAAAAGTTATAATTTTGTCCAAAGATTATAATTAAGGAGGTTAAAACTACGAGTACTATTGTTAAAACTACGTATTTTATAAGTTGTGTACGAGTAAGATTATAAGGAGGTTAAGGAGATTATAAGTTGTCTACGAGTAATATTGTTAAAACTACGTATTTTATATAACGAAGAAAACAATATTTCTAAAAAATAATGATTAAGGAAATAGAGTTGAATTACTTAGTCTGTAACACTTGTTAAAAATATTTAGACATAAGCGGGTAGCGAATTTGATATAACACAAGATTTAATATATTATTTTATTTATAATGTCTCAAATATTTAAATTAAATTCAATTCAATTTTTTATTATTTTTTTTATTTATTTTCGACGGAATTTCGGTAAATATTTTTTAAAATAAATTAATTTGAATTAAAATTAAATTTTTTTAATTTGAATTAATTATTTAAAAAAATTATTTATTTTCGGCGGAATTTTGGCCGAAATTCCGCCGAAAATAATTAATTTAAATTAAAAAAAATTTAATTATTTTTCGCCGAAAATCCGCTGAAAATATTTATTATTTATTTTTTTTAATCTCTATATATTTCCGCTGAAAATTCTGCCGAAAATCCACCGAAAATTATATACCGACGAATGATTTTTCGGCAGACTCAATCCGCCGAAATTCCGCCGAAAATAATATTTTTGGCCGAAAATCCGACGAAAATCTGGCCGAAAAAACAGTATTTTCTTGTAGTGTATGCTACATATTAGCCACGAATTGGCTATAGAAAATTCCATGGCTAAGTTAGCCATGGATTTTTCAGTGGCTAACCGTGGCTAGTCTTGTGCGCCACTTTGGCCACTACCTAGCCACGGAAAATTCTTGGCTAATCCGTGGCCAAATTTTTTCTATGGCTATCACTACTAGAAAAAGAGCAAATAGCCATGGATTTTAGCCACGGGAAAAGTCCGTGGCTATTAGCCACGGATTAACAACGGTTTTCGGTGAAAAAAAATTTTGAGCTTTAGCCACGGATTACCCGTGGCTGATTTAGCCACGGCCAAGCCGTGGCTAAATGTCGTGGCTAAATTTGGCGCCAGTTTTGCCGCTAATGGTTAGCCACGGCTTGGCCACGGCCTACCCGTGGCTAATTTGGCCACGGCCAGACCGTGACTAAGCCGTGGCCCTTAGCCATGGTCTAGCCACGGCCAGGCCGTGGCTAAGGGCCACGGATTAGCCACGGCCGTGGCTAAAAATTTTTATTTTTTTTTTGCAACAAATATGATTTGAACTCTTGACCTGTTAGTTAAAGTTAGAGCATTAAACCACTACACCACTTTAACTTTTTGTTTAATAATTAATTTTTGCTATACTTAAGTAATATATATATATATTATATTATAAATATTGATATATATAATAAATGATTCGATATATTACATACGTATAAGATTAGATATACTTATATATATGTGTATTTATATATAATTAGCTGTATATATATTAGATGTATAAGTACATATATAACATATATTAGATATAATACACTAATATATGTTTATTTCATATAGATGATTGATCATATATAGTACATATGATTAGATATATATATATATATATATATATTGGATCTATATATACGTACACTACATTTATAACATATATTAGATATGTTCTATATAGATATATACTTATATCATATAGACTATATATAGAGGATTAGAATGTACATATAATATATTAATATATATGAGATACACATTGACATATACGTATATTGATATATGTATATATGATATATATACTTGGAAATATATATATACACATATATTGATATATATATACTTGAACATATGTATATATATACATGATATATATATATATATAAATATAGCTATGGATTAGTCACAAATATATATATATATATATATATATATATAAATTTATCTGTGGTGCAAAAAAAAATGAAAAAAAACAATTAGCCACGGATAAATTTTTGTTATTGATATTTTAATTATCTCAATATAAATTATCTATATATACTTGGATACATATATATATTGATACATATATATACTTGGACATTTATATATATATTGATACATATATACTTGGACATATTTAAAATAGATACATATCTATCAATATATATACTTGGACATTTATATATATATATATATTGATACATATATACATGGACATATTTAAAATAGATACATATATTGATATATATATATATATGATATATATACTTGACATATATATTATATAATACCACACATATACGAAGATATTGACAAATTATCACGAATTAAAGTTGCTATTATCTAAATATAAATTATATAAATAGACTTTTGTTATAATTTTTGTTTTTGATATATTAGTTTATTAAATATTTGTCATAAAAAAAAAGTTGAATATTGAACGATAAAGTCAAAGGTAAATATCTTTATTTTTTTAAAAAAAATAATTGGTTAATAATTTATAAAAATTACTAAAATTAAATTAAAAAAATTGATTAAACTAATGAAATTTATTAGATAATTTAAGTTTAAAATATTGTAACAATATAGTTTAAGTATAAAAAAAATCAATTAATAACCAAAGAACTCCCTTGGCGCAACGGTTACATGCTCCATTTATAACATTGATGTCCCGTGTTCGAATCTCCTTGAGCGCAAAAAAAAAAGCTTGGGGACGCGGGTTTCAGGTCCGGGTTGGGGCGCGGGTCCGGGTGTAATTAGCTTTTTTTTTTTTTTTTCCAGGGGCCACGGATTGGCCACGGCCAAACCGTGGCTAATCCGTGGCCCTTAGCCACGGCTAGGCCATGTCTAGAAAAAAGTGGCCAAAGTTGGCCACGGTTTGCCCGTGGCTATTAGCCACGGCTTGGCCACGGCTTGGCCGTGGCTAAGCCCAGCCGTGGCGAAGGTTAGCCACGCCACTTTTAGCCACGGAAAAAATCCGTGGCTAATCCGTGGCCAATCCATGGCTAATCTCCTTGGCCACGGATTTTTTGCCAAATCCGTGGCTAAAATCCGTGGCTAAATGCCTTTTTTCTAGTAGTGTATTCCGTGGCTCATAGCCACGGATTTTTTTCATAACTAAAATTCGTGGCTAATAGCTCTTTTTCTAATAGTGTTTATTGAATGTAAATTCTTTCTTTCTCATATTTTTCTCTTTTTTTTATATAGGCATTATAAATATTTCACCTTTCATGATGTTTTCAAATTAATTCTTTGATCTTTCCATCATTTTATGTATTTTATTCTTTTTTTTTTGTTGTCTTATAATTTTGTTATTGAAGTTTGTTATTATTTTGTTTTATTCAAGTTTTTTTATCTTAAATTTTATTTGTTATCATTATTTTTTTTCATCTAATTTATTACCCTATAATAAGAAGAATTTTTTCAAGTTTCTTTGAATATTTTGCCTTTTTTTATATAGGCAGCCTGCTCTTGCTGCAACAACACTACTTACGCCAATGAGCCCATGGATGAAGCCACCTCTAGGGACGGTAAAGATCAATTTTGACTGAGCGGTTTTTCATAACAATCGCTCTATTGGTGTTGGGGCGCGGGGGGGTAGGTGTGGGGGGTTGTGGCACGGGATTGGACAAGGAGCTACGTTGCTTGGATATCGCGGTGTTTACACATTCCTGTGTCAGCTTTGCATGCAGAAACCATAGCAGCGAAAGAGGCTGTTGTATTGGCCTGAAGACATGCTTGGAATTCTGTCGTCATTGAGGGCGATTGCAAGGCTCTAATAACAGAACTACACAACAGCGAACATGCATGGCATTTCAGCTATTGGGAACTTGGTGCAAGGCATTTGAATAGAATGTCGTCATATTCATGATGTTTTGTTTGTTTTCATTCGTAGAGATAGGAATCGGGTTGCTCATCTCTTAGCCAAAAATTCTAGTTTTGAGCACAATCTAGTGTCAGTTATCCCTCGTCGTGTAACTGATGTACTTTCAGCCGAGGCCATTTTTTCGGAATGAAATTTATCCGTTGGTGGTCAAAAAAAAAAAAAGAAAAAAGAAAAAATATTTTGAATTCTTTTAGCCATTTGCTATTAAATTTCATTGTATGTTAAGTTCTTTTTATCTTTTATTTTCCTTTTTCATATTCATGTCGCCATATTTTTCATTTTGTTTTTCATATTTCACTTTTTATTTCATTTTGTTTTTCATGTTTCAATTTTTGATGATGTTTTTAAAATAATTTTTTTGATCGTTTCTAGCACGTTTTCAAATTTGTATTTAATTTGTTTGCTCCAACTTTTGTTGATTTAGTTTGCCTTGCATTTATTATTACTTTCATTCATTTAATTTGTTGCACGATAATAACAAGGATATTCTCATATTTCATTGCATACCTTCTTTCCGCCATTCCACTTAATTTGTCACTTCTTCCTATATATTTTGTTCATCAGTATATGTATAGTTCCATTTTTTTTTGTTAAAAGAAAAGTTAATATATAATTTTTTTTCATATTAGCTTTTTTTTGATAGTGTCTACCATTTTTTTTGTATTTTATTATTTCGTTTATATTATCTCATTGTTTTATTCTTCAAGTCAGTTACTAATAGTTTCATTCAAATTTTCTATTAACAATTTAATTTAGTTTCCTTTATTATTATATTTTTTGTTCATTTAGTTCATAGTACTATAATAAGAATAAATTTATTGAATTTTAATGTGTACATACTTATGTTTGTCGATGAGTGGTTTTCTTTGAGTCGAATGATATTCTAGATTAAGAAGAAACCTTTATGGATTTTTAATATATATTTAAAAGTTTATCTTTCGATACTTATGATAGTTTTGCATTTTTATTTGATTCTTCCAAACTTCCTATAAAAAATTATTTGATTAAATTTGTTTTTAACATTTCTTATAATGTATTTACAAGTTTATAAAGTATTAGAGAGTATTCAAAGAAAATATAGAAGGGAAATTCACAAGTTCCAAGTATAAAGTACAAAAATTTTAGTAAGCTTAAAAAATGCAAAAGAAAAAAAGACTCTCCAATCATATGCAAAAGGTGATATTCTACAGAAAATAAATGTCGTCATTACAATTGTAAGAAAAATATCACACATTAACTTGACATATATTTAATAATATTTCTGATAAAGTTATACGCTTTAAACCTTTGAGTATACTCTTAAAACATTGAGTCAATACACTTTATTTTAATTTCTAAAGTCTAAGTGAGAAATCTTTAAAATATAGTAAAAACTATTATTATAGACTAAAAATTATAGTTGTTGGTATTGTATTTCAACCAAAGTATACATTCATATAAGTTTGTTCATGTATAAATTTTTTACTTTGAGTTTACTACAAAATATTTTGCAGTAACAATTATCCACCAAACTCAAATTTAGTTTTATTTACAAACTTATATATTTCTAATTTACCATTCTTTCTATTACTATAAAAATTATATATTGTTTTCTGTATTCTAAAATAGTAGTATCTTGTGCCTAGGCATGAGGTTAGGGCTAGTTTATATGAATGTAAAAGAATTATTTTGGAGTAAAATACGACTTATTTTTGACACCTTTTTACATTCATCATACTTTTATTCATAAGTGATGCAAAAACTTGTTTTATATGTACTATAAAAAGTACTATAGCGATTTATAAATAATTTGAATTGAAAATAAACTGCAAAATAAGTTATAATTAATCTACAGTTTCTTTTTAGATTACATTAAAAGCTATACTAAAATTTTATACGTGTAAACGCATCTTAATATTCAATCGGAATATATCCATCACCAATTAATTAATTTGAAACATGCGATTTGACACTTCTTCATTTCAAATTTTGTAAATGTATATAAACAATTTTGGTTATTCCTTTTTGACTATTATGTCAAACATTAATCTACATTTGCTTCAATAAAATTAAAAATTGATGCATGTATATAATTATTTTCAAATTATTATTAGTAAATAACCATTTAGATTAAAAGAAATAATCATAAATTAAATTTTAATGAAAACTACGTGAAAGTTTTGCGTGTAAGAAGTATCACAACATGTACTACATATATATTGATCATCAATTAAGGGATATTGCTCAAGCTATCCCATTGTATGCTATGAGTATCTTTGAATTCCCGATAAATTTTTGTGCAGATATTAATTCAATGTGCAGCAGATTCTGGTGGGGAGAAAAGGATGGCAAAAGAAAGATCTCGTGGGAATCATGGGCGACTTTGTGTACTCTAAAAGCTGAAGGGGGTTTGGGATTCCTAGATTTTATTTCATTCAACCAAGCATTACTAGCTAAGCAAGAATGGCGTATTCTTATAAACCCGGAGTCCTTATGCAGCCGGGTCCTATTAGCAAAATATTGGGGGCGATCCTCATTTCTAGATTGTAAAGCCTGGCCACAAGATTCCAATGTGTGGAGAAGCATCACAAGCGAAAAGAATGGCTGCGGCAGGGAGTGAAATGGCGGGTGGGTAATGGAAAAAGTGTGAAGCTATTAAAGGATTCTTGGACTCAAGAGCCTCTTGAACTAAACTTGCCACTGCCCCAAGGTGATTGGAATGAAATGCGAGTAGCAGAATGTATAGATGCTGTGGCTAGGTTTTGGAATGAAGAGAAACTAATTTTGCTACTAGCTGAAAGTGGATGGCAAAAAATCAATTCTGCTTCGATCAACCTGGAGAATGAGGACAGAACTTTTTGAGCACATGAAGCCAGTGGACTCTTCACGGTACGATCAGTTTACTATCTGTTTCACAAACTACAATGGGCCAACGACATTTGAAACTTAGCGGAGCCCCGCAGGATGGTGGTATACAAGGCTATATGGAGATCTAAGCTACTGTCAAAGATTAAAACATGGTGTTGGCGGCTTGTGAGGGGTAGGTTTCCTACAAGATCGAACTTGAAGGGACGTGGAATTTTTGCAGAGGATAGCTGCCGATTGTGCAATTCCGACCCGAGACAGAGGACCATATTTTCTGTTCATGTGCACAAACGGAGGTTGCTTTTATCCCGGGACAGCAGCGGCTAGCAAGGGTGGTGGATTTATTCTTTGCCCGCTCTAAGAAAACTGAAATCACAAGCTTGGAATGGCTAATGCTTAAGTGTTGGTGCCTGTGGTGGCTTAAAAATCGGTCCTATTTAAATGACGAGATACCAAGCGTTGTGACGGTACAAGACTGGGTTAGTAATTATCATTTTGACCAACAAGAACTGCGAAAATTCTAGCCCAGTTCCAGCTCGACCAAATCAGTGTTAATCACATGGTCTGTGAATGGTTGATAATTTAGGAAGAGTGACCAATCATTTAGCAAGTGTAGTACACTTACCATATAATTTGGTTGGTTTGGCCAAACCAGGTTCGGGTAAGAATTTTCCCAAGAAATATGGTGCGAAGACTGCGAAGTTGGCCAAAAGGACAATTCAAACCCGCCATTGGAAGCATGGTTTGCTGGAACTATCACGGGGAATGGAACGGGGACTATTGTTCTAGTTCCAATGCCACGTTGCAGAACGGTCGCGGTCGGAATGGGATTTTTCAAATAAAATTTTAAAAAATTATTCAAAATTATGAAAAACATATAATTACTTTTGAAATTATAAATAATAAATAATTTTTGATGTTACATAATATAGTAACTAAAAAAAATGCATTACAAAAAGTATTCATTACAAAATACAAAATAATTTCCAAAAACATTCATAACAAATCCTTCATTTCATAAAAAAAGTATTCATTACAAAATACAAAATACTTTCACAAAAAATCTAACCAAAGATTGCGTGCATGGGTTATGGGCTCTATATTTTTTGTCCAAAGTTTTTGGTTTAATAAATATGTGTCCCGCCTTAAAGGTATAGGAGCCTAATAGCTAGGGTTCCAATCTTAGCATATATGTGTGCGTGGATTATATCGTATATTATTTAAACAAAGAGTCTCTATATTTTTGGTTTTATTATTTGTATAAAATATTAGTATTTTGAGTACTTTGACAAGAGTTTAAATTCAGTTTATGTATTCCTGTGCCGTTTAATGATTATTTACTTCATGTTATAAATTTGGAAATCACTCCTAATCATAACCAAACAGAAGCAACGTAAATTTTACAATTTACTGCTAATATTAAGATAAAAAGTTTTTAGGCTTTTTTTGTTAAACATGTTCTCAATTTTTGTTTACTTGTTAATTTATTTTTTCTTCTTCTTATATTTTATATTTTTTAGAAAAAAAATGAAGAGCAATTTCCGTCCAATAAAAAGAATATTGAAAATTTTGAAATATGAGAAAAGTATATAGTTTTTAAGAAAGTTACAGTATTTACTTGTCTTCCTATTAGACAAGATTTGAAACCATCTACTTCTTGTTTTTTTTTTAATGTTGATATTATCTATGGCATATGAGAGACCGGAATACTGAAGTAAAAGGGTGGTTTTTATTAAATTGGAATTATCTACGAATTCCAGGAAGGCAAATAACTCGACTAGAACTAATCACAAGTTCCAGACTACAATAAAAGAGCTTGATAGTAAGCTCTGGAACTAACAGGAAGGGTGTAGTATATTGGTTGTTTTGACACACACTCACAACCTTACTACTAAGAGTTGAATGAACACGATAAGTTGAGGCACTCTCTTAATCATACTGATAAACTGGAGAAATGCTTAGCACTTGAACACACACTATGCTCGATACACTGATCAACACTGATGTTTGTCCACTGGTACTAGCGTCTATTATATAGTGTTCCATCAATTGGTTCTAGGGAAAGTTTCAACGGCTAGTTGCCCTCTTGGTCTTCCTTCTTTCAGTGTTGGGACTAACGTTTTCTTTTCTTTGATACCGAGATATCTTTTAACGGCTTCTTTCCTTGATTGATGTCAACGGCTCCTTTCCTCATGGTTTTGATTGTGCAATCTCATTAGTGACAATTGGCATTATAAACATGGTAACAACGTATAAATTATTCTAATCTTAAAACAGATTTATGGTTATGTATTCATTATTTAATGATGACCTTAAAACCAAAATCGAAATTAAACAATTAATTTTATTATTAAACTTTTTTCTTAAAATTTAAAAGTATATATGTTTTGTACATTTGTACTATATTTTGCAATGAAATTTAGATAGACGTATAGTATTTTTTATTATTATTTGATCAACAAATCGACAGTTGAGTTCTTCAATAACTATTTGTTTTTATAAAAAATGTAAAAATTGAAAATTTAACTATTAAGCATAAAAAGCAGTTTAAGAAACATAAGCATGAAATAAGAGGAGTAGCAAAACTAGAGGAGAACAAAAGTTTCAATGCATTTTTTAAACCATGAAACAACAGGGGAAAATGAGAGTTCCAGTAGCTCTCATCAAAAAACAAGAAAGTTTAACAAAAAGTACATCACACCATTGTTTATATGACCAGTAGCATTGAAAACCCTAAAAAAACACTATTGTTTAGTAAACACAATTGCTCAATCAGAGTTTATGCCCTTTTGTGCATATCATTTTGGGACATAGCACATCCCAACTCCTCTCCCCCTTCATGATCAAGAGGGGCAAGCAATTTACTCTTGTGCGTAGTGACCTTTTCTTCAAGGGAAGCAATTCGTTGGGCGAGCACGTCGAGTGAAGTCAGCACAGTTTAAAAACAAAAAAAACAAAAAAAACTTAGCCACGGTTATGCCGTGGCTAATTTAGCCACAACCAATCTGTGGCTATTTTTGGTGGCTGAAACTGGCGCGAAATTTGGCACCAATTTTTAGTCACGGATTAGCCACGGCCAAATCGTGGCTAATTTAGCCACACTTGTTAGCCACGGCCAGACCGTAGCTAAAAAATTCAAGGCCAATTTTTTTATTTTTCTTATTTTTGGCACCAGCTATGGTTTGAACTCTTGACCTCACAGTTGAAGTTAGAGCATTAAACCACTACACCACTTTAACTTTTTGTTTAATAATTAGTTTTTGCTATACGTAACTAATATATGTATATTATATATATATTGATATATATAACAAATGATTTGATATGTTACATACATATAAGATTAGATATACTTATATATGTGTGTACTTATATATAATTAGATGTATATATATCAGATATGTATGTACATATATAACATATATTAGATACATAATACACTAATATATGTTTATTTCATATAGATGATTAATATAAGGTACATATGATTAGATATATAGATATATATATTAGATCGATATCTACGTACACTACATTTATAATATATATTAGATATGTTATATATAGATATATAGTTATACCATATAGACTATATATAGAGGATTAGAATGTACATATATATATTGATACCTATATATTCTTGGACATATATATATATACGTATTGATACATATATACTTGGACATATACATATATTGATATATATATATGATATACATACTTGACATATATATATATATATATAATTCGTTATATATATGAAGATGCTGGCAAATGATCCCAAATTAAAGTTGCTATTATCTAAATATAAATTGAACATGGCATATTTTTGACCGGACTTCTCTATCGCCTTTCACACGCTGAACTCGCCGCTTCCCGCTGCTCAAAGTCCTTGGAAACATTTTCGACCAGGTGCTCGTGTATTGACCGAATTAGGCAAACCTCTTATAACCATCCCCGACGAACCCGGCCGAACAATCCCTCTATCGATCGGGTCCGTGTCCTCGACCCCTCGAACCTATCTCTGCGGCCCCTCTGATCGATTTCGTGATCGACCAGGGTCGTACAGGATCCAACGGTATGTGTGTCCTGATCCCGAAAAAATACCCTTTTATTTTATTAAAATATGTTGGACTGAAACGGGCAACGGTAATATTTTCATAGTTGTATAAATAATTATTTTCACATAAAATTTGTACAAAATACAAAAGTTACAATTTTCAAAAGAAATACAAAAGTAACTTTATTGTGTAAATGGCTTCTAAACGCTTCCGTTGTGCCACTCTGATACGCTATCTCATTTCTGTCTAGAAATAGTCATGTAAAGAATAATCAACGTGACGGTTGAGTAGAAATATCATTCAACCCCATAAGGTGGGTGTGTATTTTAATAGGTGCACGTAGACACATAATTTCACATAATACTACAATGGAAATAAAAGCATAAAAGATTTAAGACTTATAAGATACTTAAATTCCTATTCTACTCATGAAGTTAAACAATACTCCTACCTTTCAAAGGGGTACCTTCTTCTTTATAAGTATAAAGTGTAGAATGTATATATAAATATATAAAAAGGTTAATATGTATATATATATGTTTAGAAGAGGGGTAATTATATATATATGTATATAGAAAGGTATACTAATGATATTGTGTGATAGATATATTGAAAGTGCAAGATTTTGTGGGTGTGGGTCTTATAGGCGGGATTTTGTGTTGTGTGTGTGGAAAATGAAATAATGGCCCCCTTTTTATAGAGTTTAGGGCAAGAAATAGAATTATTATATACTTTAAGTTATTTTCTAATTATTATTATCTTATCATATCTTATCCTAATCTTATCTAATCATATCCAAATCTTATCTAATTCTATCCAAATCTTATCATAATCTTATTTAATCTTATAAAATCTGAAATCATATCTTTAGTTAATTAAAAATTCGAATTTTTATTTATTTATTTTTTAAAAAATCGAAAATTAGGGTTTTAGGGCATAAAATCCAAAAATTCATAATTAATATAGAAAAATTCCAAAATTATGAAATTTAATCTTTATAAATCTGAAATTATATATATATATATATATATATTTCCCAAAAATTTAAAATTTTTTAGTTATATTTTCAAAAATTGCACTTTAGGACATAGAATTTCGAAAATTGTGTTCGAATATCAAATTCGCCTAAAATTTGAAAAATCATGTAATTTATTTAAAATTGCATCTTCTCCATGAATACAAGTCTAGAATACTTATTTATATTATTTTTGAAAACTCATAAGTACTTAATAGATGAATTTTCGAAATTATATATATGCATAATTGAAAATTGTGTATTTTATGATTTATTTGAGCAAAATTCAAAAATTAAAGAAATTAAATTCTAGTTTTGAAAAATATACTTTCCAAGAAATAATAGTCTAAGATATGTAATTATTAATTATTTAAAGAATAAAATACATGTTTGAAATATAATAGAGAAAGTAAATTGGTAAATTCTTATAAATAAGAAAATAATTAGGAAGCTTGATGATTTTAGGAAAATTATTTTCCTATATTTATATTTATATATAAATATGTACATATAAATATATAATTGTAGGAGAGATAGAAAAATATAAAACTATATTTTGATGGCAAAGACTAATACACATTTGCTAATTACAATACTAAGAGGTGAAACTTACAAGTAGCCTTCCTTTTTACTGCATTTTTCATGAAAGTGACATAAATGGGTAATTAAAATAATGAAAGACATATTTATCTAATTATTTTTTATAAATTTTCATTTTTTTTTTCATATATATAAATACATAATTTTATTTTCAAAAATTGCTTTAATTAATTTATTCTAGTAAATGCATATTTTCTAATTGGAAATAATTATTCCCATTATTTTCGAAAATAGGGAGAAATATAAAATGAAATTTCATGATACAGAAACAATAATACTAACAAGAAAATAGCACCAATAGTTTAGATTTGTGGGGAAAATTAAGAGATAATAAGTTTTTGAAACATTAATGAGAAATTTATAGGTTTAAAGCATATTTTCTAAAAATGCATGTAATGCAATGCACATTTATAAAAAGAAATTCTCATAAAATATTAAAATACTTCATAATTCCAAATATAAAAGAATGCGGTTTACCAGGTCGTCACAATAGGGATGCCACCAAACCCCATACCTCATTAATTGAGAGCCAACTAATACTTGTTGACCCTACCATTAGACTTATGGGTAGTCCACATCAGCTCTTGACAGCCTACTTGGCCTAGGGGGCCCACCAGAGTGTGGTCTACATGGACATACTATAAATACCCTTGCATTTATGGTAAGAATATATCATTAATTACTCTCAACACCCTTACTCTGCTCAAATTTAGACAAAATCGATTCGCTGACTTAAACATAGGAGGGTCTTAGCTGAGACCTATCTCGGCTAGCTCATGTTGCCTTTCCTTTGTTACAGGTGAACTTCCCGATCAAATTACCTTTATTCACACACTCGGCCAGAGTTTCCGATCAAGGTTGATTAACTCCCAAAATCGGCCCGCATCATTTGGCATCGTCTATGCGAAACTCCACCTGTAATCAAGGAGGAAAAATGGTGACTACCAGGAGAAACCCCTCCAGAGTGCGAAGCACCCCAGCTGCAGGAGAGGACCAACATTCGGTCCATGATCTCCTGTCGTTGCTACCTCCCATAGCGAATCCCCCACCAGCACAAAAAAGACTTGGCAAGTTCATCTTGGGTGCATGTGAACGCCCCGCTCGCACCAGCTAATACCAATCGGAGGAGCAGGGCCCGAAACCCTCCAACAGGAGCGGGCATGCCTGTGCCCAACGCAGAGGAAATGATTACTATCCCCCTCGAAAGGTTGAGGGATTTTGTCGGACAATGCAACCTCCAAGCCTTTGAAAGGCTTAAAGAAAGTGTTGTCCGAGCCCCACCAGGCCCTAACTTGGCAACGACTCCAGCCGATCGACGAGTTCCATCGCACCAAAATTCCGATCGGGAGGCAAGCTACCGACTGTCTCAGTTGGAAGAAAAAGAGGCTGAATCAAGCCATCATGGCAGGGTCCCCCATCGCTAGTACCCGGAATTGGGGCGCCCTCTTTGGGCCCCTTTTCCAGGGAACTCCCGAGCCGAGCCGAGCCGACCCGGCCCCTGGGGAACTCGAGCATATGAAGAACCAGTTCTACCACCTTACCCAGAAGATCGCCGACCTCGAGCACCCCGAGGACAGAATCAAACCATTTGACGGGAAAGGATGCTCCTTTGATCGTTACCACGATCGGAGGTAAAGGGTCTTCGCCCACCATATCTGAGAAGAGAAGATTAGTCTACACGACCGAGTCCCAATCAACCTACCCAACTACGACGAAAGTTCCGACCTGGACGATCACCTACAACAGTTCGAGAATGCCATCGATGTGTACTGACTCCCGAGAGAAATGATGTCTAAATTTTTTGCCACCACCTTTTTTGGTGTGGTGCTACAATGGTTTGCTCGACTCGAGCCGGAGACGATCCATTCTTTTGAAGAGCTAGCCGATCGGTTTTTACACCACTTCGCGGCCAAGAAAGACACCAAACTTCCTCACACCCATCTTCATGATATTTGCTAGCAAGAAGGGGAATCCCGTTATGACTTCATGACCTATTTCAACAATGAGGTCCTTCGAGTCGACGTCCCTCGAATCTATTTCGTCAACTTTTTCTTGTATATTACCCCCCGGCACGAGGATTGTGCCAAGGCAATTGTTCTCAAACCCCCTCGATCCATGAGGGAGCTCCAGACTCTTACCTCCAGCTTCATGACCTCCGAAGAGACGCGCCATATCAAACATGGGGACAAGAAGGAGAAAGAGAACAAGGAAAAGAATGAGAAGGGAGGCCAAAAGAAGGACAAGGAGCACCAGGAGAAGAAGGACTCGCTAATCAAAAGATATCCCGACCTCACACCGCTAAACTCTTCCCACAGCCACATCTTTTCGATCACTGACCGAAAGTTGTTCAAGACACCGAACAAGATTTTTGAGGGGAGAGGAGCTAGAAAGTCAGGAAAGTACTGCATCTTTCACAAGCAATATGGGCACGTTACCGATGATTGTTATGTCCTTCAAAGTGAAATCGAGCTTCTCATCCGGAAGGGCCTCCTCAAAGAGTTTGTGGCCACCCACATGGAAGCCCCAACTCAAAGAGAGAGGTCCCGATTACCTCGATCTCCCTAAGCGAGCCAAAAAGAATCTCCCTCCTAAAGAAGCGGTATGGAGCCAGTCAATTACAACCTCCCGATGAGAGGATTCATTAACACGATTGCCGGGGGACCGAACGGGGGAGATTCCCAGTCAAGCAGGAAGCGCACATCAAGGAAATTGGAGGAAGAGAGGTCGAGCCTTCCTATCGAAGGTCGAGCTCTCCAAGTTAATGGCGTCGAGTCCAATACTATTGTATTTAGTGATAGGAATATTGATGTAAGTCGCCCATTGGGAGTTGGTGAGTCGCCCGACGTCGTGATGGTAATCATAACAGATGTGTCGAACTTTGCTGTGGCATGCACTCTAGTTGATAATGGAAGTTCTGCCAACACTCTTTTTTACTCTACTCTTCAAAAAATATACCCAGGCAGCATGGAGATGCAATCGGTACGCACTTCTCTAGTTGGGTTCGGGGGTTTAGAAATCATCCCGATCAAAATCGTCTGGATGCCGACCTCATTGGGAGAAGCGCCCCAGAGACGAACCCTCCTCATTGACTACCTAGTCATCGAGGCCTTGTTCGCATATAACTTAATTTTGGGAAGACCCACCCTCAACAAATTTCAAGCGATTGTGTTAACCTTCCATCTAAAAATCAAGTGCCCCACCCCAACTGGGGTGGGAGAGATCAAATGCAATGTATGAGACACGTGGAAGTGTTACACAATCTCCTTGGAGAAAGAAAGAAAGAAAAGTTACAACCTCCCCCATCGGTTGGCCCATCGGTCGATGTCAACCTTGACTCCCTAGAAGGATCAACCTCTAGAAAGTGGAAGAACGAGGAATCTCTTATTAAGCCAATTGGAGAACCTAAAACCATCGAGCTGATCCCCGGTAACCCTGAGAAAATGACCTGGATCGGCTCACATTTAGGGGAGGGAAGAGAATTGATGCTAACTGAATTCCTAAGAGACAATGTCGATGTATTTGCATGGAGCCCATCGAATTTCCTGGGAATCGACCCCGAGGTCATTGTCCATCGGCTTAATGTAGATCCAACCGCCAAGCCGATCAAGCAAAAGAAAAGGACTTTTGGGGAAGAGAGGAACAAGATAATCGAGGAAGAAGTTAACAAGCTCCTCAAGGCGGGGTACATCATCGAAATCCAATACCCCAACTGGTTGTACAATGTGGTCGTGGTCCCCAAGTCGCTAGGAAAATGGCATATGTGCACCGACTTCACAGATCTAAACAAGGCCTACCCGAAAGACCCATACCCGCTCCCCCGGATCGACCTCCTAATTAACTCAACCACAGGGTGTGAAATGTTGAGTATGATCGACGTGTTCCAAGGGTACTATCAGATTTACATGGGACCTAAGGACCGATCGAAAATATCGTTCGTGGTCAAGAAGGGGATTTATTGCTTCCTGGTCATGCTGCTCTGCCTTAAAAACGCTGGCGCCACTTACCAATGGCTCGTAAACACAATGTTCAAGGGGCTGACTGGTTCAAGCATGGAGGTCTACGTTGATGACATGATCATCAAAAGCGATAAAGAAATCGACTACCTCGACCACTTGAGGAATTCCTTCGCCGTCCTTCGATAGTACGATATGAAATTGAACCCCTCAAAGGGCATTTATGGGGTCCCGGGAGGGAAGTTTTTGGGATACATGGTTAGCCAACGCGGGATCGAGGCAAACCCAGCCAAAATCAATGAAATTCAAGATATTGCCATACCCCAGACCATCGGAGACGTGCAGTGCCTTTGCAGACGGGTTATCGCCCTCAATCGGTTCATCTCAAGATCGACCGACCGGAACCTCCCTTTCTTTAAAACCCACAGGGTCGCAACCAGTCGACCAGTTAAAGGGGAAGAAAATCCGGTCGAACCCGTGAACAGTCGAAGAAAGAAAAAGAGAGATTTCAAATGAACAGTTGAGCACGAGAAGGCCCTGGCCAACCTTAAGGGCTACTTGTCCTCTCCACCATTGCTCGCCAAACCGGTCGATAGGCCTCCCTACCTTTACCTGGCCATGTCCGAAGAGGCCATTAGTTCAATAATCGTCACCATAGAGGGAAAGACCCACCAACCGATATACTATGTTAGCAAAGTCCTCCAAGGTAACGAGAAGAATTACTTGGAGGTCGAAAAGTTTGTGCTCGCCTTAGTGATCACCGCTCAGAAACTACATCACTATTTCCAATCCCACTCCATCGTGGTCCTAACCAACAAACCGCTGAAGCAAGTGCTGTCTAAGCCCGATATCTTGGGTAGATTGACCAAGTGGGCTATTGAGTTAGGAGAATTCAATATTTCATTTCTGCCACACATGGCAATTCAAGCTCAGGCTCTGGCGGACTTCCTGCTTGAAAGGGTGGGAGCACCCGTCAAGACCGATGGACCAGTTGATTCATAAGTCATGTACACCGATGGCTCCTCGACCTGCTAAACGGGAGGGGGCAAGGCGGGGTGTATTTAAGAAGTCGAGATGGCCTGGAGCTCGAGTTCGCCATAAAGTTAGATTTCAATGTCACCAATAATGAGGCAGGATATGAGGCACTAATGGCTGGCTTGAAAATCGCAGCCAACCAAAGAACTGACCATGTACAAGCTCTGGTCAATTCCTAGTTGGTAGCAAGCTAGGTAACGGGGGCGTAGGATGCACGCAAAACCTCGATGGTCAAATATTTGGAGAGGGTGAAGGCACTGAAGAATTGTTTTGCCTCCTTTACCCTCGATCAAGTGCCCAGAGAAGAAAACAGACGAGCAGACGCCCTCTCAAAATTCTCAAGTTCCTAGAAAGGAATAAGGGCCAGTTGATATTGTTCAGGGACTGCTTATCGAATAGAACCCTATCGGACGACGCTCTTGCCACCCAAAGACTCAGGTACCGAGCGACCTGATTTGCACTCAATCATTCCAGTCGATTATTCAAAAGATCGCCAGTAGGACCACCCCTCCGCTGTCTCAGCCGACGGGAGGCAGATGAGGTGATGAATTCCATCTATGGGGGAAGCTGTGGGAACTATTCGAGCAGCCGATCGTTGGCTCAAAAAATCACCCAAAGTGGGTTCTTTTGGCCCACTCTAGTCGAAAACGCTAAACAGTTCACCCAGAAATGCCCAAACTATCAATACCATTTCAACTTCAGCCGTCCCCCATGGAAATGATAAGTGTGGATGTATCGTGGTTGTTCGATCAATCGGGGATCAATATCATGGGTCCATTTCCACTAGCCCTCGGTCAGAGAAAATGCATAATAGTGGCGGTCGAATATTTCACCAAGTGGGTCGAGGCAGAAGCGGACGCAAAAATCACAGATGTCTCGGTCCGATCGTTCATATGGAAGAACATCATATGCCGATTCGGGGTTCCGAGGTTGCTAATCTTCAATAATGGAACCCAATTTCAGAGCAAGAGAACGATCGAATGGTGCTAAGAACACAAGATTGAACAAAGATTCACTTCGGTTGAGAATCCCCAATCGAACGGACAAGCCGAGGTGACAAATAGAGTACTAGTGCAGAACCTCAAGGCGGTACTCGAAACCCACAAAGGGGAATGGGTCGACGAGCTCCCGAGCGTGCTTTGGGCATATCGAACAACCCCTCGATCAGCCATGGGGCACATGCCATATGCACTTGTGTATGGTTCGGAGGCAGTTATTCCCGCAGAGATAATGCATGCAACTACTCAAGTGGCTCATTTTGACCCCGAACTAAACAGTTCCCCCCGTGAGCATGAACTCGAGGTCATACAAGAGCTGCGCGATCGAGCTTGGGTTAGATGCAAAATTATAAAGCAGTCGTCACCAAGACATGCAACAACGGAGTGGTCTCTCGAAATTTCCAAGTGGGCGATCTCGTCCTCAAAAAGGTTGAAGTCTTGCGCAACGTGGGCAAACTCAACCCGAATTAGGAGGGACCATACAAGATAACGAAGGACTCAAAAAACAATGCCTATCGATTAGAACATATGAGCGGTTGAGAGCTTCCTCGACCATCGGGGGCTGGAAACTTGAGGAAATTCTTTGTTTGAGTAAGTCTCACATCTTCCCCTTCTGTAACCGATCCGTTCCCTTTATCAATGTAAAGTTCCAACTCGATGCCATTATCTATGTAAAGTTTCTACTCGAATCCTTAAGCCCTTTTCTTATGGAACAAACTTTATGTTCTCCAAGTTTAATTTCATTATTATTGAAGCCACTCAATCTGATTGAATAATTATGCAATTGTTTTCGAATGGGGACTTCATAAGAAAGATAACATTAACAAAATGGATTTTTCCAAACAAACGATTAGTGAGGAATCGAACAGGAAAATAACAATGAGGAATCAAACGGGAAAATAGATTTTTCATTTCACAAAAAACGATCAGTTACAAAAAGCCCTAGTCTATTCCATTTATTTCATCCTCCTGACCAACTGAGTCCTCGACCGTCTCCTTCTTGCCAGTTTAGCCATCATCTCAATCGAGCCCTTGAACCTCAATCGGGGATGCATTGCCTGGACCTTCCTCATCGACATCGAGCTGTCGCTTGATTTCTTGCAGCTCCTGCTTCTCAATGAGCCCAGTGGCGTACCCTTATCATGACCCAGGTCTCGCAGGGCCGGGTTGGGGTTGTCTCTTGTTGAACGGGGCCCGCAGTCCTCAACCGCTGGCCGATCACTTCAATTTCGGGGTCAGAATCCATCTAGACCCTTGTTGTCGACCTCACCCTTGGCGGCGTGCCACATGGAGCACTGGTTGGTCTGCGTTGTTCGGGAAGTGGTCGGCCCCTACGGCCACTCGAGGGGGTCTTTCCGCCCAAGGACGATGACCTTTCTTGGCTGACGGATTGGGTTACTACCTTCTCAACCTTCTTATTCTGTGCGGCCTTCAGTCGAGCGAGCATGCCCTTGTATGCCTCCACGAGAACTTTGTCATCTACAACAAAAATCTGATCATTAGACCGATTAAAAAAATGAGGAAGATAATTATAGGGGCGGGGGTGAGCGGAAACATACCCAAAACGACCCCACGAGGTGCCTCGATCGAGGAGATGCCCGAACAGTTTAAAAGCTCCTCCTGAAGGAGGTAGCCGCTCCACAGCAGGCCCCGATTAAGCTGGCGGCTCTGAAAGTGGGGATCCTGCCAAGTCGGAATCCCTACCCCGTCGAACTCAATCTTGTCGATCTGATCGTTCTAGATATTCTGAACAGGGAAACTGGAGGCATGGCAGACGAAAAAGTACTTCGCCTTCAATTTTTCCCCGTATGAAGGCTGACGGGTTTGGATAACCCTCAGCCCCGACCAGGCCATGATATAGAAAAAGCCGCCTTGATTGGCTAGACCCAATCAGACGGAGTTTTGTACTTTAAAAAAGGCCGCAAAATTTTCTATCGATGGGGACTGGCCCAAGGACCTCATCATAACTATGAAGTTATAAATTATGCAGTGAGAGTTTGGAAAAAGCTAAGCGAGCGGAAGGTTGAGAGAATTGTAGATGGCCATTGAGTCGAACGAGATCGGGAACCTAAACCCATTCCACAATGCCTCCAAACGGATCACAATCGTGTTATGGGGCGGGCTTCCCATTCGTGAGCCGACGGGCAGGATAAAAGCTTCAAACTCCAAGGGGATGTGGAACTTGCTCACAACATTCTAGACCTCGGTCGGAGTCATTGCCGATGGGATATCGTCGTGCTCCCACTGGGTACAATAAGACTGCGGGACATCAAATTCCTTACCATCGTCCTCCACCTCATCGATCATGTGTAGTTTGACCTCTACCTTGTTACCAGATCCGACCGGGCTGGCCTTGGAAGAGGTCGAGCTGCTGCCCGTGCTACTCCCCTCGGAGCTACCCTCCGAGGAGCTATCTAATCCGACCTCTCTAATTAACCTACGACTATCCATGCAGGAATTAAGTAAAAATAAAGCTTTGAGTGAGAGGGATTATCTAGTAGAGAGGCAGATTGACCTAACAAAGCGAGAAATTCGAACAGTACGGGAGACAATCTGTAACGACCCCGATATTCCTTTATTAAACATAAATAGTAATTTTTACATATAACATATACAAAATACAAGAGTTACAACTTTCACAAAGAATACAAAAGTAACTTTATCAAGAAAAAGGCATCCAAACGTTTTCGCTGCGCCACTCTGATCCACTATCTCATTTCTTTCTAAAATAGTCACATAAAGAAGAATCAATGCGACGGTTGAGTAGAACTATTACTCAATCACATAAGGTGCAGGTGTGTGAAAGTTGCACATAAACACTTAAAATCACATAATACTCCCTGTTCATCACATATAATGATGTAATGCCTTATAACTCCCACCACGATCAAACAATCAATAATCTAGCTGAGTCACTCCACGATTCCACCAATCCCAATCGAGTCACAAAAGTGGTCATAACCCGAGTATATGCCAAAGCCTACGACCCACTCTCACATGGAACACTCCGTCCATATGAGGAGGGATTAGGAGATGGAGGGCTGGAACAATTAACACCGGTATATCCAATAGAATGTCCCGGCGGAACCCAACCACATCCATTCCACAATATTTCGAGCCCAACACATAATTGAGAAATAATTTCTCATAACACATATATCTTATCAAAGGTAATAATGATCATGTTGCCTAAACTACTTATGAGAAAGGTAACAATTTAGGCAAAATGATCTTATTTAGGTAAAAAGAAAGGTTTATATATGTATATATATGGGTAGGAGATATTCTATAAATATAGAGTGTTTTGAGTGTTTAGAGTAAGGTGAGTGTGGGCGTGTGTGTTTTAGGCGGGATTTGTGTATTTGTGTGGAAAATGAAGGTAATGCCCCCCTTTTTATAGAGTTTAGGGCAAGAAATACAATTATTATACACTTTAAAGTCATTTTCTAATTATTATTATCTTATCATATCTTATCCTAATCTTATCATAGTCTTATCTAATGTTATCCAAATCTTATCTAATCTTATCTAATCTTATAAAATCTGAAATCATATCTTTATTTAATTCAAAATTCGAATTTGTATTTATTTATTTTTGTAAAAATCGAAAATTAGGGTTTTACGACATAAAATCTAAAAATTCATACTTAATTTAGAAAAATTACAAAATTTTGAAATTTAATATTTATAAATCTGAAATTATATGTATATTTCCTAGAAATTATAAATTTAACATATAACTTTTTGAAAACTGCAATTTTGGACATTGAATTTCAAAAATTCTGTTAGAATGTCAAATTCCTCTAAAATTTGGAAAATTATGTAATTTATTCGAAATTGGATCTTCTCCATGCATAAAAGTCTAGAATACTTATTTATATTATTTTTGAAAACTTATAAGTATTTAATAGATGAATTTTCCAAGAATGGTAATCAAAATTCGAAAATTAGTAATATACCGTTCAAATTGTAAATTACTCTCAAAATCAGACTAAAATTTAAATAATAAAGATTACCGGGTCATAACACAATCGGTCGGCATGGCATAAAATATTTTTGCGAAATGGTGAAGTCAATGCCTGGTCCACCACCCCTGTTTATAGTGGGTAAAACGATGCCCTTGAGAATCCCAACTCACATAATTATTACAGCTGTGACTTTTCAAATTCCTGACGAGAACAACCCGATCGAACTTACTCCCCTGGTCGGCTCTACACCCGATCCGAGGAGTGGGGGGCTAATAACGTGGCATATTTTTGACTGGACTTCTCGACTGCCTTTCATGCGCCACACTCACCGCTTCCCACTGCTCAAAGTCCTTGGAAACGTTTCTAACCGGGTGCTCGTATATCAATCGAATTGGCAAACCTCTCATAACCATCCCCGATGAGCCCGACCGGACAATCCCTCTGTCGATCGGGTCCGTGTCCTCGACCCCTCAAACCCATCTCCTCGAGCCCTATGATAGATTTCGTGATTGACTAGGGCCATACCGGATCCGACAGATCCTTGCTAACATTAAATGCTCCGTCAATCCAGGGTATGGGGATGCCACTGAACCCCATACCTCATTAATTGAGAGCCAACTACTACCTATTGACCCTACCATTAGGCTTAAGGGTCGTCTATATCAGCTCTTGACAGCCTACTTGGCCTAGGGGGCCCACTAGAGCGTGGTTTACATGGACATACTATAAATACCATTGCATTTATGGTAAGAATCTATCATTAATTACTCTTAACACCCTAACTCTGCTCAAATTTAGACAAAACTAATCCGCTGACTTAAGCATCAGAGAGTCTTAGCCGAGACCCATCTCGACTAGCTCACGTTGCCTTTCCCTTATTGCAGGTCAACTTCCTGATCAAATACCTTCATTCACATACTCGACCAGAGTTTCCGATCAAAGTTGACCAGCTCCCAAAATCGACCCCCATGAAAATTATCTAAATAGATTTTTGTTATAATTTTTGTTTTTGATATTTTAATTTATTAAATATTTGTCACAAAAAGAAAAGCTGAATATTAAAAGATAAAGTCAAAGGTTAATATTTTTAATTTAAAAAAATAATTCGTTAATAAATTATAAAAATTACTAAAATTAAATTACAAATATTGATAAAACTAATGAAATTTATTAGATAATTTAAATTTAAAAGACTACAAAACAATATTTTAAGTATAAAAAAAACCATTCAATAACCAAAGAGTTTATTTGGTGCAACGGTTTTATGCTCCAATTACAACCCCGACGTCCTGTGCTCGACTCTCCTTGAGCACAAAAAAAAAAGCACTTAAGGGAGCTCGGGTTCAGGTTTGGGCGTGGGCGTGGGCGTGGGCATGGGTTCGGGTTAGGGTGCGGGGCAGCACTGCGGGTTTTGCACTTTTTTTTTTTTTTGCATTAGCCACGGACATGCTTTTTCAACATTAAGTGGCTAAATTTGGCCACGGACTGGCCGTGGCTAATGCCCGTGTCTAAAAATTCATGGCCATTAGCCACGGCCTAATCTGTGGCTGAGTAAGGCCGTGGCTAAGATTAGCCACGCTACTTTTAGCCACGGATAAAATCCATGGCTAAATCTTTTTTTTCTAGTAGTGTTTGTGACAAGATTCCATCGCCACTAAGTTGTCACAATATATGTGTCACTAATTATCACTTTTGCACTATATTGCCATCTTTTACAATAAGTAATCACCATTGACATTATGCATACTATGTTTTGTGACAATATCAATTTGTTGTCACTAAATTTATATAATTAATGATAATTTTTTGATTATTATTTATTTTATTGTTACAAATTTACTCATTTTTTTGTAGTGAGGTAAAAGTACTTAAAAAACCAAAGCACTATATGGATGCATACCTTCGAGATCAAAATATGGGGGAGACATAGTATTGTACTAGAGTTTATGGTCAACCCATGATATATATTGAAGGCAAGACATATGGTCACTCATCAAAAGCCTAAGACCGCATAATTTAGAACCTTGGCTTCTTCTTGGCGTCCTTAACGGGGTACTTTTCCAACATGAGCTCTTCAATATGAATACTTGGCCTAAGTGCTTGACGTATGTGATCTCATCATTGTCATTGGTTTTCATGGATCAAAAAACACTTGGAGCAATAAGCGCATGGGGATGGAGAGAAAAGAAGGTAAACTTAATATAGCGCAAATACGGAAAGGCCCAACTTAATTATACCCGAAGGCGAGCTAGCCTCCGACATCTTCCTATGGTCGTGTCAGACCACATGGTACTCCTTCTGCAACTACAAGATGAGAGGCTAATATAAAAAGGTTGTTTCGGTTTGAACAATTTTGGGTGAAACGACGAGAGACGGCAACAATTGCAAGCAAAGCTTGGGAGAACACAGATAGGGGGAAAGCACATGCTATATGAGAATCAGAAAGAAGATAGAAAAATGTGCACGTGATCTTGAAAAGTGGAACAAATGTGTCAATTCAAGACCAAATTTGTCAAATTGAACCAACATACGGAACTAAATGTGCAACCATCAAACTTATAGGACGAAATTTGAAAATAAAATTTCACTTACAGGACCAAAAGTATAATTAAGCCTTATAAAAATTAGCTTTTACTTTGTCATTTGAGAAATAAGATTATTGGCATAAAATATTAAATATTAATTTATTATTGTTCTATCTATTTATTAATTTCATTTATATATCTACCTATTCTCCACTGATTTCTCATGATTTAACTAACCTTGTTCTGCATTGAGCAAAATCACGAATCATAAATGAGAGGGAAAAAAGGAACAAAAAGGAAAAGAAAACAATTGAATCAAATTAATGATGAATGCATATGGATTCTAAAACAAGAGTAAATAAATAAATATGATCAAAAGAGGATTGATTCAAGAAATAACAAAGAATGACTTTTCTCTAAATTAGGATTTCTTGCCTCACCAATCTCCCAAATTGTGGATAATAAGCACAATGATTTTGATGAGTCAAAATAGAAAAGGTAAATCTATACTATAAATAAATTATTTATAGGGTCTAATAACCAACTTGTTGTCTTTTGATTTCTTTGGTCTCTCACATGTCTAATTTATTTTCTCTCTCTTCTCCTACTATCAACGTGTTTTTAATTTCTTTATTTTCTCATTCTCTCTCCTTTATCAATATTGATGTGGCACATTTTCGCTCGCCCTACTCGTGGCACATGTCATCCCAAAATCCAATCGGAAGTGAAAGAGTCAGTTTGACCGGCCGAATATACAGGTTTTCGACTATGTTTGTTTGATCTAAATCACTTGAACAGGTGTTGACGTCAAGTTGTACGGTTAAGGACGAATTGAACGAGCGCGTTACGTTTTGATCGGATCCATGCCGTGCCCTTATTCCTTATTAATTAAGAGTCAACTAATGCTACTAAACCAAACCTTCAGATTTATGGGTCAATCCACATCATCACATAATGGTCTACTAAGCCTAAGAGCCCCATAGGGGAAGATTTACTTGGACACACACTATAATACCCTCACTACAGGAAAAAAGCCATTTTCTGGCAGAATTTCAACAGGAATCATTCGGCCTGAAAAAACTCCCCCGGTGGGCGGAATTCCTCTTGAATTCCCCTGGACGAAATCTGGCGGAATAGTCCCCCAGAAAGCTACCGGAATCTTGTCCAGGGGAATTCCGACAGAACATTCCGTCAGATTTTAGCCAGACGGCAGCCTCCATTGCCGTTGTCGCCGTTGGACTAGCCGCCGCACTGTCGTTGGTGAGTCCGGTAGCCTCCATCGCTGTTGGACTAGCCGCTGCACCACTGTTGCCACCGCTGGACTCGCCGCTGCGCCCCCTCCTCCGCCTTCGGACTCACCCCGCGACTACCAACTGCCACCATTGGAATAGTATCCCAAAATATTCAAATATTTGCAACTACATGGATTTGAACTCATGACCTTAAAGTTGAATGACAAGCACTCCACCACCAAACTATATTATGAAGTTGTGATATGTTTTGTTTTGTTTTATACTTATTATATATTTGTTTGATTATTTTTATTTTAATTAATATATAAATATATGTATACCTATAAATATATTATAAATCATTAAAAGATAGTATAAATAATAATAGTTAAAAGATAGCATTAACACTATATAAAAATATGTATTACACATACTATATAAACATATATATATATTTATATATATACACCTGATGCGGTCCGGATTTGGTTGGTCCACGTGTCCGAATACTGCGCACTCCGAAATAGTATTTGCTGGTGGCCCACCTGCTAAAGAGGGAGAAGCGCACGTGAGACTAGCCGGTTTTGCCCCGGCGTAGGCTCTCCGACGCTCAAGTTAGTGGTAGGTTCAAGAAGAGGAAGATGAACAGTAATGATATCAGCTTGGTTTGCAAGGCAATGCGTGTCTTACCCTTGAGTGGAGAGTCGTGTGGAGCTTTTATATGAGAGTGAGGAACCTGATGTGACGTGGTTGGTGGGATCCGGTCACTTTAAGCCCTGTAGCTGTTATAATAAGTGCTTTTTGTCCCCCTTTTTTCAGTCTTTTGACGGCTGCTCTCACTCGTCTTTAATGAGGGGTCACACCCGGCATTAAACGAATATCTTGGGCATTTATGACCAAGGATTGTATTTATGACTTGGCATTTAATGCGCCCACGTCTGATGGGATGGACCCATGTGCCAACGTGATGCAGTAGGTGGCAGTGGGTTGCGCCTGCCAGTAACCTCCAGCTGTACTTGTCCCGTCAAAGTACCCATCTTTGCAACGGCTATGGGATTTGGCCTTCGATGGGAGCACCGTTGAGGGCAGTTCCTTCATTCGAGGGCACCCGAGCTAGCCTGTTGTTTTGTGGGTCTTCTTAAGGGAACGAGGATGGCTTGTGAGCCCTTTCGAGGGCCTTTGTGACTTCGAGGGCAGCAATTCTACACTTGGCGGATTTGTGATTTTTGGGAGATTACGATAACATGGCATGGTGAAATGGCACTTGACTCATCATTAGCCCCCCCACTCTTGAGTGTGACGAGGACGTCAGCCTTCAAGAGTGCATTTATTAACAGGATGTCAGACGTCCCTTCGTTTTTTGAATTTGAAGCGCCATTAGGGTATGAAGAGCCGCACCTTTTCAGCCTGTCAGTCCACGCGTCTATTTGGGGGGACGTGTCATGTCCCCAGCTATTAACTTTGGGCGGCTGAAGGGTTTTCACGCGAAAGGGCGTGTTCTGTCGCCATTATTGCAGGCCTTTATGGGTTATCGTGCCCGAGGTGCCATAATGGTGGGTGATTTCCCGTATAACCTATAAATAGTTTCGGGTTTCACCACAATCTGACTTTTCCTTCCACCTGCTATACTTATTCAAACGACTGGCTTAAGGATTTTCACCACATTCACAACATTCTCAAGTTCTCATTGCCATTCCAGGTGAATCTTCTTTTCCTTCTCAAATTTTCCCTTCTTTTTTGTAAAAAACCCTAGCCGCCATGGGACCAAAGAGAAAGATACTGGATGACTCTGACCCCACACCTGAGGACTTGGCGGTGGAGAGGGAGGTTCGCCTCCCCTCCCAATCGGTTTCAGGCACTGGGCCGGGTCGCGCCAATGAGGACACAGGAGCTACGCTTGCCAGGGCACCGTCAGAGGGCGGCACGAGAGGCGAGGCGCCGGGCAATGCGCCGGAGGTTGTTCGCCCCCGCCCCAAGAGGAAGACGTCGAGGCTCGCTAGGGGGGACGCAGGACTGAGCGAGTCCCCGGCAAAAGAGCTCGAAGGCGCGAGGTGCCGGAATGGGCAAATTTCAGACGACCTCTCTCCCCCGGGATATCTCCAGCAACATTACAGTGGCAGAGGTCGAGAAAATCAGGGAAGAATATGGGGTTCAGTTCCCCATTCACATGCCGGGCCCAACGGAGAACATGGTAGAGCCAAGGGAAGGGTGTGTGGCCCTCAATCTTCATCACTTCGAGGCGGGATTGCGCCTTCCTTTTCCCCCCGAAGTCCGGCGATTATTGGAGTTCACTGGGGTTTGCCCCTGTCAATTGGTGCCGAACTCCATCAAGATCATCATTGCCTTCGTGGTGATCATGAAGTGTTTGAAGGAAGAGGCAAGCCCCACCAATTTTTTGGAGTTTTTTAGATCGAACGAATCGGTTCGGTCAGGCCTAGGCGAATTAGCTGAGGATGAGCCTGGGTTCTTGTATCTGTCGGCTCGTTTCGGCTCCTCGAAGGTGTTGGACGGCTTCAAATCCTCCCATGGATCGGGATGGAAGAGGAAGTTTGTCTTTGTGGAGGATCGAGGGCAGTTGGGGATGCCTTCGAACTGGCGTCAACCTCTAATACTCAACCGAAATCATTTCCACGAGGAGCCAAGTTTTGACGAGGGAAAGGTGGGGGATTTGGCAAAGATGGGGAGGATGTGCGCAGTTTATCTAACCTCTAAGGACGTACTCCGCGCGTGCCGCCTCTTGAATGCCACTGGTGACCCCGGCCCTGGCGAGCGTCCCGGTACGCGGTGTCAACCCTTTATCAAGAACCACCTTAGGGCCTAAGTCTTCTTCCCCTCGTTTTTTCTGCATTTTATGTTTTTTGTCGAGGTTCTTGTAGGATAATAGTCTGTTTTTGCAGCTTTACAAATTCTTGTAGACGCACGTAAAGCATTGTTGGCGAGGCTCGACCGCCAAAGACGCCAAACCCAACCCCCACGACCCAGGGTGACGCCGTTTCACAGACCCGTCACTCAGAAGGCGAGACGACCAAGGAAGGATACTAAGGCCGGGGAGGGTTCCAGCCATGGGGTTGGGGCCCCGAGGGAAGAGACAGAGGCTGAGATCCCTCGATCAGCCGAGGGGTTTAAACCAGCGGGGGGGCATCACCGGCCGAGGAGGCAACGGCCCCAAGGGGCGATGAGGGTGGCCCAGCGCCCACGGAACAAACAGAGGCTCCCACTTCGGTGCCGACTCCAGCTCCTAGGGCGCCGGCCCCTGCTACTACTCCAAGGCCTCCACCAAGGCCGACGTCAACTGGGGCTCCCACTGAGGCTTTGTCTCGAACTAGGGTAAGTTCTGCCAGCCCCCCCCACTGGGACAGCACAGTCAGCGCCTTCAACCCGGCCAAGTCCTAAGGGTGCCGCCCCTCGAAGGGTCTTGCCGGGGGTCTACATTCGCGAAGGGGGCACTGAGGGCTCTTGGAAGAGAGCGGCGGATGAGGAGGCTGCTCAGGGGGCCAAAAAGCAGAAGTTAATCCCCACGGGAAAAGGCAAACGGGTGGCAAGCCCCGAGCCCCCGGAGTCGGACGAGGAGGACGAAATTCTCAGATGTGTAGACGTGGGGCCCAGTAATCCTGTCCACCTCGAGCACCACCACTCTAATCTTTGTATCACCGGGATAGGGGCCAATGAGATGGATACGAAGATGAACTTGGCCCTTCTCCGGGGTCTTCAGTTTCCCAACGACCATCGGGCTCTATTGAAGTGCTCCATGGCTGATCTGGAGACCAATTTGGCCAACGCCCTAATTGGGGTAAGGATACACGCCCCAAACTTCATTTTATTTTATTTATTTTATTTTTTGAACTCATTACTCATCTGTCGACTTTCTGGTAGGTGGTTGTCCCCTTGTCTCACCATTTCCTCCGCCGTGCGAGCGTCTTCCGACGGGGGAAGAATAAGTACAAGAGGCTCCTCCGAGAGGAGAAGAAAAAGAATAAACAGGCGCCTGTCGAGGTAGAGAAGTGCCTCGAGGAGACCGAAGTCCTTGCTGGGGAGCTGGCCTCGACAAACGATAATATTCGAGGGCAGTTGCAGGAGAGCCAGCAGCTCCTCGAACCTGCCCAGACACGTATTACGGAGCTCGAGAAGAAATGTGCGGGTCTGGACAACGAAGTCAAACGCACGGCCCAAGCTTGGGAGGAAACACAGGAGTTGTGCGAACGGGCCAAAATGGCTCGCGACTTCGCGAAATAGCGCCTCGAGGTAGTTAACAATAGAGCTGCCGAGGCGGAGGCCAAGGCTTTCCGCAACTATGGGGAAGGCGTCAAGGCGGTGCTTCAAAGAGCGGAATGGATATTCCCTGCACGATGCCATAAGAGGGTCAAGCGGGCCTTCTCGAGGTTCTTCGTGAGTGAGGCGTTCGACTACATCAGGACGCACCTCGGTTTCCAGGATTCTGCGGAGGCCATAGAACTGGTCCTCGATCAGCTCCAAAATCGAGGCGAATTAAGAGAGGACTTTGATCGAGAGTCGGTGGGGCTCTCCTTTGACCGCAGCGGGGCGCCGGTGGATGAGGCTTTGCCCTCGATGGGGAAATCCAAAGAGTTCGACTTCCAAGGAAGCGAATTCAACTTTGCCTTCCGCCGCCTCGATATTCCAACGTCGGAGACTGCGAAGGGCGAGTCATCGGGGGAAGAGGATGTTCAAATGCCTTCTGTGCCGGCTCCCGAGACCTGGAAGGAACGGATGGCCGAGCCTAGCACTCCCAATGACCCCGAGGACGGAAATGGAGAGGACGGAGCGGGGGCATTTGCCGGTGACGGGGGCGAAGAGGGTCAGGAGGATAGGCCCGTCGAACTCAGCGACTAGGTCCAATAACCCCCCACCCCTTTTTATGTAATCTTTCCCCCCCCCTTTTTTTTTTGTTTTTGCCCGCTTAAGTCCTTGTAACTTTTTCGCCCTCGGGCTTTTTTAATGAAATGGCCCACTCGAGGCTTCCCCTGTTAAGTAAAAAGATTAGTTCTCACGCCCATATTACTGTTATCAGTCTTTTCTTTATTTTTGTCGTTGAATGATACTTTGATGAAATCGAGAGGTGCTGTCTCATTTGTGTGAAGTTAAATGAAATTGGTTAAAGCATAAGTGGAATCGAGAGACATGGAACTTTTATCATTGCGCCAAGCCATATTTCACCAAGGCTTAATCGCAAATGTGCGAGAACACTTCAAAGATAATCGAGAGGAAAGGGATTTTTATTAAAACATTTCTTTACATTCGCTTTCCTCGAATCAAAAAGCGTCCTCGACACAAATTTCTACTAACTATTGAGGAAGGGGCGAGCAAACTTATCTTATACATAGAATTTTCTGAGATTCGAAGCATTCAACGGTCGAGGTAGTTCCCTTCCTTCCATGTCCTCGAGTCGGTACGCATTATTTTTTGAAACCTTCACAACTTTGTAAGGTCCCTCCCAGTTAGGGTCCAATTTTCCCACATGCTTGGATACTTCAACCTTTTTAAGGACCAAGTCACCAAGTTTGAAATTTCTGGGGCGTACTCCTTTATTGTATGCTCGGGCCATGGAGGCTTGATATTTTTGCATCCTCGACCAGGCTGCACCTCTTCTTTCCTCGAGCAAATTTAGCTCTGTGACTCGGTTCTCCTCATTCCTGGACTCATCGAAAAACGCGACTCTAGCTGTATCGTGCAATATTTTCGCTGGAATGACTGCCTCGGACCCGTACACTAAGGCATACGGGGAGTCTGCCGTCGCTGTTCGAGGGGTGATGCGATAAGCCCACAAGACCCCCGGTAACTCGTCCGCCCATTCTCCCTTGAAAGCACCCAGCACAGTTTTAAGGTTTTGGAGAATGATGCGGTTGGTTACCTCCAATTGACCATTGGCTTGGGGATTTCGCACGGATGTGAACCGTTGCTCGATGCCATGACTCTGACACCATTCCGTCGTGGCTCGACTTTGAAACTGGGTGCCATTATCTGATATCAGCACTCGAGGGACCCCAAAACGGCAAATGATATTTTTCCATATGAAGGATCGGACCGAGGCATCGGTAATTTTGGGAACGGCCTCCGCCTCGACCCACTTAGTGAAGTATTCCACGGCCACTATGGCGAACTTCCTTTGGCCTTTTCCCATAGGGAAAGGTCCAACTACATCGATCCCCCATTGATCGAAGGGCCATGAAATCTCCACATTCACCATCTCAGCAACCGGTTTGTGAGGGAGGTTGGCATAAAGTTGGCACTTCAGGCACTTTCGAGTGTACTCAAATGCATCTTTTAGAATGGTCGGCCAATAGAAACCGCTTCTCATAATCTTTTTGGATAGCGATCTCCCTCCCGCATGATTTCCACAACTCCCCTCGTGAATAGATTGCATTACCTCCCGAGCTTCCGAGGGGAGGAGACATCTGAGCGGGGGTCCTAGAAAAGATTTTCAAAATAACCTTCCCTCGCTGTCCAAGGCATACCTCGCACACTGCCTTCTTAGCCTCCTCGACTGGTTTTGGTCAGAAATCTCTTCTCCCGACAAGAAGGCGCGAATTTCATCCTGCCAACTGGGTTCGAGGGGCTAGATAGGCAGGATTGGAGCGCCCCCCTCACGGATTGCAGAGGTGTCGAGAGTCTGAAATCTGACTACATGATCCCTCGTGCCTTTTAGGGCACTTGCAAATTTAGATAAAGCGTCTGTACGCTCGTTTTCTTCCCTCGGAATCTGCTCCAAAGTGAAAGATTTGAAACTTTCCTTCAGCTTGGAAACATATTCGAGGTACTTGGTCATCATGGCATCCCGGGCTTCGTATATTCCCCCGATCTGATTGGAAACTAGTTGAGAATCAGTGAAGGCTCGGATATGGGAGACTCCTTCTCGAATTGCCAATTCGAGGCCAGCTACGACGGCCTCATATTCTGCTTCATTGTTTGTGACAGGGAAATTGAGCCTGATAGCGAACTCCACCACATCACCATCTGGGCTCTATAGGGTGATCCCAACTCCCCCTCCTTGCGTGGTGGAGGACCCATCTACATGCAGGAGCCAAGGGTCAGTGATAGGCGGACTTTCTTCCGGCAACCCCACTCTTTCGAGGAGGAAATCAGCCAGCACTTGGGCTTGGATGGCGGTTCTTGGTTGATATGATATATCAAACTCCCCGAGCTCTATAGCCCACTTGATAAGCCGGCCCGATGTGTTAGGCTTTGAGATGACTTGCCGGAGAGGCTGGTCGGTAAGCACTACCATTGAATGTGACTGAAAGTACTGTCTCAGCTTCCTTGCGGAGTGGATGAGGGCCAACGCAAATTTCTCTATCTCCAGGTAGTTCTTTTCTGGCCCTTGCAACACTTTGCTGAGGTAATACACCGGTAGGTGCTTCCGATCTCTTATTACGACAATTACTGAGCTGACAGCTTTTGGAGATACAGCGAGATACACGTACAGCTTTTCTCCTGGGTTCGGTTTTGCTAGCAAAGGCGGGGCGGCCAGATATTCTTTGAGCTCGCGTAGGGCTTGCTCGCATTCGGGGGTCCACTGAAAATTAGGAATTTTCCTCAATTTTTTGAAGAAGAGGAGGTTCCTGTCCGCCAACCGAGATATGAATCTATTCAATGAGACAATCCGGCCACAGAGCCTCTGGACGTCCTTGATTGATTTGGGAGAGCCGATTTTTTGCAGAGCCTCGATTTTCTCTGGATTGGCCTCGATCTCCGTCTCGCTGACCATGTAACCCAGAAACTTCCCCCCTCGAACTCCAAACGTGCATTTCGAGGGGTTGAGTTTTAAACCAAATTCCCTTAGTACTTGAAAGACCTCTCTAAGGTGTTCGAGATGGTCTCTTTCCTCCGGGCTCTTAACGATCATGTCATCCACGTACACCTCGACAATCCGTCCTATCAACTCTTTAAAGATAAGATTCACTAACCTTTGATAGGTCGCCCCCGCGTTCTTTGCCAAATGGCATAACCAGGAAATAGTAGATCCCCATCTCCACCACAAACGAAGTCTTGGATTGGTCTTCCGGGGCCATGGAGATCTGATAGTACCCTTGATAGGCATCCATCATACTCATCATTTCGCAGCCTGCCGTCGAATCGACAAGCTGATCGATTCGAGGGAGTGGGTAGGGGTCCTTTGGGCACGCCTTGTTGAGGTTCGTGAAGTCACTGCACATTCTCCACTTTCCTTGCCCTTTGGGGACCACTACCACGTTGCACAGCCACTCCGGGAAGTATATAGGCATGATATAGCCAGCCTTCAGTAACTTATTCACCTCCCCCTCGATTATCTTGTTTCTTTCGGCCCTGAAGACCCTCTTTTTCTGTTTAACAGGCTTGAATGTGGGATCGACATTCAAGCGGTGTACAATGACCTCGGGGCTTATTCCAGGGAAGTCCGAGGGCTGCCACGCGAACACGTCCTTGTTCTCTCGCAAAAAGTGAACAAGCATCATCTCCTTAGTCTGATCGAGTTGAGCCCCTATCTTGGTCGTTTTCTCGGGGTTACCGAGCTCCAACTCGATGGTCTTAGATTCTCCAGTGGGCTCGATCCTACTGTCCTCGAGCTTCCTCGTTTTCGTCGGGGGCAGTTTTGCCCATCTGGAGTCGCTATCCGAGCTGGCCTCGGGTGATTTCCTTTTCGAGGACCCAGGCTTCATCCCAAGTGAGACTGAATAGCAGGTCCATGCGTCAACTATATCGCATCTCACCTGTCCGATCCCAGTCTCGGTGGGGAACTTCATCATCAGGTGGTAAGTCGAGACCACTACGCGGAATGCATTAAGCGCCGGTCGGCCCAGGATTAGATTACAGGCAAAGGGGGCGTCCACCACTAGGTAGTTCACCATCAAGGTCCGTCGGTGGGGCTCTTTGCCGAGGGATGTTGGCAATTTGATTTGCCCCAAGGGGTGAATCTGGGGCCCCCCAAAGCCTACCAGGGGCGTCCTCACCGGCTCCAAGTTGATTTTTCCCATTTCCATCTTTTTTAAGGTCGAGTAGAATAGGACATTGGCTAAGCTTCCGTTGTCAATTAAAGTTTTGGTAATGGCGAAGTTGGCTACGTCGGCCGTTACCACCATAGGATAGTCGGGTTGCTCAGTCAGACCTTCTGGACTCTGGACAGGGATCTTGTCATTTTCGGTGAACTCGATCGAGCATCCCTCGATGGCATTAACCTACTGGGGGTAATCCGGATCCTCGAGAGCAAACCGGTTATACCGGAGCTTCCTGCCAACTTTCTTTCGAGAGGATCTAGTATCACCCCCTGCTGGTCCTCCCGCGATCATAAGGATCGTGCCCTTTGTGGGGTGATTGTTGCTTAGGGGCCTCTTGCCGGCTTTTTTTGAAGTCTCTGGATGCCTTTGTGGGCTCGCCTTTCTAGGTGACCTCGACCGATCGCGATGGATTGGGGAGGCCTGGTTGTCATAGTACTCCAGCTTCTTAACAAATTCCTGGAGCTTCCCGCCATGAATCAGGGCCTCGATCTTGTCTTGTAAGTTATAGCAATCCTCCGTGTTGTGCTCATGTTGTCGATGATAGGCACAATATTTCCCACTCCTCCGGGATTTCCTCCCCTCGGGCATCCTCTTAGGCGTTGAAAACGCGTGGCACTCGTGGAGTGAAAAGATCTCAGCTGGGGTCTTGGTAAGGGGAGAGTACTCTTTGTACTTCCTGACCACCTCCTTCCTTTCCTTGCCCCTTGATTTGTCTTCCCGGGGTTTGGTACTACCTTCTCCCTTGGCCTTGGGCGGGTGTTTTATGAGGTTGAGCTCCTCAACCTCCATGTACTTGGAGGCCAGCTGTTGAATCCCGGCGATGGTACGGGGGGCCTGCATAATAATGGCCTCCGCACATTTCTCATTCTTTAGGGCTTGATATAGTGCATGCCGGACAAACTCGACCCCCACATCTTCCACTTTGAGGAGCTCGTTGTTGAATCATTCCATGAAAGCACGCAGGCTTTCATCTTCTCTCTGGACTACTCCATACAAATGCGTATGGGACAGCTTAGTAGACATCTTGGCAGCGAAGTGGTTCAAAAACCGGTCTGCTAATTCTTCATAGGAAGAGATGGACTGTGGCTCCATCTTCTTAAACCATGTAAGGGCGATCCCTTGGAGGGTGGTAGAGAAGAGACGGGCCCATACATGGAGGTTGCTGGTTGCCACCCCTACTACGTCCTCATAATGAGTCAGGTGCTCCAACGGGTCCGTAGTACCGTCATAACGGGGCAGGCTGGTGGGCATGCGTTCATCCGGGGCTAATCGGGACTCGGCAATCTCAAAAATAAATGGAGACCTCTCCAATCGGTGGTTGTAAGGAGGCAGTTGTCGCGTTACTTCCACCCTGACTCTTCTATCTCCTTCGCGTCGCCTGGACAGGCGTTCTATCTCATCCAGTAGGTCACTGACCTGTTGGCGCATGCGAGCCAGCTCTTTAGGCTCCTCCCTCCTTCGAGGTCGCGGATGGTGACCACTGGTTCTAGATCTGGCGGGAGCATCTACGACGTTTTGTCCAGGAGGAACCCTTCAAGTGGCTATATTGCCTGATTCAGCGACCTCTTCCCTGGGGTTATGTCTATGACTCCCTTCACGCGGGGACTGGCTCCGGCAGGGATCATGGTGCTCGTTGCGGCGAGATACGGCTGGGGGCCCTACCTCATTAGGGGATGGAGATAGACTCCCGAATAGTAACCGGACTAAGGTTTGGTCATCGCAGGCCCCCAACAGCTGTCTGACCCGGCTGATGGGGAGGGTGACCGTATGCTGAACCTGCTGCGTCCCTGCTGCTTGAGCTGGTACGGGATCGTGGGAAGGTCCTGCTCCCGGGCCAACGGGCAGTGCGGGTGCAGTAGGTTCCTTTCCTCTGTTTATGATGTTGACGCCTTCCTCTGCCCGTTGAGTCACTTCGGGAGGGTCGCGGTGGCCCCTCTCCGATGTGGCGGACATGTGAGTTCGCCGGGTGTTCACCATTCTTCTTGCTTGAGAAAGAATCACCTCTTGAACATGATTAGGCCCTTCCTCTAGCGCCAAATGATGCGGTCCGGATTTGGTTGGTCCACGTGTCCGAATACTGCGCACTCTGAAATAGTATTTGCTGGTGGCCCACCTGCTAAAGAGGGAGAAGCGCACGTGAGACTAGCCGATTTTGCCCCGGCGTAGGCTCTCCGACGCTCAAGTTAGTGGTAGGTTCAAGAAGAGGAAGATGAACAGTAATGATATCAGCTTGGTTTGCAAGGCAATGTGTGTCTTACCCTTGAGTGGAGAGCCGTGTGGAGCTTTTATATGAGAGTGAGGAGCCTGATGTGACATGGTTGGTGGGATCCGGTCACTTTAAGCCTTGTAGCTGTTATAATAAGTGCCTTTTGTCCCCCTTTTTCCAGTCTTTTGATGGCTGCTCTCACTCGTCTTTAATGAGGGGTCATACCCGGCATTAAATGGATATCTTGGGCATTTATGACCAAGGATTGTATTTATGACTTGGCATTTAATGCGCCCACGTCTGATGGGATGGACCTATGTGCCAACGTGATGCAGTAGGTGGCAGTGGGCTGCGCCTGCCAGTAACCTCCAGCTGTACTTGTCCCGTCAAAGTACCCATCTTTGCAACGGCTATGGGATTTGGCCCTCGATGGGAGCACCGTCGAGGGCAGTTCCTCCATTCGAGGGCACCCTTGCTAGCCTGTTGTTTTGTGGGTCTTCTTAAGGGAACGAGGATGGCTTGTGAGCCCTTTCGAGGGCCTTTGTGACTTCGAGGGCAGCAATTCTACACTTGGCGGATTTGTGATTTTTGGGAGATTACGATGACGTGGCATGGTGAAATGGCACTTGACTCATCAACACCATATAAACATATGTATACCTATACATGTATGATAATAACTCACATGATATTCTATCTAATTAAAAGATAGTATATTATAAATTAAATATATATAATATTAATAAATTAAATGGGGTTCAACCTTGGAGTAGCAAAAAAAGAATTTAAAAAAAAAATAAAAGCATCCAAATGGGGTTCAACTTTGCACCGATAAATTAAATATATATATATATATATAAATAATTAAAAGATAGTATAAATAATGATAGTTATATATGAAAGTTATATATGACTTCATAAATTTTAAAAAAAATCATTTTAAGGTTAAATTTTGTTGATAATGAAAGTTATATATAACTTCTTTTTTTTAAAAAAAATTCAAAAAAATCGGGGGAATTTTCCCTTGGTTTTCCGTCGGATTTGTTTTAAAAAAAAAGTCTAAAAAAAACTAGGGAAAATTTCCCTCGATTTTTCGCCTAAAAATAAAAAAAAAGTCAAAAAAAAGGGAGGAATTTGCCCCCGATTTTCTATCGAAAAATTTAATAAAAAAAACTCGAGGGAATTTCCCCTCGGTTTTGGCCGGAAAATAAAAAAAATTCGAAAAAACTGCTGGAAAATAAAAAAAAAAGTTGAAAAAAAATCGAGGGAATTTCACCCTGGTTTTCGCCCAAAAAATTAAATAAAAAAAAGTTGAAAAATAAACCGGGGGAATTTTCCCTCGGTTTTTCCCTAGAAAATTAAAAAAAAAATTGAGTGAAATTTCCCTCGATTTTTCTTAGAAAAATTTAATTAAAAAAAATCAAAAAAAATCTGAGGAATTTTTCCCGGATTTTTCGTCGGAATATTAAAAAAAAAAAGTTGAAAAAATTCCCTTGGTTTTCTGCCGGAATAATAAAAAAAAATTTCAAATAAAACTAGGGGTCGGTCCGCCGAAATTCCTCCAGGCAGAATTTTTCCGTCGGATTTCGGCGTTTTTCCTGTAGTGCCTGCATTTATGGTAAAAGCATTAATTACATGCTATCTACTTACGCTACTTGAATCTCTACTCAATCCGATCACTGACTTAAGCATTAGAGCGTCTTAGCCGATACCATCTCTGTTAGCTCACGTTGCTTTTCCCTTGTTGTAGGATACAACTTTCTCGATCAATCTCACACTTCTTATATTTGATCGGAGCAGTCGATCAGACCGACCTGTATCAAATGTGTATATATATATATATATATATATATATATTAACGTCTCTTTTATCATTTTTATCAACTTTTTCTTTTTTATATATTCTTTAATCTTATAATATTAATTTTATTTTAAACTAATTTTTTATAACAAATTTAATAAATACATCATAAATAATTAAAAAATGTGTAATCATGTTTCAAATCCAATAAATATTTTAATTTTATAGAATTTAAATATATAATTAAATTATATAATTAAATTATACTTTATTTTTATTTTACACATACATCGAGTGTGTCTGACCAACTAATGATTATTATTACCTAGCAGGTTACCAGTTAAAAAGAGAGGTATAAACTTGATGAAAACAAATTTAAATATACGCGACAATTAATTAAGGTCATATCTAATATTAAGTAGTACAAAGCTATCTTTTTATTAAAAGTCCCAATCTTTATCTTGCATATTTACCTTACTTTATCTTTTTATTTACTTTTATCAATAATAAAACTTAATTTAGCTTTCATTTTTTTCATAAATATGTGATTTAATTATATTTTATTTTATTTGACACACACATCCACATACGTTAGTAATAATTGATTTTATAGGCCGGTGAGGAGGAAAAAATGGGACTATATCTTCATTGTTAATAATATATATAAATCGTGTATTATTGAAAATAATAAAAATAATTATACATTTACCTTAATCTCCCTTCTTTATAAAACAGCATGAGAAAACTTGATAGTTGAGAATGAATGAAGAATAAATACAATATCCATGAGATTAAATATTTCACTTCATATTTCATATTTGTGTTATTGCTCATACAATACAATCTTTTTTTTGATAAATATCATACAATACTTTTATCAATAATAAAACTTAATTTAGCTTTCATTTTTTTCATAAATATGTGATTTAATTATATTTTATTTTATTTGACACACACATCCACATACGTTAGTAATAATTGATTTTATAGGCCGGTGAGGAGGAAAAAATGGGACTATATCTTCATTGTTAATAATATATATAAATCGTGTATTATTGAAAATAATAAAAATAATTATACATTTACCTTAATCTCCCTTCTTTATAAAACAGCATGAGAAAACTTGATAGTTGAGAATGAATGAAGAATAAATACAATATCCATGAGATTCAATATTTCACTTCATATTTCATATTTGTGTTATTGTTCATACAATACAATCTTTTTTTTGATAAATATCATACAATACAATCAAGATAATTAAAAAAAGGTAGTAAATAAACTATTATTTTTTCGCCTTCTAATCTTCACTTTATTCTTAAATTACTTGAATCAATATTTCAAGGAGACAATGAAAATTTGCAAAAGGAAACAGAATTGGTTATTGCAAAAACGAAGGGTGAATTTAACAACAATATAAGATAAACTAGTATTTAGCCCTGTGTAAAGGTATGAAAAATAGAGTTTTACGTATATATTTTTATAAATTTCTATTATAAAAGTAATTTGATAAAAATAAGTTAAACTTTTTCATAACATAGATTGATAAATAAATATATTAAAAAAAATTGTATCATAATAAAATATGCTCTATTTCAATATCAATTTGGTATAATTAGGGCAAGGAAGATTTTCAAATTTATGTAGAATCAAACTTTTTAATTAGTATTAAAGTAAATGAAAAATTGTGTAAATAAAATATTAATTTTGTTATTGGTTTGAATTAAAGTTTAATCCATCATAGTTTAAATATTTGATAATTGTTGGATTATTTCAGATAAACATGCATTACAAGTATACTTATTTAAATTCATACAAAAATATAGGCGCTTATTTGAATGGGCTCAAGGTTTCTCATTATATATATATATATATATATATATATATATATTTGAAGGGGAAATAAAATCAATTAGCTACTTTTCCCACAACACGAAATTAATCTACTTACATTAATCTTCAATATTTGTAATAGCAGAATTGTTGAACATATGTGTTGCATGTTTGCTTCATATATAAGAGATAGTAATTTAATTATAAAAGTTTTTTATGCTAAAAAAATATGGAAATTGACATAATCCCTCAAACATAATTGGTAAATTTACAAAACATTAATTTCCATAATTCCTTCCGTGTTAGACTTGATATATTCTAGGATATCTTCTATGCATAAATGATTTTCTTAATCCCTAAATGATTCAAAGAAGTGTATTATGGAAGGGACATAAATGATTCATTAATATTATAATTTAGTTTGAATGTAATTTCTCTTTTAATCTTTATTTTTTCCTAATTGTGTGTCACCCACAATTCTGTAATTTCAATTTGATTAACCAATTAGACTTGGTTCATATAAAGCATATCTCTAATTTCCCAATTAACAGTTTTAATCGACATGCTTATATAATTATGTTTGATGAATTGTTTTGTTGGTAATTGATGCATTTTCAACAATTGTTTTTACAGGACCATAAGATTGTCAACATACCACTAGAGAGAGGATAACCTATAGTTTAAGAATTAAAAGGTTGCTATATTTTTATAATGAAACTGTTTTATTTTTAGTAAGATATAAATTATAGAATATTCTTTTATTATTATTATTATTAAAAGATGTTCTCCTGTCATGCAGAAATCTAATGAAATTAATGATACGATTTTGTTAGCTAACAAAATTTTAAAAAATATATGCTCAAATATGGAAATTAAAAGTGAAGAATTATTTTAATTAATTTTGTTCTATGCAACAGGATGAGCGACAAAATTAGCATTTAAAAGGTATCTTATGTTATATGATTATCTTATTTCACTGTACATTTTTATATGTTAAGAAATATAAAATAAAAACAAATTTTATTTTTCAAAAATTTTAATTGTAATCAATAATCATAAAATTAAACCATTCTGATAAATAACAATTATGACCGTGCAATGTACTCTTTTTATGTTTAGTTACATTACTAATTTAGTTCTTTCCCTAATTTCCTCTCTTTTAAATTTCCTTTTTCAATATAAATGTGTTTTGGCACAATTTTCTTCCAGACATATAGCTATGATATATCAAAGTTATAGATATATACTTAACGCTCTCTATCGATTAATATGTTTAATTAATTAAATACTAATTTAATTAATTTTCTCAATTAACTAATTGTCTCCATTAAGTGATAAAGTTCAAATAGATTCAAAGTTTGGATGGAAAAATAATTCTTTTCAGAACTCCATGAGCCATGTAACTCTATGGGAAACCTGGTCGTGCACAGTTCAAAATAGTTAAAAAACGGAAAAAAAAAAATAACACCATTAATCATCCATTAAACCATGAAGAAACCTAATGGCCACCGTCACATGAAACAACAACTGGAAAGAAAGAAGGAAAAAACAAAAAATCCTCAAAACCGACGTACGTCAAGACTCATGCAACATCATCAACATCAACTGCTTAAAATTTACTCTTCTTGCCGCTCCAATTATCATCGGCCGCGTCGTTCTTCCTTTTTTTCTCCAAATTCATTGTCTGATCTCCGGCAATTTTTTCATCTTCATCTTCAGTATCTTCTACCCGCAGTCCATCGAAAGTTTTGTCCTCCACTTTTTCTACTCCATCTTCAGAATCCTCTACTTGCAATCCATCAAAAGTTTTGTGATCGACTTTTTCCACTTCATCTTCGGAATCCTCTACTTGCAGTCCATCAAACGTCTTGTCATCAATTTTCTCTTTTCTATCCTTCGAGTGTTCCACTATTTCTTTTGTAAACGGACTTTTCTCTGGGCTATCGTTCGGCGATTTTCGCACACCTTTTTTATTCTTTCTTTTGGAGAGTTTTTTATGGAATTTGTCGAGATGGTTGAAGGCATCAGCAGTCCCGTGCAACTGCATTGAGAGGGCAGGGGATGAGCCATTGTGGGAGGCGGCAAAACGGGACATCATATTTGCTGCTCGAGATAGCGATATAGGCTTACTTGAGATAATATGCCCCTTTATTCTTCCGAGATTTTGCATACTGGTTTTGATGAAAGGGTTTTGTGGTTTATGTTTTGATATAAGCCAGGGGTTTTCTTAATAAAACATGTCTTCTCTTGGGTACATAGAGGGTTTATATAAGGGGATTTCATATCAATTAAATCTTAATTGTCAAGAGGATAAATGCAAGCATATCAATCAAAATCTCTTTGCCAAAATATCTTGAACAAATTTCTTTTTTTTTTTTTTTCTTCTTGATATATCGGTGCCTTGAAGTAATAATCATATCAGAATAATCAACCTAATCTAATTAATGATGGAAATTTAAATTAACATTTAGGAATTTATAAGCTCTGTATAAATTGTTTCTTTATTAATAATCTCTAGATACAATTTTTTCCCCCCGAATGATATCTCTTGATATAATATAACAAACCTTTTTTTCCCCGAATGATAAAATTAATGAGAGTGCATGCGCCTTCTGTCCAAAATTAACGGTGGTACTGTTTTCACAGTAAAATAGTATTTAGCACGACTGAAAGTGCTATCATGATAATAATGAGACTAAAAGTACAAAAAACCTTAATTATGGGACCAAAAATGCATTTCCCCCCCACTTTCACTATGGTCATCTATTTATGCGGTTCAACAATTGAAGTAAAAATTGAATAATGTTAAAAAATTGATAATTTAAGAATAAACTGTGCTAAAAATTATAAGTTTGGCTTGGAAATTTAAAGTTAACCGGATCTTTTTCTTTCACAAATTGGAAAATTTTGAACTAGGAAAATTTAGTGACGTGGCTACAAATTAATTAAATAAGTGATGTGGAGACGAGAAGGTGTGAAAACTTTATATCAATTTGTTACTGATGCAACTTGTACTTGAGTGGACAAAATGTTAACTAATTTTTATTTACCCTAGCTACTTAAATAAGCTAATGATTATGGTTTTTTTTGACATATATAGTTTATATGTATATATTGCTTCAGATAACTTGGTATTGGTAACAGATTATAAACGTGAATATAATAAATAACTTGAACTATGTATTAATTATTCCCTTATAATCTGCTCAAAACTACACAAAAATTTAAATAAATATTTAAAGATTTTTTATACGAAATAGATAATCGGATTGTATAGTAGATATTACTAAATAAGTAAATTATGTGTAGTATATATAAGGTGTATGCCAAAATTCAAAATAAATGATTTTGTATAAGTATTTATGTTTATTATGTATTTTTGTACAAAAAAAGATATAAAATATTTATTATAAATACAAAAGTTTCTATGTATTTTACGAGATGATTTAGAATTATCTTCATAAGAGATATAAACATATAATATCTATATATAACAAGGTATGTGATATATTTCTTAATATGAACACGAATTGAAAGTTTAAAAATACTTTCAAGTATCTAAACTGTATCTTATATAAATACAAAAATAATAAATATTTATATTTACTTAACATAATTACTTCAAAGAAAAGATATGAATAATTCGTTACAAATATTTTAATATTTAGTTAGGTACTCTATATTTGTGTATATATTAAGCATTATTACATAGTGTTTGCATAAATTTTTGACAGCTACACCGATGTGGTTACCCAGGGTTCGAAGTCATTGAGTTCGATGAGAAAATAGTAAATTCGAAGGGGGTTTCCGCATTTGAGTGTGGTTGTGCCAGTGTGCAAGAACACACAAATGGAAGTCTTGATATTCGAAGTGAAAATGTTTTGCGCCTAAGACTTCTATCTGAAAGACGATTGAGTGGGAGTAGGCCAATACTACTCTTGAGGTTCTACTTGCTCACAATTTAATGTAGGACTTAATAATTCAGTATTCTAAGAGTCGAAAAGGGTCAAAAAGATTGAATCGAAGAGAAAATATATTCAGAGACGATGACTACTCGCCATTTGGACTTTACAAGACTCGATTACAGATACGTTCATTGATGACTCAGGCCATATCTTTGACTAAAATGCATTGAGCAGCTCCTAGAAGCTCTAGGTACAAGTCAGCCACATTAATGACTCCGGCCATATCTACACGTGGATGCGTTCCAGGTTGTTCACTGCGACGAGAATTGATTGACTCTTGCAACACTCCCCTTCATGCGTGGGCTCGATATGAATGTGGGATAGCACTCTGTCGCATTGATATCTCACCTCGAATCGGGCCTAATCTGAGTGAGTGATGACTACGACCTCGTGATGTTATAGAATGAGTGCATCAATATCCTCCCTTCGAGCCAAATAGGGTATGGTTACAAATATTCATGTAATGGTTTTCTATCTAGTGAACTAAAGCTAATTTTTGTTAATTTAAACTAAAAAAATCAAAGAAGTGTTGAAATCTTGATCGAGAAAGTTGTTGTTGTTTGATTGATTGATCGTTGGATGCTCTGATGAAGGTGAATATAATTTCCTTTTGTAGGCTTCATATGACGACCCCGAAAACTCTTTATTATTATTATATTATTATTATTAGTATTATTGTTATTATTATGATTATTATTATGATTATTATTATCATTAGTGGTTACATACATGCGTGCATTGTTAATTATAAAACATACAAGGTACATTACATAACATAAAGGTACAACCAGAAGGAGAGTATCGAGTTGCTAGTTCTACTATATCTACATAGCAAAAGCAAAAACCACCAACTACACTACGCAACGGACATCCTACATCTTTCTTCCTAGTAAAACGCTTCAAAAGGTTCCTCCTCCTCATCGTCGTAAAGGCTAGCTTCGGAAGCATCTAAATCATTATGCAACACGGAATCAACATACGTTGAGTAGAACATTTCTTTATGCACATAAGGTGCTCGGGTGTCAAGTGCACATTAGTTACACATAGCACACATATAGTTTCACACTTTCTACCTTTTGTCACCTGACAGTGACCCTTATAACTACCCGGGCCGAAATAACAACCAGCAGATTTCTCCCGCCAGCCTTATCCTCCAATGGTCGTATCCCGGGCATACGCCTAGTATTGTCCTACGACCCTCTCTCTTGGGTAGATCCCTCCGTCTACCCAAGGGGGGATTAGGAGATGGAAGGGGTGTGAACTCTCCCGGCTACTCAATAGTATGTCCCAGTGGAACACCCCCAGACCATTCCAGCAGATATGGGCCCATTCACAGAATTGTAATTTGTTCACACATGCACATAATCTTTGGAAGTTTATATTATAGTTTAGTAAAGTAAGCTCCACACTTATAAATGAAAGCTTTATATTTGCTTATTAAGCATATTTACTTAAAAATGTTAAATATGTAAATAGCTAGTAGCAAAAATATAAAAATATACAAAATATAAATATAAATATATAAATATAACTAGTATGAGTATATAAATATAAAGATTAAAATATAAATAGTATAAATATATATAAATATATAGATTAAAATATAAGATATATAAATATATGAAGACTACATATATATACCTATATAAAGTATAGAAAACTATATATATAGATATGATAAGAATTATCTACATATACATATAAAACTAATAAAATGAATATAAGTATATATATACATATACGTATGATGAGTCAAGTGCCATTTCACCATGCCACGTCATTGTAATCTCCCAAGAATCACAAATCTGCCAAGTATAGAATTGCCGCTCTCGAAGTCATCAAGGCCCTCGAAAGGGCACACTGGCCAGCCACGTTCCCTTAAGAAGACCCACAAGACAACAGGCTAACAAGGATGCCCTCGAATGGAGAGATTGCCCTCGATGGGGCTCCCATCGAGGGCCAAATCCCACACTTAGCCGTTGCAAAGATGGGAACTCTGACGGGACAAGTACAGCTGGAGGTTACTGGCAGGCGCAGTCCACTGCCACCTACTGCATCACGTTGGCACATGCGTCCATCCCATCAGACGTGGGCGCATTAAATGCCAAGTCATAAATACAATCCTTGGTCATAAATGCCCAAGATATCCATTTAATGCAGGGTATGACCCCTCATTAAAGATGAGTGAGAGCAGCGTCAAAAGACTGGACAAAGGGGGACAAAAGGCACTTATTATAACAGCTACAGGGCTTAAAGTGACCGGATCCCACCAACCATGTCACATCAGGCTTCTCACTCTCATATAAAAGCTCCATACGGCTCTCCACTCAAGGGTAAGACACTCATTGCCTTGCAAACCAAACTGAGACCATTACTGTTCATCTTCTTCTTCTTGAACCTACCACTAACTTGAGCGTCGGAGAGCCTACGCCGGGGCAAAACCGGCTAGTCTCATGTGCGCTTCTCCCTCTTTAGCAGGTGGGCCACCAGCAAATACTATTTCAGAGTGCGCAGTACTCGGACACGTGGACCAACCAAATCCGGACCGCATCATTTGGCGCTAGAGGAAGGGCCTAATCCTATTCAAGAGGTAATTCTTTCTCAAGCAAGAAGAATGGTGAACACCCGGCGAACTCACATGTCCGTCACATCGGAGAGGAGCCATCGCAACCCTCCCGAAGTGACTCAACGGGCAGAGGAAGCCGTCAACGTCGTAAACAGAGGAAAGGAACCTACTGCACCCGCACTGCCCGCTGGCCCGGGGGCAGGACCTTCCCACGATCCCGCACCAGCTCAAGCAGCAGGGACGCAGCAGGTTGAGCATACGGTCACCCTCCGCATCAGCCGGGTCAGACAGCTGTTGGGGGCCTGCGATGACCAAACCCTAGTCCGATTACTATTCGGGGGGCTATCTCCATCCCCTAATGAGGTAGGGCCCCCAGCCGTATCTCGCCGCAACGAGCATCATGATCCCCGCCGGAGCCAATCCTCGCGTGAAGGTAGTAATAGACATAACCCCAGGGAAGAGGTCGCTGAATCTGGCAATATAGCCACTCGAAGGGTTCCTCCTGGACAAAACGCCGTAGATGCTCCAGCCGGGTCTAGGGCTCCCGCCAGATCTAGAACCGGTGGTCACCATCCGCGACCTCAAAGGAGGGAGGAGCCTAAAGAGCTGGCTCGCATGCGCCAACAGGTCAGTGACCTACAGATAGAACGCCTGTCCAGGCGACGCGAAGGAGATAGAAGCGTGAGGGTGGAAGTAATGCGACAACTGCCTCTTTACAACCACCGATTGGAGAGGTCTCCATTTATTTTGGAGATTTCCGAGTCCCGGTTGGCCCCGGATGAACGCATGCCCACCAGCTTGCCCCGTTATGATGGTACTACGGATCCGTTGGAGCACTTGACTCATTATGCATTATGAGGACGTAGTAGGGGTGGCAACCAGCAACCTCCATGTATGGGCCCATCTCTTCTCAACCACCCTCCAAGGGATCGCCCTTACATGGTTTAAGAAGATGGAGCTACAGTCCATCTCTTCTTATGAAGAATTAGCAGACCGGTTTTTGAACCACTTCGCTGCTAAGATGTCTACTAAGCTGTCCCATACTCATTTGTATGGAGTAGTCCAGAGAGAAGATGAAAGCCTGCGTGCTTTCATGGAACGATTTAACAACAAGCTCCTCAAAGTGGAAGATGTGGGGGTCGAGTTTGTTCGGCATGCACTATATCAAGCCCTAAAGAATGAGAAATATGCGGAGGCCATTATTATGCAGGCCCCCCGTACCATTGCCGGGATTCAGCAGTTGGCCTCCAAGTACATGGAGGTGGAGGAGCTAAACCTCATAAAGCACCCGCCCAAGGCCAAGGGCGAAGGTAGTACCAAACCCCAGGAAGACAAATCAAGGGGCAAGGAAAGGAAGGAGGTGGTCAGGAAGTACAAAGAGTACTCTCCCCATACCAAGACCCCAGCTGAGATCTTTTCGCTCCTCGGGTGCCACGCATTTTCAACGCCTAAGAGGATACCTGATGTGGTCGGATTTTGTCCTGCGGTACACGTCACTTCGTCCTGGGAGTAAGTGTCCGAATCCGGTCAGGTATATCCGAGTAGGGGTGTCTGAATGCTGGTCGGGTCCTATTCTGCAAGGATGGAGCACACGTGAGACTAGCCGGAAGTGTCTCCGGCGAAGACCCTCCGACGCTCAAGTCAGAATTCGGGCAGGTGAACAGTAAGTGATATTCAGCGTATCGGTAGATAAAAGTTGTCTTACCACATGAATAGTGTCGTCGTACTATTTATAATAATAAAAAATAGGTGGGCCGGACCAGAATTAGGTTGGCCCAATCCCGTTGCTGGTGACGGGCGTTCACCATGACGCGCTGTGGGCGCGTGGGATGCATTCCTCGTTCGAGGAGGATCTCAGAGCATTGACCCCGAGAATGAAGCCTCGTCGACATCGAACATGCCATTTACATCGGGGAGAGCCTTGAGTCAAGGAGATGTGGTGAACTCTGGCCGAACAAGGCCGTCAAGGGCCTGATCGGGATAGGCCTGACACGCGGCGATAGGGGGATGGCGGCATGCGCTGACCTGGATCCGACGTGTAAGCTGAGGAGGAGCGCACGTGGCCAGGGCGGATTTGGCCTCATCAATACCCGAGGGGAGGAAAGCCCGGAGGAGTGGGAAATATTGCGCCTATCATCGGCAACACGGGCACAACATAGAGGATTGCTATAACTTACAGGACGAGATCGAGGCCCTGATCCATGGCAGAAAGCTCCAGGAATTTGTTAAGAAGCTGGAGTACTATGACAGCCAGGTCTCCCCGATCCATCGCGATCGATCGAGGCCACCAAGAAAGGCGAGCCCCCAATGGCATCCAGAGACTTCGAAAAAAGCTGGCAAGAGGCCCCTGAGCTACAATCACCCCACAAAGGGCACGATCCTTATGATCGCGGGAGGACCAGCAGGGGGTGATACTAGATCCTCTCGAAAGAAAGTTGGCAGGAAGCTCCGGTATGAACGGTTTGCCCTGGAGGATCCGGATTACCCCCAGCAGGTCAATGCTATCGAGGGAAACTCGATCGAGTTCACCGAGAATGACAGAATCCCTGTCCAGAGTCCAGAAGGTCTGACTGAGCAACCCGACTATCCTATGGTGGTAACGGCCGACGTAGCCAACTTCGCCATTACCAAAACTTTGATTGACAACGGAAGCTCAGCCAATGTCCTATTCTACTCGACTCTAAAAAAGATGGACATGGGAAAAATTGACTTAGAGCCGGTGAGGACGCCCCTGGTTGGCTTTGGGGGGTCCCAGATTCACTCCTTGGGGCAAATCAAATTGCCAACGTCCCTCGGCAAAGAGCCCCACCGACGGACCTTGATGGTGAACTACCTAGGGGTGGACGCCCCCTTTGCCTATAATCTAATCCTGGGCCGACCGGCGCTTAATGCATTCCGTGCAGTGGTCTCGACTTACCACCTCATGATGAAGTTCCCCACCGAGACTGGGATCGGACAGGTGAGATGCGATATAGTTGACGCATGGACCTGCTATTCAGTCTCACTTGGGATGAAGCCTGGGTCCTCGAAAAGGAAATCACCCGAGGCCAGCTCGGATAGCGACTCCGGGTGGGCAGAACTGCCCCCGATGAAAATGAGGAAGCTCGAGGACAGCAGGATCGAGCCCACTGGAGAATCTAAGACCATCGAGTTGGAGCCCGGTAACCCCGAGAAAACGACCAAGATAGGGGCTCAACTCGATCAAACTAAGGAGATGATGCTTGTTCACTTCTTGCGAGAGAACAAGGACGTGTTCGCATGGCAGCCCTCGGACTTCCCTGGAATAAGCCCCGAGGTCATTGTACACCGCTTGAATGTCGATCCCACATTCAAACCTGTTAAACAGAAAAAGAGGGTCTTCGGGGCCGAAAGAAACAAGATAATTGAGGGGGAGGTAAATAAGTTGCTGAAGGCCGACTATATCATGCCTATATACTTCCCGGAGTGGCTGTGCAATGTGGTAGTGGTCCCCAAAGGGCAAAGAAAGTGGAGAATGTGCAATGACTTCACGAACCTCAACAAGGCGTACCCAAAGGACCCCTACCCACTCCCTCGAATCGATCAGCTTGTCGATTCAACGGTAGGTTGCGAAATGATGAGTATGATGGATGCCTATAAAGGGTACTATCAGATCTCCATGGCCCCGGAAGACCAATCCAAGACTTCGTTTGTGGTGGAGATGGGGGTCTACTGTTTCTTGGTTATGCCATTTGGCCTCAAGAACGCGGGGGCGACATATCAAAGGTTAGTGAATCTTATCTTTAAAGAGTTGATAGGACGGATTGTCGAGGTGTACGTGGATGACATGATCGTTACGAGCCCGGAGGAAAGAGACCATCTCGAACACCTTAGAGAGGTCTTTCAAGTACTAAGGGAATTTGGATTAAAAGTCAACCCCTCGAAATGTACGTTTGGAGTCCGAGGGGGGAAGTTTCTGGGTTACATGGTCAGCGAGAGGGGGATCGAGGCCAATCCAGAGAAAATCGAGGCTCTTCAAAAGATCGGGTCCCCCAAATCAGTTAAGAACGTCCAGAGGCTCTGCGGCCGGATTGTCTCATTGAACAGATTCATATCTCGGTCGGCGGACAGGAACCTCCTCTTCTTCAAAAAATTGAGGAAAGTTCCTGATTTTCAGTGGACCCCCGAATGCGAGCAAGCCCTACGCGAGCTCAAAGAATATCTGGCCGCCCCTCCTCTGCTAGCAAAACCGAACCCAGGAGAAAAGCTGTATATGTATCTCGCTGTATCTCCAGAAGCTGTCAGCTCAGTAATTGTGGTAATAAGAGATCGGAAGCACCTACCGGTGTATTACCTCAGCAAAGTGTTGCAAGGCCCAGAAAAGAACTACCTGGAGATAGAGAAATTTGCGTTGGCCCTCATCCACTCCGCAAGGAAGCTGAGACAGTACTTTCAATCACATTCAATGGTAGTGCTTACTGACCAGCCTCTTCGGCAAGTCATCTCAAAGCCTAACACGTCGGGCCGGCTTATCAAGTGGGCTATAGAGCTCGGGGAGTTTGATATATCATATCAACCAAGAACCGCCATCCAAGCCCAAGTGCTGGCTGATTTTGTGACGACCTGGTAATTCTTAATATTTAATAATTGATATAACATCTTATGTTCTTGAAAATGTCATTTTTACATTTTGTTTCATATTTTAGTTGGATTTTAGAATTGGAACGGTAAAGTGCCAATTTTCGAATTTCGATTACCACTCTTGGAAAAATTCATCTATTAAATACTTATGAGTTTCAAAAATAATATAACTAAGTATTCTAGACTTTTATGCATGGAGAAAATCAATTTTGAATGAATTACATGATTTTCCCAATTTTAGAGGAATTTGACATTTGAACACAATTTTCGAACTTTCTATGTCCTAAATTGCAATTTTCGAAACCTTAACTAAAACATTTGTAATTTCTGGGAAGTATACATATAATTCTTGATTTATAAAGATTAAATTTCATAGTTTTGGAATTTTTCTAAATTAATTATGAATTTTCGGATTTTATGCTCCAAAACCCTAATTTTATGCCCTAAAACCCTAATTTTAGGTTTTTAACAATAAAATAAAGGCAAATTCGAATTTTATCTAAAACAAGTAGATAATTTCAGATCTTATACAATTATGGCAATAAAATAAAATCAGATTTTGGTTGATTTTCTTTAGTATTTTATTAAAATATCCTACACTAATAGAAGATGAATTTCTTCTAGAATTTATACACTTGTGTGGTCTTCTATCATTTAGATTCATGACTCATGGATTAGGGTTACACCAAGGCTAGAAATAGAGGAGGGAGGTGGAAGATTTCATTTAATTAGGCATTTAATTTTAAGCCTAGTTGGGAGATTTGCATTAAATAGGGAGATTTGCATTTATTAAAACTTGGTCCTCAAGTCTTGGCTTCTATCCTCATTCTCCACTATAAATAGGACCTCCCACACACTTCCCCACCCCCAAAAACGTCCTCACACCTTCACACACTATACTCTCTCAAGTTTCTTCCACAAACATCATCCTTTCACTCTTCTTTACACCCCTTTCAAGTATAAGCTAAGGTAGAAACCTACTTTGATTTCATAAGTGTTTTCTTTCCTTCTTTTGAGTAGGATCTTCCTACAAGGCAAGCTTCCATACTCTTGTGCCAAGCTATGTAAAATACACAAGCTTGATTGGCCTTGAGTGATAGCTTTTGCCAAACATGCCCTCCAATTTTTGGGCTTAGAGATATTTGCTCCATGTTTATATGCTTTATTCATGATGAAATGATTGTCTTGTTATTGTGCTCATAAAGTGTGATTAGTTCTTAGGATTCTCTCTTGATTTACTCTTTAATAGGTATTTTGTGTTTGTGATGTGCTTAGGAAGGTTTATTAGATATGTTATGGTTAACTTGTTAGCTAGCAAATCTATGCAAATATGTTAGATCACAAATCTTACTATCTTTATGTATATGAAGTAGTTGTTTTTAAGTATGTAAACTAATTTTCTTGCAAAAATGGTATTTTTGAGAAGAAAACATATTGATCTTAAAAAGTGTTTAAAAGTAAGTTCGTAGTTACATAAGTATACTAATTTTCTTATTAAACATATCAAACTTATACACATATTTGTTTTTCTTAAAAGAAATGAGATTTGTTATACATATACCAATTTTTTCATAAACTTCCATGATTATGTGATTATGTGATATTATGTGAATGGGCCCAAATGTGCCGGAGTGGTTTGGGTGTGTTCCGCCGGGACATACTATTGAGTAGCCGGTTTTAAGAGTTCACACTCCCTCCATCTCCTAATCCCCCCCTTGGGTAGACGGAGTGTTCTACTCAAGAGAGAGGGTCGTAGGAAAATATTCGGCGTATGCCCGGGATACGACCACCGGAGGATAAGGCAGGCGGGAGAAATGTGCTGGTTGTATATTCGGCATGGGTAGTCATAAGGGTCACTGTTAGGTGACGAAAGGTAGAAAAGTGCAAAATGTGTGCTTTATATGTGCTTTATGTGCAACTATCACCCGAGCACCTTATGTAATTGAAGTATGTGCTTCTACTCAACATGTGTTGATGTTGAATATGTATTATGTTTTAGATGAGACCGAAATTGTGGAAGAAGAAGAACCGTTCGAGGCATTTTATTAGAAAGAAAGATGTTAGATTCCGCTGCGTACTCGCCTTTGGTTTTTACTTGTCGCTTGCAAGTTGTTTAGTGATACGATGTAACTTGTATTGATTTTGGCGTTTCATATGTACTGAGTTTAAATAGACTCTTGTATGTACATAGTAATAATATTAATAAAGCATGGATTACCTGGGTCGTCACAGATTTCCTCCTCGAAAGAGTGGGGTTGCCGGAAGAAAGTCCGCCTGTCACCGACCCTTGGCTCCTGCATGTAGATGGGTCCTCCACCATGCAAGGAGGGGGAGCTGGGATCACCCTACAGAGCCCAGATGGTGATGTGGTGGAGTTCGCTATCAGGATCAATTTTCCTGTCACGAATAATGAAGCAGAATATGAGGCCCTTATAGCTGGCCTCGAATTGGCAATTCGAGAAGGAGTCTCACATATCCGAGCCTTCACTGATTCTCAACTAGTTTCTAATCAGATCGGGGGAATATACGAAGCCCGGGATGCCATGATGACCAAGTACCTCGAATATGTTTCCAAGCTGAAGGAAAGTTTCAAGTCTTTCACTTTGGAGCAGATTCCGAGGGAAGAAAACGAGCGCGCAGACGCTTTGTCTAAATTTGCAAGTGCCCTGAAAGGCACGAGGGATCATGTAGTCAGGTTTCAGACTCTCGACACCTCTGCAATCCATGAGGGGGGGGGCCCAATCCTGCCTATCCAGCCCCTCGAACCCAGTTGGCAGGATGAAATTCGCGCCTTCTTGTCGGGAGAAGAGATTTCTGACCAAAACCAGTCGAGGAGGCAAAGAAGACAGTGTGCGAGATACGCCTTAGACAGCGGGGAAAGGTTATTCCGAAAGTCCTTTCTGGGACCCCCGCTCAGATGTCTCCTCCCCTCGGAAGCTTGAGAGGTAATGCAATCTATTCACGAGGGGAGTTGTGGGAATCATGCGGGGGGGAGGTCACTATCCAAAACGATTATGAGAAGTGGTTTTTATTGGCCAACTATTCTAAAAGATGCATTTGATTACACTCGAAAATGCCCGAAGTGCCAACTTTATGCCAACCTCCTTCACAAACCGGTTGCTGAGATGGTGAATGTGGAGATTTCATGGCCCTTCGATCAATGGGGGATCTATGTAGTTGGACCTTTCCCCATGGGAAAAGGCCAAAGGAAGTTTGCCATGGTGGCCGTGGAATACTTCACTAAGTGGGTCGAGGCTGAGGCCGTTCCCAAAATTACCGATGCCTCGATCCGGTCCTTCATATGGAAAAATATCATTTGCTGTTTTAGGGTCCCTCGAGTGCTGATATCAGATAATGGCACCCAGTTTCAAAGTCGGGCCACGACGGAATGGTGTCAGAGTCATGGCATCGAGCAACGGTTCACATCCGTGGGAAATCCCCAAGCCAATGGTCAAGTGGAGGTAACCAACCGCATCATTCTCCAAAACCTTAAAACTCTGTTGGGTGCTTTTAAGGGAGAATGGGCGGACGAGTTACCGGGGGTCTTATGGGCTTATCGCACTACCCCTCGAACAGCGATGGAAGACTCCCCGTATGCCTTAGTATACGGGTCCGAGGCAGTCATTCCAGTGGAAATATTGCACGATACAGCTAGAGTCGCATTTTTCGACGAGTCCAGGAATGAGGAGAACCGAGCCACGGAGCTAAATTTGCTTGAGGAAAGAAGAGGTGTAGCTTGGTCGAGGATGCAAAAATATCGAGCCTCCATGGCCCGAGCATACAATAAGGGAGTACGCCCCAGAAATTTCCAACTTGGTGAATTGGTCCTTAAAAAGGTTGAAGTATCCAAGCATGTGGGAAAATTAGACCCTAACTGGGAGGGACCTTACAAAGTTGTGAAGGTTTCAAAAAATAATGCGTACCGGCTCGAGGACATGGAAGGAAGGGAACTACCTCGACCGTGGAATGCTTTGAATCTCAGAAAATTCTATGTATAAGAGGGGAAGCCTCGAGTGGGCCGTTTCATTAAAAAAGCCCGAGGCGAAAAAGTTACAAGGACTTAAGCGGGCAAAAACAAAAAATGGGGGAGAGATTACATAAAAAGGGGTGGGGGTTATTGGACCTAGTCGCTGAGTTCGACGGGCCTATCCTCCTAACCCTCTTCGCCCCCGTCACCGGCAAATGCCCCTGCTCCGTCCTCTCCATTTCCGTCCTCGGGGTCATTGGGAGTACTAGGCTCGGCCATCCGTTCCTTCCAGGTCTCGGGAGCCGGCACAGAAGGCATTTGAACATCCTCTTCCCCCGAGGACTCGCCCTTCGCAGTCTCCGGCGTTGGAATATTGAGGCGGCGGAAGGCAAAGTTGAATTCACTTCCTTGGAAGTCGAACTCTTTGGATTTCCCCGTCGAGGGCGAAGCCTCATCCACCGGTGCCCCGCTGCGGTCAAAGGAGAGCCCCACCGACTCTCGATCAAAGTCCTCTCTTAATTCGCCTCGAGTTTGGAGCTGATCAAGGACCAGTTCTACGGCCTCCGCAAAATCCTGGAAACCGAGGTATGTCCTGATGTAGTCGAACGCCTCACTCACGAAGAACCTCGAGAAGGCCCGCTTGACCCACTTATGGCATCGTGCAGGGAATATCCATTCCGCTCTTTGAAGCCCCGCCTTGACGCCTTCCCCATAGTTGCGGAAAGCCTTGGCCTCTGCCTCGGCTGCCTTTGCGTTAACTACCTCGAGGCGCTCTTTTGCGAAGTCGCGAGCCAATTCGGCCTCCTCACATAGCTCCTGCGTTTCCTCCCAAGCTTTGGCCGTGCACTTGACTTCTTCGTCCAGATCCACGCATTTCTTCTCGAGCTCCGCAATGCGTGTCTGGGCAGATTCGAGGAGCTGCTGGCTCTCCTGCAACTGCCCTCGAAGATTATCGTTTGTCGAGGCCAGCTCCCCAGCAAGGACTTCAGTCTCCTCGAGGCGCTTCTCTACCTCGACAGGCGCCTGTTTATTCTTTTTCTTCTCCTCTCGGAGGAGCCTCTTGTACTTATTCTTCCCCCGTCGGAAGACGCTTGCACGGCGGAGGAAATGGTGAGACAAGGGGACCACCACTTGCTCAGAAAGTCGACAGATGAGTAATGAGTTCAAAAAATAAAATCCGTGGTCATTAGCCACGGCCTGACCATGGATAGTCCGTAGCCATTAGCCACTGCTAGGTCGTGGCTAATCTGTGGCCATTGGTCGTGGCTAATCCAAAAAAATAAATAAATAAATTAAAGCTAACTAACTAATTTTAAATACTAATTTTATTTTCCTATTGAGTAAAATGAATAATAATCCTACATCAATTTAAATACATAAATCAAATATTTAAATTTATTTTGTTGAATTAGTTATTTAAATTAATTTTTGACAAGTTATATCAAATGTATTCCAAATAACTTTCATAATTTAATGAAATCATTTATGTTGACAAGTAGTATTCCAAATAAGTGTTTCATTTTTATATTTCTACTATATTGCGTGAGTATACATCAATTGTAAATATTCTAAAGAAAGTGTATAATTAAGAAAATACTAATTTTAAACAAATATTTCTATAGCATAAATATATATTATGAAATAAAAAATAAAATACCATCTAAAATATGAAATTTTATTCGTGTTGTAGCCTTCAAATATTTTGAAAATCCAATATATATATATATATATCAGGTTATATATGTTATGGTCCAGTGCTTTATTTTTTTTACTAATCTTTGGCTTTCCCTTTATTTAATATTGAAAAGTACTTAGTGATTGAACAAGTAACTTATTAATTATAAAAAATATTTAATTGATTAATAGCAAAAATAAAAATTATCACAAAAATTTATTTAGATAATTTATATTTAGAATTTCGCATAACTTATATTAGTTAAGTATAGCAAAAACTAATTCTTCAACAAAAAATTAAAGTGGTGTAGTAGTTTGATATTTTAATTTTAACCAAGAGGTTAAGAGTTCCAACCACATCATATTCAAAAAAATTAAAAAAAATTATTCTGTGGCTAACAACTAGCCACGACTAGCCCGTCGCTAAATTAGCCGCAGTTAGACCGTAGCTGTTAGCCAGGGGCTAGCCACGGCCAGGCTAACCAAGCCACGGTCTAACCGTGGCTAGCCCGTGGCTAAACCACTCTGGCCTTATTAGCCTAGTTATGTTACATTGAAATATTGTAAATTATCAATAACAATTATTTGAATTATTAATAAAACTATAATATAATTTAAGACAATCGATCAATTATAAACTTTCAAAATTAGAATAAGTTATGTAGTATAATCCAACATATTGTGATATTATAAAATATCTAATATCTAACATCGAACATATCTAATATATGTTATAAATGTAGTGTAAGTATATATCGATCTATTATATATATCTATATATCTAATCATATATACTAAATATCAATCATCTATATGAAATAAATATATATCAGTGTATTATATATCTAATATATGTTATATATGTACATATATATCTAATTTATATACATCTAATTATAAATACTAATACACACATATATAAGTATATATAATCTTATATGTATGTAATATATCAAATCATTTATATATATCAATATATATAATATATATATATTACTTAAGTATAGCAAAAATTATTTATTAAACAAAAAGTTAAAGTGATATAGTGGTTTAATGCTCTAACTTTAACTAAGAGGTCAAGAGTCCAAACTATACTTGGTGCCAAAAAAAAAAAAAAAAATTGGCTACAGATTTTTAGCCATGGTTTGGCCGTGGCTAACAGCCACGGTTTAGCCACGACCCGGTTGTGGCTAAATATATTACTTAAGTATAGCAAAAATTATTTATTGAACAAAAAGTTAAAAGTGGTGTAGTGGTTTAATGCTCTAACTTCAACTAAGAGGTCAAAAGTTCAAACCATACTTGGTGTCAAGAAATAAAAAAAATTGGCCACAAATTTTAGGCCACGGTCTAGCCGTGGCTAACAACCACGGATTAGCCACGGCCTGGCTGTGGTTAAATATATTACTTAAGTATAGCAAAAATTATTTATTAAACAAAAAGTTAAAGTGGTGTAATGGTTTAATGCTCTAACTTCAACTAAGAGTTCAAGAGTTCAAACCATACTTAGTGCCAAAAAATAAAAAAAATTAGCCATAGATTTTTAGCCACAGCCAGACCGTGGCTAATTTAGCCACAGCTTGGTCGTGGCTAATCCATGGCTAATTTAGCCATGGTCAGGCTGCGGCTAATCCGTGTCTGTTAGCCACCGCTAGGCCATGGCTAATCCATGGCTAAAAATTGGCGCCAAATTTCACGCTAATTTTAGCCACCAAAAATACCCACGGATTGGCCGTGGCTAAGTTTTTTTTAATTTTTTTTAAAAATCCGTACCTGAAATCTGTGGCTATATGCAGTTTTTCTAGTAGTATAATCTATTATTTCCTATCCTAACAACGCCTAAAAGGAAGGGTTCAATTCTAATTTTATTATTGTAGTTATTTTGTTTTTCCATTTTCTGATTTTTTGCTTACTGGGCCACGGGCTGGGCCACGGGTCTTTATATCACCCCAGCGCGGGCCTCTAACATGGGATGGCCCCATATGTCGAAGCGACTTGGGTCGTACCGATTTATTTCGACATGACAAAAAGGACCAAAAATCAGTCCATTCTGAATTTACACAAAAAATTTTTTTGGGCCCAAACAATACCTCCCACAATTCTTAATAAAATGTCACGATTTGATTGAGGCTTGGTACCCATTGGGCACGCTTATGTTTTCTTGGGCTTTTATTCCATCTCATATATATATATATATACACACATATTTATTTTTTCTTGTATATATACCTTTCAAATTTGAATTATGGCCGTTACTGGCTCCATCATGATGGCGCCCTTTTAGTTTCCCAAAACTAGCCATTTCTTGCAATAGTTTCCTCCCACTTCTTGAACTCTATTTAATCTCCAACTCTTAATTCCCTCCATTTTTTCGCTTCTCCTAGTGCTTATCTCCAAACTTCTCTAGAACTATTCCACAACTGTCACATTTGATTCTAACTTTCGCCACCTAATTGCTTTCCTCTACTGTTACTTTCCCCCAATTTCCAAACCCTAACAATCTTCTTCTCCTCTACAATAATGGCATATCAGACTTCCGTTCTCTTTCCCTACGAAGCCTCCTTCTTCTTGGGGCCTGCCCTTGACGGCGATGCTCCCCAAGATCACCCTCGTGACCTTGCCCACTTCGAAGAGCGGTTGCTATACCTAGCGGGCTACGTTTTTAGCACCTCAGTTAGCAACTGGCCATGGTCCCCCAATTTGACCCTTCATCGCGAGTATGTTGCGTGGGGCAATCGGGTCGAGGCTGTGTACGACCAATCTTGGAAGGAGATTGGGATCTTCGAACCCATCCAGGTTTCGAAACTCCTTTACTCTCTTGATTTAGGGTTTGTAAAGGCCACGCTTCCCTTCTAGTGCAAAATAGATAACACCTTTCATTTTGCTGCTGGGACTATGATTGTTACACTTCTAGACTTGAAGGAGTTGATCGGGTTTCGATCAACCGGTTGGCTTGTTAGTGTCAAGGTGAGGTACAATGATCTCAATATTTTAGAAATCTCTCACCTCCATGGCGAAAACAAGACTTTAACCGGCTATGACCATATCATTTCTCATTTTATCAACAAGGCTACACCTGTTTCTGATGAAGAGCACATTCGATTCCTGCCCTTATGGCTATGTCGATATGTTTTTTGCAGCCGATCTTGCCAGCAGACAATGAAATTCTATTACATGGCTGACACTTTAGCTGATGGCGCTGATTTAGCCTTGGGTCCAGTTGTCTTAGCTTTCATATATAAGGGTTTGAGAAAGCTGGTGAAGGTGAGACAGGATCTGAAGAAGACGGAAATTCATCATAGGGGTCTCTGGTTGGTGTAGCTGTGGCTTCAAGCCTACTTCTCCTATTTGTGTGGGAGATCTACTGACATTCGAATGGAAGCGGAGACTTTTGCTCATTTTTTGGCACGTATCTTAGTCTTGATCGCCAGTCTAGAGAGGGACTTTAACCGTTTTTACTTACTCAGAGATGACAGTACCCCAGAGTGGACCATCCTTTGATATGGTGACATGGCGTTTTATCGCCAAGGGTCCATGTCTTCCCATTTCCACGATCAACGGAGATGGCATCCTTCCTTGTTGCAAGGGACTTGCCATACTGTTTCCCTTTCAACAATATGGTCTCTAGCCATATATTGCCCTATGCCTCTCACTTCGTAGCACATCAATTCGGCCTGGTCCAATCATTGCCCACCCCTATCTTGATGATCAACTTGTCATATTTCAAACTGAACAAGCAAAAGAGTAGGGATGCCGACGTCTTTAGGGGTTTCATGGAGAAGTTTTGGCGTCGTTTGAATGAATTCAAATTTGAGTACTTCGCCATGGACCCCAAGGCCACTTCAACTTTTAGCGATTGGTGGAATGGGTACCTCAGTAGTTCTAGGACTGACCCATCCCATGTAACGGTGGCCTGGTTTACCTTCTCCACTGTGCCCCCGAAGGTTGCCATTAACGTGCCTTTTTCCGAGGATGTGCTCGTCAAGTCTTCCCGTGGTAAAACAGGTATTAAGGTTTTTGAAAGATTTTATAATTTCATGTGGAATCCCACGAACCGTGAAGAATGTATTGGGTAGGCCTCAATTACATTTTTTGAAAAGAAAGAAAGACCTATTGCTAAGGCAAAGGAACACTTTCACATTGCTAGGAAAAAATTAGAACATAAAACCCTATATTGGTCAACCTTTTACAAATTATTGTGCCTAACTGCCCCCCTTTTACTTGATTTTATCCCCTGGGTAGTCATCCTCAACCTTCCCCTTAAAAGGCCTATAAGCTTCTATGATGAGGTCACTTTCAGTGGCCTTTTTGTCGATGACCTCATGGGAGTTCATCGAGTTAAGCTTTTTGGCCTTGCTGCTCCTTTTCGAAGTGACGCTGTGACCATAGAAGGGAGAGGTATCACCTCTGCTGTTAATTCAACTTGGCTATTTCTATTTCTTCTGTTCTGCTTGGGGCTTTGTTGACACTTAAAGATTTTTTTTTGTTACCCCAAGTTCTCGCAAGAAGACTGAGGCCATGGTGATTGCTGCAGCTACTATTCTCATCAGTATTCCCATTCCTACACCTGCACTTGCACCTGTTCTCACCCTTGTCCCCATCTCTGTTTATTTCTTTTCTTTGCAGGCTACTTCTCGATCCTTAAAAGATCGACCCCTATGAGTAGTGCCAAGGATATGGTGGATCTGCTGGATTCCATCCTGGGGGATGACCTTATTACAGAGGTTGCCGCCTATCTTTCTGACACTCGTATCTATGAGCTCAAAGGACTCTTAGTTCTTTTACAAGGAGTTTGGAAGTAACTTGCCGGGCTTGGGATCGAAGTGCAAGAATAGCAACGCCATTCTCGAAGCTTCTTATGTTTCTAGTACTAGCTCGTTGGTTAAGGATTTGAGAGCGCTTCAGCTTCAACTTATCTAGAAGGCTGAGCAATATTAGGTCTTGTCTGTCGGAAGAGAGAGCTTGGTTGCCGAAATGGAGCACTTGAAGAAGCTCCTTGTAGACATTGATCAGAAAATGTTTGACCTTTCAAATGAGGTTGAAGAGCTCAATGCTAGTTCGGATGCTCAAATTGAAGTTTTCAAAAAAGCCAAAAACAGGGACCTCGATCGCAAGGGCCAAATTGAAACGGCCTCTGCTAAGCTCGATGAGGTAACCACTTCGCCCCACGTCTTCTTTGCTCAATTTTGAGTGGATTTCTTGGGTGAGGCGACTCCATGGGCCAGCGGAATGGGAGGGGTGTAGGCGGTCCGGCGACAAAAGCGACTTTAACATCCAACCTTTCAACAACTGGGATGGTGGGGCCCAGTGGTGCGGCCCAAGAGAAGGATGCCTCGATAGCCTAGGAGCCGTGATAGCTCATAGCTTGATTTGATTTATGGCCTGTGCGTCTTTTTGAAATGGCAGACTGTTGCTAAAAATGATTTTCTTTCTCATTTTGCTTTGGGATATTTCAAGCCATGCCTTGGCTCAACTTTGAATGCATTCTTCCTTATTTCATTTTGTCAAGTTTTGTGATTTGCTTGATTTAAGATTCCTTCAAAAACCATTTTTAGTGTAATAATGTACTAATTCATTCAAAATACAGAAGATGACTCTGAGTTTGATTGGCGTTAATGGCCATCTCGACTTAGGTTATTCGGCGTTCTAATGGCAGGGTCTCCCACAATGTAGGGTAGCTAGTACTTCTTCAAGTGCTTGCCATTCACTGGATCCCTAAGCAAATCTTTCTCCAGACCTTCTAACAAATACGCATTTCCCTTAGTTATAGAGTAGACTGAAAATGGTCCCTCCTAGTTGGGGCTTCACTTCCCTAATAAACCATCTTTCTTTCCCAAAAGGAAAACTACTTTCCAAACAAAGTCACCAATCTAAAACCATTTGGTCAAAAATATCCATATCGTTTGATTAACCATGCAAGTTGCTTTGATGGGCTCCACATATTTCTTCGTGGACCTCCATCATGATTTTCACTGCCTCTTCCTATCTGACACGCTGCAAGAGGACTTCATTGTGACTTCATTGATATAACAAGTCATCTCCTAGAACCACATGGTTAGTGGATCTCATCTGACCTTTCGAGATGCTCCCTGGGAGGGATCTTTTAGATAACTCAATATTAGTTTGTGCCATTCATTGGACTACTTCATGGTACTTTCAATGGCGCAAACATTGCCTCGTTCGAAATGAGAGCGGTAGGCCTACCTTGTAATAGTATAGCTGGTGGCCACACTACCTTTGGGAAATTCAACCCCAGTGGCTATCTAAGCCAATTCATTGGCTTCAGAGTTAGATTCTCTCATCACATGCTGAAACGTTACCTCATCGAAACCCATTAATAATGTATGAGCTGTGGAAATATACGTATCACGAATGGGGTTTCTGCATTGGAAAGCACCCTGAATCTGCTTAATAACGAGCTGGGAGTCTCCAGTTACACCGGTACTAAATACCCCTAACTCACGTAATAGCACTAACCCAAGGATCAGGGCCTTGTACTCGACCTGATTGTTTGTACATGAGAATTTGAATTGGGCCGCCAGACCGGTCTTGACTCCTGACCATGAAATGATCACTATTCCAGCCCCAGACGCTTTGTCTGTTCGAGACCCGTTGAACTGAAGACCCCATGGCTTCAAAAAGGATGATAGTATTTTGATTTGCTGAGCCATTTCATCATTCATGTTGAGGTTGGAGTGGTCAATGAGAAAGTCGGCCAGGGCTTGGCCCTCCACGGATTTTTGCGGGACAAATTGCAATTGGTACTCCATAAGATGGATGGCCCAACGGCCAATCTGACCACATACTATTGACCTCGAAGCATGTATTTGATCACATTTACACTATTGATTACAAGCACTCTTAGCGGCATTAGGTAATACTGCAACTTGATGAATGCAAAGTAAAGAGTCAAACACAACTGTTTGATAGGATGGTATCTTTACTTCGTATCACTCAAATGCCTGCTTAAATAATATACAACCCATTCGAAATCATCCTCATCAAAATGTGGAGCTTAAGCGGCTCTCATTTTGGTGGCTATATCATCACAGAAGGGGAAGTCAAGGTTGTCTTGATATTTTCGAATGCCTGCTCATATTCTTTTAACCATTCGAATTTGTCATGGTCCTTCAGTATTAGCAAAGGTGAAAAAATCCTAATCTTACCTGCAAGGTTCGAAATGAACCTCCTCAAGTAATTTACTTTTCCAAGAAACTGCTAAAGTTCCTTCTTGGTTTGGTGTGGTTAAGCGGCCAGGATGGCCTTTTCCTTGTTGGATTCCACTTCAATCCCTTTTTTGTGCAGTAAAAATCCAAGAAAGTGGGCTGCAGCTACTTCGAACACACACTTTAGTAGGTTCAACTTCAGCTAAAATTTCATCTTCCTTTCAAAGGCCTTAGTTAAATGCTCTAAGTGTTGGGTGAAACTTGTAGACTTATCGATGAGATCGTTAATGTAGATCTTGACGAAATCGTTCATGTCGTCATAAAAAAAATACAATTCATGGCTCTTTGATACGTGGTGCCAGCATTTTTAAGGCCAAATGACATAACCTTCCATTAAAAGGTACTAATATCCCCCGGGCATTGGAATGCTAGTTTGGATATCCTCTTGGCTACGAAAATCTGATTGTAACCTACATTGCCGCCGACAATAGTTAGAAACTCATGCCCTGCGACAACATCTATCATCATGTCAGCCATTGGCATCATTTATTCATCTTTTGGAGATACCAAGTTTAGATCTCTGAAATCTATGTAGATTCTTAGTTTGCCATTCTTTTTTATGACTGGTACAACGTTCACCACCCATTTAAGGTATATGGCCACTTTGATAAAGTTTGCTTTAAGCAGTCTCTAGATTTTCTCTTTGATTAGAACATAGACTTCTTCGGACATGCATCGAAGAGGCAATTTTTGTGGCTTCAACAAGGTAAAATGGGTATACGATGTTCAATCAAGTCCCAATTGAGACCGGGCACCTGATCGTAATTCCATGCAAAATAGCCCTTGCAGTTTTTAAGGATGTTGATCATGGCCTCTTTATTTTTGGGACTTAGTAAAGCACTAATATGTGTCAGCCTATGGTTGTTTTCGATGCTAAGCTCCACTTTGAGTTTTGCTAGAGCAACACTCAATTCTTTTAAAGTGATCTAATCTATTGACATGAGATCTTTATCATGTTCATAAATTACATTAGCATTACAATTGTAATATTCGGAGAGGTCTTTGGCTAATAAGGCCAAAGTTTCATTTATTATTATTGATCCGACATTATTCGGAATGATTACAATTTTGTTAATATCGACCTTATTCATGGGAAACATCTTGAGAAATAGAAAGCGACCTTTCATCAATGTTACAAGGCCTGCTAGCCTCTTTAGTCATAGCAACTTCCGAACTGATCGGTGCCATAGATAAGATGGCATAAAGCGGACGAACATACTTGTCCCATCCAACAAACCTATAGGGTCTGACATTGTTGGAGTAATACCTAGCTTCTACTACGTTAACATTGGCTTTGAACGACCTTTCCTATGCCTTCATCATTTCTGGCTCATTCTTGCCATCTCCCAAAAATGTCAAGAATTGATGTAATGTTGACGAGATGTACATGGAGGAATAAATCTAACCTCTTTCTAATACAGAATTATAGGAAGCTTTTGCATCTATCACAAAAAATGTAGAGGTGATAGTCTTGTTCCCAATGCTCACCTCGATAGGCAAAATGCCCATGATGTTAGCCTTCCCACCTACAAAGTTGCTAATTACCACATCTATCTTCAATAGATCAACCTTCTCCTTTCCGATGCATTTCATGGTTTGGAGAGGCATGATATTCATGTTAGCTCCATTATCTACCAACATCCCTCCAATGGGCTTGCCATCAAGATGGCTAGCCACAAAGAGGGGCTTCACACGTTTTGCCATGCTTAGAGGTGGCTTTCGAAATAGAGCCTTGATCTCTTCAATTGTCTTACTTTTCTGAATCACTAGCTCGGAGTCTCTAATGAAGAAGGACACGGGTTCATTGTCTTACCAGACTTTATTGTTGGCGCCTGTGTCATTTTCAGAATCATTATTAGCCATAACATTAGAAGGAAATGCCCATACCATGTTGTATTCCATGTGAATGGTGTTGCCATTGGATGATGGTATGTTCGTGGTTTGGCTTTCTACTGGCAGCTCATTTTTCATTTAATTTAGCTATTCCATTTTTTTAATCCATTCATTCAACAAGTCATCTTCTCCGATATTCTTCAATATGTGTGTGGCATCATTTTTTGATTCATCGCTTTCCAACACAATCAGAATGACAATTTTCTTCTTCAACTGGATACCGGTTGAGATGACTTCCTTGCTTTTTGGATCTGTCGTCATCATAGATTTACCTTTGGTAGGTTTAGCTGTCTCTTTCTTGAGCAACTCAGTTTCCTTGCGTTGTCGCAAATACCTTCAATACTACGTGTAGGTCATCTCATGAGGGCTCTTCCCATTAGGGAACTTAGGTTGTCTCACTACTATCCAATGACCCTCTGGGGCTGTTGGTGGCCTCATAAACTTGGAATACGCTGGCTCTCGAGAGGGTTCATGTCTTCTAGGTGGGCTAGGGGGTGCCCTCCTCTGATCACTCCATTCTTTGTCAGCCCTTCGAGGCGGACTTCAATCCCACTTGCTTCTATTCAAACCTTGTCAGGATGATTCGTCATTGGCACAATCCCTCTCGAGTGTATGAGGGGAATACGACACCTTAGGTAGCTGTGGAACCATAGAAAAGTTGGCCATGTCGTTTGTCCAAGGATAGTATGGACTCATTGCTCTTGTTAGATAGAACCATGGCACCGTTGCTATTTCAGAATAGCACCTAACACAAAGACCCAACTGCCATTCTGGTTGTACTGCCATATTCTACTGGTCTTTCTTTCCAGTAGTCCATCCTGTACATTGACTATATTCACTCCTTCCACTTAGAATCACTCCTTATTGATTCCCATCTTTTTGTTTATCTATTCTGGTAAGAAACATAGAGTGCCCTTATCCAAGCAACTTTGAATCATCCACCTGAAAACCAAACAGTCATTAGTGTTATAAGTCCAGGCATTATGAAATTTACAATAAGGTTTGCCCTCCAGCTCTTTGGTCTTTTACATTCTATGATCATTAGGAACTTTGATTTTGCCATCAGCTAGTAAATGGTCAAAGATGGCCCCAATTTTTGAGAAATCAAAACCATAACGCCTTTGGATCAGATTGAAATTCTGGCTTGTTTAGCATGCTTGGAGGCATTTTAATGTGAGGTTGCAACACCCTTGGTTTTACTAAAGCTTGGTAGACCGTGTTCTCTTGGCACACTACTTGGGCCAAACCCACTTCGTTTTCGCATTTATCCTCTTTGACATTGACTGGGTCATCCTAGAGTTAGGCTATGCCTACTTGATAATCAGTAGCCTTGCCGTGATGGCCTCTACAGTTTTCTTCCCTCAATAATTTTTCATATTCGGTTACAAGCTTAATTACATCGAATATTGATGCAAATTATTGGCCAAACATTTTCTTTTTTAATTCGAGGTGCATGCCACCAATGGCCAAACTAATATAGCTCTCTTCAGCCATGATTAGTTAGCAAAAGTGTCCGGCCTGGAAAAATCTTCCCATGTATTCTTCAGCAGACTCCCTAGACATTTGTCTCATAATGGTCAATTTTGATATGGGGGGTAGTTGATAGAAGAGATAATGGAAAAGACTCTCCATAGTTGGCCAATCGGGAATAGATATGGGTTTCAATTTAATATACCACAAGAATTAGGGTACAAATGTAATTTTAGGTTACCATCCATTCTGACTTCTCCACATTATGTGGTGAACTTAGCAACTTGCTGAATTGTGGTTTGCGACCCAACCCCATTAAACAAAGTAAAACTAGGATCCTAAACACTGGGGAAAAAGGAATCATGTCAATTTGTGGGGGATATGGGCGAGAATACCTGGGTGGCGAGGAAGATCATTTATACCTCGTGAGTTCTTGTCGCAATATTTCTTGTATACGGTTGTATTATCATTTTGAGCAGTGGCGGGTTGGGGTCTGTCCGCCACATAAGGCATTGACTAGGAAATTTCAAGTCCATCAGAATGGTTCCTGGTGCTTGACCCTTCTCCTTCCAAGGGTATTCTGTTAGATTCGAAGGCCACTCTTTTTTTGATATCAATATTGGGACCAAATCTTCCACAATGATGATTACCTCCAATGTTTTGTTGTTTTGGGCATGAATCAGCATGGTTAGGCCTGTAATGTTGTTCGGCCTCACTCCGTCATTGAGGTTCTCGTGCTGGTGGAATACTATCCATCTTTGCTGCCACGCTACGCAAGTTCATTTCGTAATGTGGATCTATCACCCAAAGCAATTCTAGCATGGCGGCCTTCTATTCGGCCCTCTCTGATTCTCTTCTTCATTGCTTGTCCATCAACTCCTGGAACCTACGGTTAGATTTTGTGATCCACTTTTCCATAACGTATAATATGTCTTCGCCACAGTTGGCCACTATCGCCAGTAAGGCAGGTGCTTCTTGGATTAGCCCCTCTTCAGGTGCTCCCTAATTCCGCTCGATTTTGTCAATGACAGCTTGAACATGGGAGGTGGATTATGTCCACTTATCTTGTCATTCTGGTCATTGTCTACCTCGTTCTCACTGACTGAATTAGGTTCAATTTGAGTTTAGCTTCTTGAGCGTGGTTGTGCCATATCAACTTGCTTTTTATTATTTTTATTTTTTTTCCTTTTTTGTGGTTTTTCAATATAGAACACATATATGCAATTGACCGAAATAAAATGTGCTTCCTAGAATCTAAATGCTGACAAAACCTTTTTGATGCCTTAAGTACGATCCCATTGGGACATGCAAAACTTGCTCCAATCTCCTAAATCCCACCCGAAATCAATCTCCACCAAAAAGGTTCTTCTCTTCATCATATCGCTCTTATTTATCACCTGTTTCTCTCTCGTCACGGGCTAACTCCAAGGTCCGGCCCTCTGTGGCGAATGGTTGTAAGAAAAATTTATAATTGTAGAATCGATACACCATGAATTTAGAACACTATATATATATATATGTGTGTGTATATATATATATTAATTTAAATCAGTGAACCCTACACCAATGATTGATAACCAATTAACATAGATGTTTAGATAAACATCTTGGCTAGTTCGTCTCCATCTCTCACCAATATTGAAAGCTTTCAATATGAGAAGCGATTATCTGAGTGTAGAGTGGAGAGGAAACCTAGCCAAATATATAATGTACCCCTAGAACTCTCTTATCATAGGCTTTCTAGGAAGGATGGGCCTACACTAATTGTTAGACAATGCAAGTTAAAAAATCAAGGCCTTAATAATAGTAGGTCAAACAAATCATGCCTTATAAGTCAAGTTCCATTAACCATATTAATTTAGCCTATTTTTATTTTATAAAATTAAAATATTCAATTAATAGAAGTCCAAATTAGAATAAAATTTCAACGTTCTCCCACTTGGACAAATATTAATTGAAGCCTTAACCCCCCATGAAAATTTATTTGAGAAAACAACTCTCATTCAAGTTATGATTGTGGCATACCCTTCTCTTAAAGCCATAAATATGGGACATAGACATTTCAACTAGTCATTTATGAGACCTAAAGAGCCTTCTCTTAAAGCCAGCACATAGTTTTGGTATCAAAAACGTGTGCACACAAATATGGATTAATCCAACAGCTTTATATCTTGATGCGTGTGCATAATCCAACTTAACCTTGTAACAAAATGCGTTAAATAATAACATATGAACCAAGTTAAATAGCTCCTACTGTTTCAATATACAAACACTTGATTGCATATACATGTTAAAACGTATATTCTACTTGATGGATATTGACAAACCATCAACTTATCAGCAATAGGCCAAAAACTATGTGCTCTACCACAATGTTGCTTATCATTGATCAAGTTTGTACAAGTGAGAAATTTAACTTCATATATTTGATAGATTTGAGGTTGAATAATCACATGATCATTATAAAAAAAATCCTCAACCAAGAATATATGGAATCATCAAAGATATATCGTGAGACAACATTCATCACAATCTACACATATAATGCATTAGCCCTAATAGACAAACATTAGCCTTGGTTTATTGAAGACTTTAAAATTTTTCCTAATAATTTCCCTAACAATTACTTATTCCACTCAAGTTAATAACCAAATCAAAATTAGAGGAATCAATCACTTTAAAATGAGTTTCCTCCATATTAAGTTAAACTTATAAAGATTGAATCAAGAAAATGTGCAACAATAAACCCCTACCAATCACAAAAGTACAACCAAATCAAATGATTTAGTTATCAAACCTACTAACGATAACCAAATGTGGGCAATTTGAGAAATTCACAATAAATGTCAAAAACTTATGGGGCAAATATAGTATCAAGCAAGAGTTTATTTTTCCAAGCATTTTATGAAAATAATAAGATATTGTTGTGCTTGGTTCATGAAGTAACTCAAACAATCAGTTAACAAGTTAATGATCAATGCTGAATATATGAAAGATTCTCATTTCAAAAATACATTGATCATTTAATATTCCAATTTATCTAAAACAAGAAGTTCTATCTTCAAATTTTCAATCAAAATTTACAACCAAAAGGGAACTTGAATGCCACAAAAAATTATAAGTGGGGAATTTTCAAGCTCATCATTCTATAAAGAAATTTATTTAAAACCGGGACACTAAAGGATTTATCCTTATCAAAATACACCCCCTTTTGAATAAATTTCTTACCAACAAATTTTGATTGAATCATTTACAGAACTTCTTATTGATTAAATATTTTCTCATAATTGACAATTAATAATAATGATCCATATCTATGACCCCCACGAACGTCGTGACCAAATTTCACATCCCCTTCGAATTCGAAGCCATCATCTCGGTTGCCTGCTGTCGAATCGAAAACCCACCCTATAATACGATTACCATCCATTTGAAGGCGTTATCGAATGGGTTTTGATTTTCAATCTCGGCCGATGCGGTGGCCATTTACAATTTTTTGAACCTTCCTCCCGGTAAACTTTCTCCAAACTCCCATTGCATTATTTATAGTTTTATAGTTATGATGAGGGCCTTAGGTGAGCCCCCGTCGGTAGAAAAGTTTGCAGCCTTTTTCAAAGTTCCAAACTCTGCCCAATCGGGTCCGGCCAACTACGGCGGTTTCTTTTCTATCATGGCCCGGTTGGGGTGTCACATAATTCAGACCCGTCAATCTTCTTACGGGGAAAAGTGGAAAGCAAAGTACTTCTTCGTACACCACGCTTTCGACTTCCAATTCAAAAGGATTGGAACAATGATATCGAAAAGATCGAGTTCAACGGGCTAAAAACCCCTACTTGGGATCCTCATTTTCGCAATCGCCAGCTCGAGCGAGGCTTAATGTGGAGTGGTTACCTCTTACAAGAGGGATTTTTAAACTGTGCGGGCATGTCTCTTGTCAAGGCCCCCCAGCGGGGTTGTTTTGAGTAATTTTTTTTTTCTTGATTGATCATATTACTGACCTGATGATTAGGTTTTCCTTTAAGATGCCAAGGTACTAATGCTTGCCCAACTTGCCACAGCTCAAAAGAAGAAGGCCAGGAAAGCAGCCGCCAAGGCCGCCAATTAAGGAGGGTCCTCCTCGCATGGAGAAAGGGCCCAGTCGAAATCACGAGGCGACCGGTCTCAAACCAAGCAGCCCAGGCCAACCAGCGGTCAAAGAGAAGCCCAAATGCCATCGCTGTAATGACCCGATATTTCTAGGCACTTTAAAAGTTAATTATATGATTAAATTATCTAGTGTTTTATGTGATTATTATTTTGTACGTGAACTAGGTGATTAAATTGTGTAGTGTTTTATTATTTTATCGGTGAAATGTGCAATAACTGCTATGTTGTCACACTAACAATTTGATTCTATACATGCATTTTTCAAAATTATAATGATAAGTATAATTTCTTACATATTAATATCTATACTTAAAATTTTTAAAATATAAGGACTATATATATACCCATTTTTAAGTTACACACACAAATATTCTACTTATTTAGGATTAATATATTCATATATATATATATAAATATATATAAATTCATATATATATATATATATACTTACATAAATAGATCTATATATCTATATCTATATATATAAGTTCGTATATATATATACACACTAATAACCTAAATTAATACATACTAATCATAAACATGTTATATGATTAACAATATTTAATTATATATATTCGTATATATATATATATATATGCATGTTTGAAGTATATAGAAAAACTATATAACATATAGGTATATATATATCCGAAAAATTATATATATATATATAATGATTTTTCTAATCTAGTTTTGATAATCCTAATATTTGTTCTTGATAATTCCCAGCATTAAATGATTTTTTACACTTGTTATAACTCTTCCAGAAATTTATACACTTGTATTATTTAAATTAACCTAGACATCCATTCATCAATATTAGGGCACACCTAATAACATTTAGGCCTATTACTAAGCATGTATGCATTTATTAAATATTGATGAGTAAGATGAATCTAATTATAAAAAAATTGACATAATTAATTTTTTATAATGTGTCTTAACCAACCTCTATAAATAGAGGCTTGAGTTCTATTTTCTATCACATACACACACACTCCACAGTATTTCCTACACACACACACGGTACATACAACACACACACATTCACAATACACTTTCACACCACACACAACACAAACACACACCTCACGGACACACCACACACAAGACAATCACACACACACTTCACGTCACACTCACACACACGGTGCACATACAAACACACACACACACACATAGATATATATATATATATATATATATATAGTATTCTCTCATACACACACAAACACACACATATATAAATATCAAGAAGGCTAGTTTAAGGTAGGAATTTCCTTAATTATATAAGTTAATTTCTAGTGCTAGTTTATCATTTTATTATCATGATATTATGCTTCATTATGTTACTACAAGTTACTAGAAAGTATGTTTCCAAATATATTCATGTTTTATATTCCTAGAATTAGTATAAAAACATGTATGTTTATTATTGCAAAATATGCTCTTAGTATGCTTTTATATATAAAGTTATAAGTATGGAAGTTTGTTCTTTATGTGACAATATGTGGAACTCTTTATTTGTGCATGCCGGGCCCAAATGTGTTTTCAGTGTGGATGGGGCTGAGTTAAGCCGGGCAGTGTCACGACCCAAAAAAATACCCTTCATATTTTATTAAAATTAAATAATAATTTTCACATAAAATTTGTACAAAATACAAGAGTTATAATTTTCAAAAGGAATACAAAAATAACTTTATCGTGTAAAATGCTTCCAAACTCTTCCGCTGCGCCACTCTGATACGCTATCTCATTTCTGTCTAGAAATAGTCATGTAAAGAATAATCAATACGACGGTTGAGCAGAAATATCATTCAACCCCATAAAGTGAGTGAGTGCTTTAATAGGTGCACGTAGACACATAATTTCACATAATACTATAGTGGAAATAAAAGCATAAAATATTTAAGACTTATAAGATACTTAAATTCCTATTCTACTCATGAAGTTAAACCATACTCCTACCTTTCAAAGGGGTACCTTCTTCTTTATAAGTATAAAGTGTAGAGTGTACATATAGATATATAGAAAGGTTAATATGTATATATATATATATGTTTAGAAGAGGGGTAATTATATATATATATGTATATAGCAAGGTATACTAATGATATTGTCACGACCCGGAAAAATACCCTTTTATTTTATTAAAATAAATAATAATTTGAACATAAAATTTGTACAAAATACAAGAGTTACAATTTTTAAAAAGAAAACAAAAGCAACTTTATTGTGTAAAAGGCTTCCAAATGCTTCCGCTGCGCCACTCTGATCTGCTATCTCATTTCTTTCTAAAAATAGTCATATAAAGAAGAATCAACGCGGCGGTTGAGTAGAAATTTCACTTAATCACATAAGGTGCTCGTGTGCATAATATATGCACATAATTACATAATATTTCACATAATAGCTCACGTAACATTACCTTTCGAGTCACCTATTGGTGACTCCCTTATATCTCCCATATCAAAATATTCCAACCGTTCACATCGTTATCCCCAATATTCCATCCGTCCACATCAATTCCATCTGTTCACATCGGTGGCTATGTCTCTAGATTATGCCATTACCCTACAACAAATACATGGAACACTCCGTCCATGCAAAATGGAATTCGGACACGGATGGCGAGAACTGTTTTAAGACCGGCAAGCCCATTGCCGCCCGGCCGAACTCAGCCCCATCCATTCCGAAGCACATACGGGTCGGACATACACAAATAAAGTTTTTTCATATAGTTTCACATAATTGCACATAAGGAAAATACTTCCATGCTCATAACTATAAATATAAAAGCATACTAATAGCATATTTTGGAATAATAACCATACATATTTTTATACTAATTCTATGAACATAAGCTATGAATATAACTAGAAACCTACTTTGTAGTAGCATAATGAAGCATAATATCATGATAAGAAAATGATAAACTAGCACTAGAAATTAACTTATGTAATTAAGGAAATTCCTACCTTCAAATATTTTTAGGAAAAAGAGGGTATATAAAGGGCTATATGGAAGGATCATTGGTATATATGTATGTAAAAAGAAGTGTTTATATATATACATGTGTGGGTGGAAGATATTTTATAAATATGGAGTGTTTTGGGTGTTGAGAGTAGAGTGAGTGAGGGGGTGTGTTTTTAGGCGGGATTTGTGTTTGTGTTGTGTGATAAAATGTGAGCAACCCTTCCCCCTATTTATAGTATTGTGATCAAGACACAAAATTATTATATAATAAGGTCTTTTTCCATAATTAATGTGTAATCTAACTAGGATATTTTCATTAAATGCAATCATCTTATTCACTAACCTAATGGTGTTGAGGTGTTGGCCTAAAATGATGATTCAAACCCTAAGTTTATAAGAATGCTTCAAGTACAAGATTTTGCTAGATTCACCTAATAAATGTAGGGAGATTAAGATAAGATATATATATATATATATGTCATGGCCTTATCCAAAGTTAATCTTATCAAGAATCTTATCATAATCTTATCAAATCCTATCCAAATCTTATCAAATCTTATCCAAAGCTTATCATAATCTTATCTAATCTTATCATAATCATGTCTAATCTTATAAAATCTGATATAATATCTTTATTTAATTAAAAATTCGAATTTTTATTTATTTATTTTTGTAAAAATCAAAAATTAGGGTTTTAGGGCATAAAATCCAAAAATTCAAAACTAATTTAGAAAAATTCCAAAATTATGAAATTTAATCTTTATAAATATGAAATTATATATATATATTTTCCAGAAATTATAAATTGAACATATAATTTTAAGAAAAGTGCAATTTAGGACATATAATTTCTAAAATTGTGTTAGAATGTCAAATTCCTCAAAAATTTGGAAAATCATGTAATTTATTCAAAAGTGCATCTTCTCCATGCATAAAAGTCTAGAATACTTATTTATATTGTTTTTGAAAACTCATAATCATTTAATACATGAATTTTCCAAGAATAGTAATCAAATTCGAAAATTAGAACGTTACCGTTCAAATTGTAAATCAACCTCAAAATCATTCTAAAATTTGAAAATAACAAACAATAATGAACTTTTCAATAAGCATAATGTTTTATATCAATTATTTAAATAATAAAGATTACCGGGTCGTCAAAGATATTATGTGATATATATATTAAAAGTGCAAGATTTTGTGGGTGTGGGTCTTATAGGTGGGATTTTGTGTTGTGTGTGTGGAAAATGAAGATAATGTCCCCCTTTATATAGAGTTTAGGGCAAGAAATGGAATTATTATATACTTTTAGTCATTTTCTAATTATTATTATCTTATCTAATCCTATACAAATCTTATCCAAATTTTATCTAATCCTATCCAAATCTTATCTAAGCCTATCCAAATCTTATCATAATCTTATCCAAATCTTATCATAATATTATCTAATCTTATAAAATCTGAAATCATATCTTTATTTAATTAAAAATTCGAATTTGTATTTATTTATTTTTGTAAAAATCAAAAATTAGGGTTTTAGGGCATAAAATCCAAAAATTCATAATTAATTTAGAAAAATTCCAAAATTATGAAATTTAATCTTTAAAAATCTGAAATTATATATATTTCCCAGAAATTAAAAATTTTTTTAGTTATATTTTCAAAAATTGCACTTTAGGACATAGAATTTTAAAAATTGTGTTCGAATATCAAAGTCGTCTAAAATTTGAAAAATCATGTAATTTATTCAAAATTGCATCTTCTGCATGTATAAAAGTCTAGAATACTTATTTATATTGTTTTGAAAAGTCATAAGTATTTAATAGATGAATTTTCCAAGACTGTTAATCGAATATCGAAAATTAACACTTTACCGTTCAAATTGTAAGTTAATCTCAAAAGCAGACTAAAATTTGAAAACAACAAGTAATAATAACATTTCCGAGAAGCAAAAGATTTTAAATCAATTATTTAAATATTAAGGATTACCGGGTCGTCACAGGCGGCAATGGGCTTGCCGGTCTTAAAATAGTTCTCGCCATCCATCCCATCTTGCATGGACGGAGTGTTCCATATATTGGTATTGGTTGTAGGGAATTGGCATAATCGCGAGATATGGCCAACGATGTGAACGGATGGAATTGATGTGGATGGATGGAATATGGTGATTAATGATGTGAACGGTTGGAATCTTGTACTGTGGGAGACATAAGGGAGTCACCAATAAGTGACTCAAAAGGTAATATTATGTGAAATATTATGTGAGATAACATAACTATGTGAACATATTATACACACGAGCACCTTATGTTATTAAGTGAAAATTCCTACTCAATGTGTATGTTGACCATTTCTCCCTGTGATAATTTTAGTCGAAAAGGAGATGGGAATTACTGAGGACGATAGCGAGGAACGGTTCTGCACCTTTAACTAGTCGGAATTAAGCTTGATATTTTGTATTTTGGAGAGACCGTGATGTTATAAATTTTTGTATTACTATATATTATGCGTACTGCGATATATTTTCAATAAAATAAGTATAGTTTCATGTTTTAGTTGGCTATATTTTAATAAATTAGTTAAACGTCCGGGTCGTTACAGGTGGTATCAGAGCAGGGTCTTGGGAGACCTGTGCTTTAGTAAATTACTAGACTAACCTTTATGATTTTGGTGTAGATGGTACCAAAGAGAACACAAGATAATGTTGAATACCAAGAAGATCTGTAACGACCCGGTAAATCCCTTATTTACCTATTTTATATTATACAAAATTTATAGGATTATTTTGTGAGTTATTGAGTTCTAGAGATTATTTTTTTTCAAATATGATTTTTTTTGTGAACTAGTGAGCATTTTACTACCTAAATATTTATAAAATATTATAAATTCCAAATATTTTTTTAAACTTTTATGCATTTGATCCTTCTAAACTTCCAGAAATTTTTAATAGATTATTTTCAACTTTTACCTATTTTTCCAAGCATTTTTAGTAATTTTCGGAAACATCGTATTTAAGTTATTAATTTGAAATCTAATTTTGAAAATGCTTAATTATTATCCAAAAATTAAAATAATAATACAAATAAATATTCTAGGTTTTATTTGACTTATAAAAAATTAATTTTCTAATTTTTAGAATTTTATTTCTATTTTTGGGCGATTTTCAAAAAATTGGCAAAACAAGGGGTATTTTGGTCTTTTCACCTCTCCAACCCCAAATTTCGTTTTTTCCTGAGAAGTAAGCAATAAAATACTTAATAAATAAGAGTTTCAGATTATATAGGTTTTTGTTTGATTTTAGTTGATTTTATTTTATATTTTATCAAAATATCTTTACTAATACATACTCTTGAACCTCATATACATAACTAACTATATATTAGTGGTGATGTACATGGCTACATATACACACACACACATACCCACATACATATACATGGTATTTAGTAAGAATAGGTGTAAGCATATATAGCCATGTATAATGTATGGAATAGGTATTTAGTTGAATTTAATAATTGGATATTTGTGTCTAATACATGGAAGATAATTACACAAGACCATATACACCAAAATCCTCATTTTTCAGCCATTTTTCCAGCCCAAAACCGTGCACTCTCTCTTGCTCTTACACTCTCTTTCATTTTTTCCTCCAAACACTTCACTTCCTCCAAATTACTACACACTTTGAAGAACTAAGGTAGGAACTCTTCTTTATACCTTAAGTAGAGGATTTTTCTTCTTCTTCTTGAGGAGATTAGGCAAGCTTCCATACTCTTGTGCCCAAGCAATGTAAAAGAACAAGCTTGAATGGCCTAGAGTGAGAGCTTTTGCCAAACATACCTCCAAGTGGAGGGTTTTAGTTATGTTGCTAGCTTCATGTTACTTTATAGTTCATTTTATCATGTTTAACTCTTGTTGGGAGGAAGTTGAAGGATGGATAGTATTATGAGCATGATCTTGAAGATCTTATGTGATTAGTATGCTTATTTGGAGTTCTATGTGCTTACTATGCTTTCTTGGAAAACTATGTGATTATTGTGCCTTTTTACAATAACATGGCATTCTTATGTTTTATTTGGATTATTATGTGAGTTCTATGCTTTATATGAGGTAGTATGAGACCATGATTCTTTAAATGAGCTAGTAGGGGAATATCCTATGTTGTCTTGAAAGTAATTGAGAAGAAAGCTCCATATATCTATTTATTATACTTTATTGTATAGTTTTATGCCTACTTTGATGATTATAGAAACATATACATATATATATATATATCTATGTACGTATATATATATAAATATTTAAAGTATTGTTATTTATTCATTTAGCTAATTCATACTATATTAGGTATATGATTGATTATTTAATTTTGAAAATTTTGAAGTTAATTTTATTTTTTTAAAATTATTGGGGAAGTATTCTGTAAAATATATTTTTAAAATTTCGGATGAATTTTCTGCTGAAATTCCGCCGATAATTTTTTTGTTTGAATACTTAAATTCAAAATGTTTAATTTGAATTTTAACGTTTTTTTTTTTGTCATTATTGGCTGAATTTCGCCTGAAAATTTTGCAGAAAATTAAAAGATATTTTTGATGGGACTTTCCACCGAAATTTTGCTTACAACCCAATTTTATGTCTCACCTGTTCTTTTTCTTCTTCTTCATCTTCTTCTTTCCCGCGCTGCTGTCATCGTCCTCTGCCGGCCACCGCCTAAAAATTCCATCCTCCACCTCTAAATCCTCCATGTCTTAACTTTATAAACCTCCCCACCCCCTCCACCATTTTTCCCAATTCGTAGTCCCACCACCTCCTCCTCGGAAACAACCACCACTGTCCCCTATCCCCCATTCCCACTAGTTAATTTTTTAAAACATTTTAGAATTAAAATTGTAGGGTTTGGTTATTGTGATTTTGTATAATTTGGTATTTTATATAAATGTTATGTTTGAATATTATTATAAAAATTTTGAAATTTTAAAGCTAGTGAATGTGTTGTGAATTTAGTAAAGTTAGTTTGTATATATGTTGTAAATTTTTATTATGTGTTGTGGAATTTTGTTAAGTGTGTGAATAATTAAAGTTGAAACTTGAATATGTTAATTATGTATTCTTGAAAACATTTTTTTTAATAGGATATAATCTTGAAAACTTGAATATGTAAAGTTGATACTTGGATATGTTAAATATGTTAATATGTTAGTTATGTAAACTTGAAACTTGAATTTTGTAAAGTTTGTGAATATGTTAATTATATTTTTAACATGTGCATCTTGACACTTGAATGTAGAACTTGAAATAATTTGACATTTGATTTTATTGTAAGTATTGGTGGTAAAGTTCAATCTTTTTAGTTGGTGAGTTAAGTGTGCAAAGGTAAGTGCGACTAGTTTGATGGTATATAGTTCATATGTGTGTGTGTGTGTGTAACTAATTAATTTGTAGTTAGTAGATTAGTTTATGATGTGTAGATGGAGTACGGGAATTGGGCGAAGGGCTAGAGTCTTGCCATTGTTTGTTGTAGATTTTTATTTGCTTTCGTGTAGAGGAGAAACAAGAAAATGGTGCATATTTGATGATAAAAAATATATAAATAATAATATATTTGTGTGTTTGATGTGTACTGATTTGATTTTTGAAATTAACTGTTGCGAACTTTATGCTTGTTTCATTCTTTGGTGATATTCAATTTATTGGGAAATCTATGCCGTAAATTTTTTAAGAATGCAAAATTACTCATTTAATGTTATTCGAGACAAGTAGTAACACTAAATTTATAAAATTGGGTGTCGCATGTAGATGGATATTCCTGAGCATGGACGTAGACGTATACTATGATGTACCCTAGTCGAGGGGGCCTTCTTCCAGCATGTTATGATAATGTTATCAATTTTGTCGAACATACAAAGAGTTGCCTAGACTTCATTAAGTACGGAAAAATTCAACGTCTGCTTTGATTTCCTTTTCTTTTGCTAGTTGGTTTTGAGCATCGTCCCCAACTCTTTGCCATTTTCCTGCTACAGCAGATAGTACATCCCCAGAGCGGTCAATCCACTTATCTACTAGGGAATCGAAGTCTATGGGATCAGCCTTCCCTTTTCTCTTACGCGTAACAGGGTTTACACTGGAGACCTTCCTTCGCTCTTTTCAGCTGGCGTGGAAGAAGTAGCAACCAAGTCATCCAGATTGGCTGCACATAATCCAGTGGGAATTGTGTACAAATGATAACCTTCCGTGTCTTCAGATTGTTCAACTTCTTTCCTGTCGTACTTTTCAGCATTTAAGACTCTCTCTGCAGCGTCACCGACATCAATTTGTTCCTCACCTGTTGCACGGGTGTTACCAAAAAGCTTCAGCCAGCGTTCGTAGTAAGGTTGAGACTTTCCTCGTATCAACTTTGCATCGGGGTTGATCTGCAAAGTTTGCGAATTTCAGTGCTTCAGAATTGTGTTTAATAGCCAAATCAACAAGACATTGTTCGTATCATATTAAATACTGGCATGACTAATCAATTCTCATAAGCCACTTCGAATACATATTCAGCACAATGGTCCACTAATTATTTAAACAACTCTAACGTAAGTGTATTATGCAAATTAAAAACATGTAAATGTAATTGCTTACTGCCACGTAAGAATCCCATGTGTTATCCTTGGCAACAATCATATGTGATTGTGGATCCCAATAACTGCCTGCACCACCAGAAATTTGAGTATCCCTTGGCATGCACCAAGTTGTTTCTTCCATACCTGTAATTTTGATTTAATATGTTTTTTATTTAGTCCACAACCCGGTAGCTTCTGTTGTATTATTAGCTGCAAACGGCCCATGTATTCCCCTTTGAAGCATCCCTCCTTCCACCACCCTTGGCCTTGAATATCTTCAAGCGCATCTAACAAAGCTTCCTCTTCTTTGTTTGCCCAAAAGCGCCGAGATGTCGGGACTGAACTTGCCTTTTTTCTTTTGCTGCCTGGCTGGAAGATCCACCACAGTCCATCTCCCTATAGAGTTAGCAACACTACCAACAGTTACAGATCTGTTAGCATCATTCAAATCAAACTTAACAGGAAGAATATTAACATTAAGTCTTCAACTGGTAATGGAATCGACTCGATGTTAGGTAAGTTATAGGTACTTCTCTACTATGAGATCATTCCAGGCACATATCTTATCACATAGATAGGTAAAACTTTTTTCGCTTTCGTATTTAATGGATGCCGAACAACAAAGCCATTACCCACAACAACAAGCCCAACAGCAAGCCAAAAAAATGGCAAAAAGACAAACTTGTCCACGTGATGGACGAAGACATTAACCATCAACACAAAATTGGGAACTCAAAAATAAATCATATTACAAGATCAGGAAATTAGTCGTACGACTTTCTTTCAGTGCTCAGCGTCAAGAACCGAGGGAAAGAGGTATATAGTAATACTGTCCTAATGCGGAGCCATGAATGATATCTTTCATGATTGGTGCCGGAGGAATAATGGATTGTTAATTGGATAACCACTCATGGTACATATGATGGGCCATGTTGTCACGGAATTCACTCCTTGCCGGGGTGGTCTCAATTGTGCAGATGTTATCACCGGCATCCGTATCGGGGTCCGACTCTTCATCCGAGAGGTCTTCTTCTGCCAGGTCGACGTCCATCTCAACTCTAATGAAGTTGTGCAGCAAGGCACATGCTAGGATGATTAAATTTTGTATCTTGATGGAGTAGAACGTTGGGCTACGTAGAACCGCCCAACGTTTCTTTAGTAATGCAAAAGAACATTCAATTACATTCCTCGCACGGCTATGCCTCAGATTAAACAACTCTTGAGGATTTTGTGGTGGGTTAGAGCTATTACGCCACTCGGTAAGGTGGTACCGTGTGCCTCGGTACGGTGTCAGGAAGCCTTCGGTGTTTGTGTTTCCGCAATCGCATAAATAGTAGTTTCCTAACAAATACGAAATCGACATACTTGTAACTAAACAAATTTGAACCAATCTTTTGCAAATAAGTCATAATGTTCACAACATATTTTTCATGGGATTGAGGCAAGACACACGAATACGATTATTCAAATGCATTGAAAGCATGGGACACCAATGAGCAGGGGGTGGGGAAAAATAATAATCTCATTAAAGGCGTTTAGGCTACTAACCCGGACATATACAACAGCTAATTAACCATTAAACACAAGCAAATACATACTGAAACCATGCTTTTGTAATTGTCTCTTTAGATCGCAAACCTCGACCGTTTCATGGCACATGTAACATACGATAACTCTATTGTATGATGCTTCAACAAAATTGAATTGGGAAGTAACCAATGGCACTATAACTTTTTCTTTACCTATCAGAACTTTCAAACCATTGGGCTTGGATATGGCCGCCCTGAGAACATGACTGTCCGCCGCAGAACCTTCCCACCCTGTCAGCACGTATATAAAATTTAAATCCCTATTGCAAACACCTAGGACGTTGACCGATAGATCCCCTTTATGGTTGTGATATCTCAGTTGGTCCCTTAAAAGAACTTGTATTGCAATGAATGTCCCGTCCAAGGCTCCTACACATCCCTGTGAAAAGTTATTTACAACAACTGTACCATTCAGTAATGAAGACACAAAAACAGGAAATTGAACAAACTGGGAAACACTACTCCTAACAAATTTGTTTATATAAAAACGCTGCAACGAGTCCATTCGGGATCAAACTCGAAAAGCACGTAAATCGATGAAGCCATAGAAAAGTAATTTGTTTGAATTACATGAAAATGCTTCCAGGTATCGTTGCTTTCCAAAGCGTCAATGGGAGTTGGTTTCACCAACAGAAGATTGCTAATGCGCATCACTGACCTTAGTGTGTCTTTGAAATATTTGCTTATAGTGTGGCTGGACCTTTTGAAATCCGTCTGAACTACTCGGTTCTTCTTGTGATGTGCAAGAATGGACAGGAACATTGCAACTGTCTCGGGCAAGCTCACATACTTCTCAGATTTCAACCCACCAATATGTTGTAAGAGGTAGCAAAGCCTCGCAAATGCATTCCGATTCATTCTCAAGTTGTCCACACAAGTCATATCGTTTAGCTTGGTTAACATACGGAGATGGTCATCTATGTCCCCAATCTTTGCTACCAAACTGTATCAACATCGCCGTGCTTCACGTCGGGGTATACTCTCATTTCTAATGATGTTGTAATGTTTTAGAAGCAAAAAGAACAGCAATGTGTTCTTCAGGATGAACACATATGCCCAACCAATAAAAGCTAGTCGTCCTAAATTAGCCATTCAACGGCCAAATTACCAACACCCCCTCACTAAAACAGGTTTATGTAGGTCGGCAAAATATCACTTGGACTACATTGAAGTTCACACAAAAAAAAATGCAGTGCGATTATTTTCCCCACTACTGTGTATATGCAAATAAAATCAATTCAATCTAAACGTTGGAGATAGTGAATGTCGTAAGTTCTTAAGAGGGAGGACCCTCTACATTGGGTGCAAATTTGTCCTCAGCCTGAACATTTTCTACTGTACCGACGATATATCATTTAGGCATTTTAGGACCTTAATACATGTGTCCCATACAACGATAGACATATATGAGCATAAAGGGTAATCAACGGCGGCGTTCATCGTGTTCCAAAAAAATGCTTAACAACTCAAAAATGGTTTCAGATCAAGAAATAAAGCAAAACAAACAAACAAATCAATAGAAGCTTACACAACGAAAAGCTGCTATAGACAGAAGGAGAGAGTTAAACGGGGTCACCAACGCTTCAACTCGTCAATCCAACCTGCGATTACATGAAAGTTAAAAAATTATACAAAGAAAGATACAAATTTAAAGGGAATTGGTTACCATAATTAGGTGAAAAGTGGTATTCGATTCCTTCCGAATGCGCTCTGCGCCGCCGATGGGATTTCAGGTTCACCTATATTAGGGTTCCGCTTAAGTGAAGAGACCTTTCCAAAGGAGTTTTTGATCTAACAATTTGCAACAGTCGAGGACATCATTGTAAATGCACACGATGGATGACAACTAATCTCAACATGAGTATCCTAATCTCACGGCCCCCCCCAAAGATTGTAATCTTTTCACATCTCGTGAACAGTGTCAGCTTAGGTAAGATAAGCCATCTTTTCATCTTGCATTATCTAACTAACCAAACATAGCTCAACCCCAGATGAAAACATCAAATCTCAGGTAATCTTTCAAACTAAACGAAACCATAAAATTTAAGATAAGATTAGATAAGATTGGATAGATTAGATAAGATTGGATAAGATTATGATAAGATTGGATAAGATTATGATAAGATTGGATAAGATTAGATAAGATTATGATAAGATTGGATAGATTAGATAAGATTGGATAAGATTAGATAAGATTATGATAAGATTGGATAAGATTAGATAAGATTATGATAAGATTATAATAAGATTGGATAAAATTATGATAAAATTCGGATAAGATAATAATAATTAGAAATTGACTAAAGTATATAATAATCCTATTTCTTACAACAATTGCTATAAATAGGGGACCTTGGCACGCCATTTTTATCATACTAAATCCCACCTAGAACACACCCACCCATACTCACTCCACTCTCAACACACAAAACACTCTCCTTTTATAGCATATCTTCCATACACATATATATATCAATGAACCCTTCTTTTTACATACATATATACCTATTAGCCTTCTATATATCCCCCTATCTCCTCAAACACTCTTGAGAAGGAGGGTACCAAGTCAATCTAGTCAAACCAAGTCTATAAACTTGGTAGGCTCCTTAAGTGAGTGCCTTTTACATTCCTTGCTGGGGCAATGAACTATATGCTATAAATATTATTATTTGTATAGCCTACCCCATCGTATTTATGTTATCCAATCTTTCTGAAATTATATCTTGCTCCTCGCGTTTCAACAAAATACTTCTCCAAATTATAAGTCAAGTTATATCTAAAAATATTGCATTTCTGATATTATCAATTATATATGTCCTAAAATGATTTCTTGACACCTTTGGATATCATATTTTAATTATATTTTTATGTGTCCCGGGTGTAAAAACAAGTTATTGCTTTATCAACAGTTTGTGAGCCATATATGTTTTGTTATATTTGTCTACCCTTAGGAAGTTTGGGCTTAGGTACTTATAAGGGGAATTCTATCTGGCGGAACGGACCGTCGATGGAACTTTTTATATGATACCATTCCGTGAAACCAATTTCTACGTACAGCCGGAGGATGACTGTAGTAGAGATTGGAGCGATGTATTGCACGGACGCGTGATACGTCTCCGTCCAATTTAATATCAAGGTCGCTCCTTGACGAGGGAGGTATTAGGGTTTCTGTTATGTTTATCCATTTTGGGTAGTCATAAGATTGGAGATTCCGTTCATGGCTCACTATCCGTCTTGTTCAGTTTGTATATATGCTCTTCATACTACAATGCACTTTTCCGTGATTCATTAATTTATTGGTTTTATGGATCTTATTTTCTGCATATATACTTATCTATATTTGGCCTCACTAAGTCATTTGGACTTAACCCCTTGTTTCTTTCTGTTCATTGCCTGAGTTTCAGGAAATTAGATTGAGGGAACTCGGTTAAGGTGGTCGGTGTGTCACAAGTCATTTGTATATAGGCCTTTATTCTGCATAAAAGATTCGCTAGTTAAATGGAAAACAAAAGCTCGCTATTTAAAGTGTTGTACTTGGATAGATTATTACCATTTAATTCTACGTATGTGAATTGCGTGTTTATTTTATCGCAATTTTGTTATTGGGTAAAATAAGTATGCAAGTATCGGATACTACTCGAAAAAAAAATTAAGCACTTAGCAAGACCGTTGAGTGAGCCCTACTCATATAGGAAGATCCTAGCGAGGGGGATGTCACATGCTTTCTAGTTAAAACATGTTTAAAATTAAATTTAGACTATAAATTGGTATAAATACTTTGTGAAATATAAAATAGGCAAGGTTGACTGTGAATAATTAAGAGGGTAAAATGTATTTAATCTTATTTTTAAATGAATAGATATTTCGATCAAGTTTTTAATGTGAAAGTAAGCGTGGAGTTCCAATGACAATTCTGATTTATTAATAGGATATATAACAACTGCTATTTAATTACTCAATAATAGGCTAATTTATTATACATAGTGATAGATATGAATCTTTATATGCCAAGATCAAAATCCTTAATATTCCATACTCACAGCCAATTGGTCTTTAATATTCTTCCGAATCTTAAGTCATTCCCTTAATTACCGATACGTTCCATTATGATAAGATTTTGCCCAAAATATCTCATTGTAATATATACTTGGTATGGCTTTTGAACTTTTCTATATATATATATATATATATATCTTAATCATCCAATAAAAAGAAAAGCTTCTCTATAATTTTTTTTGAATCTTCTATTGTCCTAAATTGTACAAAATAAATAATAATTCAATAATAAAGTAATCTAATTTTTGGCAAATTCAGAATTGCTCTTTACTAAATTTCATATGAGTTTTTTAAAATAAACTAGTGAATATTAGGTACTTATTTAATCTGTTGCCATGTGGTTGATTTTTTCCTTTTTCAAGGATCTATTAGTCTCCTAATATTTTCAAATTCGATTATCCTGAAATTATTTCTGCTCTTCTGATAATTCTAAATACACACACACACACATAGATATGATAATATTTTTAAACGTGTTCTTTTATTAATTGATAAATTTTAATTAATTCTCAACTGCTATTCTTTTGATAAGTAGCATAAAAAAATGAAATATATACTATCCTTTAATGCTTATCTAAATGTTCATATCGTATCACAATGAATCGGAAAAAAACAATTAATGGAATAACAGACTTTCACAGGTTAAAAAGGATAGCACAATTTTCTTGTTAAAATATAGGGTAAAATTAGAGTCATAAAAGTAAACAGGTGACATGTTCTAATAACTTGCAAATCAAGAATTTAAATTAAGCAGCAACAAGTGACATATAGAAAATAAAAATTTCAATTCCGTAAATAAGTATGAAATGTATTGCGTTAATCTATTAAACAAGACAGTGAAAAATCTATTTCATAACTTGTATAATATCACATAATAGTAATTGTCCCTATCATAACCCTAAATAAATTCAAAAGTTTACTTGACAAAATTAAAATAAAATTAATCAGTGGTAGGCCACTAAATTATATATTTATTTAAAGTAAAATATTATGAGCATCATAAATTATTTTACAACTTCATTAAATAGGCATAAATTAATTACTGATAAGTAGCAATCAGGAAATATTGAAGTAAAATTAACATTGGACGAATAATCATTGGAAAATTCAAACTTATAAATGGATGTATTTTTAATTTAGTTAATATTAATTGTACTATTTATAATATACTACTACCTATACTCTTTTATAAAGCTATGTTTTTGGTAGTCATTCTCTCTCTCTCTCTCTCTCTCTCTCTCTCTCACGCACACACACACGTGCACTAATCTCTTCCATTATTCAATATAATAATTTTCCCTTTTTGTATCTGTTTTTAATCATATTTATTTTTAAAAGTTCGTTTATAGCTAGACTTAATTAATTTTATGGTCCTCAAAATTCCATTACCTTATCAATCAAAATAAATAAATAAATAAATCCCATTGTTTCATCCATATCTTAAATTACATAACTACTTCCATTTGAAAAAGATTTCAAATAAGCTCCATCATTTAACAATTAATATTCATCTTAAGGTAATTAGTCATCTTAAAATAAATAACAGCCTATAGGATAATTTTAGATCTTTGATGGGTAATTATATAAATAAATAGATAGAGATAAGAGAAGATGAAGGTCGGCTTCCAAGAAACAAAAGTCCATGCATGTTGGGATTTCGTTTTCTTTTAAGAAAAGCATTGGAAATAAATGCAAGATCAAAAGCCAAAATCGAGTGGGACAAATTAGGTCCGATTGGTAATGTATATCTATACCATATATACATGTAGAGATATGAGTATGCATATCTACATACACGCATTAATGAAAAAATTAAAAAAAAAAAGATGTTTGTTGGGATTTTGTTTCCTTTTAAGAAAAGCATTGGAAATATATGCAAGATCAAAAGCTAAAATTGGGTGGGACAAATTAGGTCCGATTATTGTTGAGTGCTAAGTATGGAGGGCAAAATAATAACTGTAGCAATGGGTAAAAATTTTAACCTTGAGAGAGCAGTATGTAATCATGGATTCTTCATGATGGCTCCCAATTTATGGGTTCCATCTGAAAAGACCCTCATACGTCCTTTGCGCCTCAACGACAATGTTGTTGTCACTATTTCTATAACTCAGTCGCCACGTAAAAGCTTTCTTCTGATCGCTGTTATTCAGTATCTTCCCCATCAACAACTAATTAGGCTTTCCACTCAAGAACGACAAACAATACTGGTACGTTGAGCACTTTTCGATTGTATATATATATACACACATACATGTGGCGTGTATTAGTAATTGATATAAGATATGTGACACCATTATGCATTTTGTGCATGTATGTATAGGCTCGAGCGTCTCGAACGTTACGACTTTCTGAGGAAGATGGAATAATGGTGGAAGAGTTTCATAGGGTCCATCTAGAAGCAAAAAAGGTTGGGTTTGCTAGCATTTTTTACTTCCCAACTTTATTTGAAGATATTGTCAAGTCTGTGCTCCTCTGCAGTTGCACGTGAGTAATTATTTATTTATTGTTCAAGTTCACTTTAATAGTTCTCAGTAACTTGAGATTGGCCAATTGATTTGAAATTATGCAAACATAAACTGCAGATGCACTTAGGAACTAGTATCCGCTAAGTCATTGTTAAGATATATAGTCAAAACGTATCTTATGCCTAATTTGACAAACAGATATCTAATTAAGGAGTGGGTTATATATATCTCAAACAAATTTTCACATTAGTGTTGCGTTCTAATTTAGTCCATGGCTATATATTTTGTAGGGTTAATTACTAATTCCCCCCTATCTTTTATAATTACAGTCCCTACCTTCCATGTTTCATCATATAACAAAATACCACTAATTCCATTAGGATTTTTAATGAAAAATATTGTTTAAACATCTATAAACACCAAACTACAAAATCATCGTTTGAATATTTGGTGTTTTTATAAGTTTTAAACTATTTTTAATTGATGGTAATTCGGTCTCCTTTTGAATTTTGTAATTACACAAGCTTAGAGGGGAGGTCATTCTAATTCTGAAATATTATGGTGGGAGTGTTAGTGTAATGAATTCCTGATTGATATTATCATTTTGTGTTGTAATCAATTAATTAGATGGTCAAGGTGATTGAAAATGGCTCAAGATCTGTGTGATCTTCAAAGCAAAATTTCTAACAAGGGATCAAAGAGAAAGCGATCCGGTACTACTGCAGTAAACTACTTTCCAAGTCCAAAAGAAATTCCCTGTCTTGATGTGGAGACGTTGGATAAACATTGTAACTTGAGGTATAGAGCATCAACTATACTGCAATTAGCACCAAGTATAGAAAATGGAAGCCTCAACCTGGTGGATTATGAAGATCATATCGCCACCAGACATGAATTGTTCCAACGTCTAATGAAGATAAAAGCTTTCAGCCCCTTTACTATTGCGAATATTAAGATGTGTATTGGGATCTACCAAGAGATTCACGTGGATACTGAAACCATCAAACATTTCAAAGAGGTTAGTTAATTTTCTATACATACTACTCTTGAATTATATCTTATATCGCCTTTCCCCCTAGATTACTAAATGTAAAAAAATCAAATCCCTATGAAAAAGCAAAATAAATTAGTCTCTAATAACTATATTTCAAGGGTTCATCTTTTAACTCTGTAGCTAAGGGGGTAAACATAACATAAGGTATAGTTCAAAAATTCAAAGTCTAATTACCCCTTAAATTTACCAAGCTTGATTGCTATTGTGTTATTTTTCTTTCTTTTTAATTAGTTATTCTCCATACTAATTTCAGATCCATGGAATGCCAAAGATAAACAAGAAAAATCAAACAGAGATCATTGAACAAATCTATGGCAAGTATGCACCATTTCAATGCCTTGCGTACTGCTAATTATATTCATTTGTTTGTTCCATTTCCCTTTGCATTGCACTGGATTACTTACCATACTGTCCATTCAACTTTTTGACAATGAAAAATAAATACAAAAGTATCTTTTAACATATTTATGAGGAAGGGCTCTTATTTAACGTAGATTTGAAATTTTCATTTGAAAAACCTACTATATTAGAGGTATTTTTGGATAAAAAAAAACCTTGACCATTTCATTGAAAACCAGAAGTTCGTTACATTATTTATATTATGTGAATTATTTAAATGAAAAAAACACTTATTACAATCATTATGCATATAAGAAATGGAACTTAGAGTTTACTTTATTACAAATAATATAATATAATTTAGTTGGAATCCTCTTCTTCCATATGTTTTTGCTATCTCATTATTACTATTATTATTTTTCTTGTTATTCAACTTAATATTATTATTTTTCTTTTTATATTTCTCTCTCCTATCTCCCCTCCTTATCTATTATTTGACTTTACTTTTTTTATTTATATATTTCAACTATATGATTTAATGTGATCTAAATATTATTTTTTTTGTCTTTTTATAAATCTAATCAATATAATGCCACTAAACACATATAGTTAAATAAAACTTTAATAAAGTTTTAATTTTATATTTATTCAAAATTTTAAACAAAAAATTAAATTATATCGTAGTTATAATTATACATGCATCGAGTGTGCACTTATCGCTAGTCGTTATTATTATTATTATTATCATGTATACGTATTGATTCCAGATTAAGGGCATTTTCCCCCTTCATTAACAGGATGGAGCGTGTTCAATACTATGAGAAGATGCTTGGGAAGTTGAGTGATTTATCCCACTCTCAATATTGTAAGGTTTCCACCACCAACTTCAGAACTGGTAATGTTGGAAATAAATGATAAAGCACTTTATAAGACAATGTTCTAATACTGTAGCGCTATGGATTTGAGTGAGTGAAAAGTACTTGTGGGAAAATTCTTGTATGATTGAGCATGGATTTGGCTCATTCATCTATCAAATACTCAATATTCATAATATAGTTTTTATGTAAATATTTTTTATTCAATAATTAAATATTATATGAACATTGACCATTTGATAAATGAATAGACTCCTTTTTTTTTTTGATATAATTAATTTGGAACACCCTATAGATATCAATCGGAACTACCAGAATGTTTCAAATTTAATCCATGGGTGAAGGGGATTCCATTTTCAACGAGTCACTACTTTTAGATAGGACACTACATGGGACTAAAATTCGAAACAAAGTTGTAAATAATTTTACCATTAAAGTTATTATTATTGAAACATGCAAGATTATTTTAATCTCTTTTAATTATATTTTTAAAGTCTTGGATGGCATAATAATACACAGATGAAGGCCAATTTACTGGTTACAGATAAAAAAAAGTATGCAGTGCCATGCACGCACTTAATTGACGTTGTGTTCCAGGCTCGGGTCCAATATCGTTAATCACGCTACCAGTTGACACACTTGATAAGCGTCCAAAATAAAAATAAAATCATTTAATTATATATTTAAATTTTAACAAATTAAATTATACATATCTATTAAGTTTGTTTTTTAATATTTATTGCATTCATATATATTTCTATTATATCAATATAATATGATATTTTACTGCCCATGTGATCTAAACTTCAATATTTGATGGGCATGTAACAATATTTTCTTATTTATTATAAAACAATTAATATGATTTTTCAAGGAGGTGTTAAAATAATTGATTAGCTTGCCAGTTAGTTATAAACTTATAAAATAATGTCTCCCAGATTATTTGATAAGAATTATAGAAAAGATGCATATGCAATCTCATTTAGTCAGCTATTTTTAAAATATATTTTTAGATAAAGACTTATATATATAATAAACTTTGCAAAATCTTATCAGATCTAGGCGGGAGGACTTATGAAATATAGTATAAATAAAATTATACTAAGACCTAGTTAGATGGCAAGAGACTCAAAATTTAAATAGAAAAAAAGTTTAACACTGTTGAAACCATCACCAGATGTATGGTACTAGCTTGTATATGTATATATTGTTTTATATATAATAACTTGAAATAGCCATACAATTCCTCATTACTACAATAGAATAGGGCAACATACAATTATTTGATTAATATTGAGATACCCAACTCATGTGTTACACATTACTTATCAAATGAAGAATTTAATTTTTTTCGCAAGTTATATTCTTAGAACAAATATTGTTGTGATCTCTCTTATCAATTTTCATTTATTGGCATATTATTAGAACAAAATCTATTGAAATTCCATTGAAAAGTCATAGAAAATTAGGTGCCAAAGTTGGCGCCAAATTTTGCCTCAGTTTTTCAGTGGAATTTCGGTGGTTAAGCCCCTTGAAAAGTAAAAACAAATGATAAAATTTCCAAAAAAGACTTTTGGCTAAATTTGAACGGAAATTTTGCCGAAATTTGAAATAATTATCGGCGGAATATCTCGATCGAAAATTTTGACTTTTTCTTTTTTGGTTGAAAAAAATCATCATATGGAATATATTGAAGGGAGATATGGAATATTTGGGAAAGAGGGATAGGGTACACTTTCTGTCGAAAATCTGTCGAAAATATTTGAAATTATTTATATTTTGTCTATAAATCCATTGTAATTAACATAATTAATTCTTATATAGCACATAGTATCTGAATACATAGTAATTAACGTTGGTAATAATATAAAAATTTAACTACCACAAGAATAAAAAAATTGTAAATTGTATTGTTGCATTCAACTATAATTGATATTATTGTATATGTAATATGTAAGAATTGGGTATAAACATGCATGTATATGAGAAGATCAATAATTGTGTATAAGCTTGCATGTACATAAGAAGATTGACAATCGTGTTTAAACATGCATGTAATTTAGATGTAATCTAACCTGAAATAAGTAGTAAACTCAATTAATTGAATTGCATAAAATATTGTTCAATTGAATTGGGAAAAACATTCGATTTTTTTTTTCAATTGGGATGGCGAAGTGCTCAATTGACTCAATTGAATTATGTAAATCATCTAATTTGGTTAATTGAAGTTTGGGAAGCTCTCAACTGAGCGTTGGTCAAATATGCAATTGACTTAACTAAATTGAAGAAATGTTCAATTGAATTGAGGGAAATGCACAATTATTTTGATTGAACTTGATTGACTTAGTTGAATTGGGTGCATCCTCTAATTCGATCAAATGAATTGTAAGAAGCATCCAATCGACTCAATGGAATGTTAGTCAAATGTGCAGTTGACGTAATTCAGTTGAATAAAATGTTCAATTGAATTTGGAAAAACCCTAGCTTATTTCAATTTTATAGGGTGAAATATTCAATTGATTTAATTGAATTTGGCACATTATCTAATTCAATTAATTGAAGTGTGAGAAACATCCAATTGACTAAATTGAATGTTAGTCAAATGTGCAATTGACATAATTCAATTGAAGAAATGTTCAATTGAATTTGGGGAAACGCTGGTTTGTTTCAATTGAATTGGGCGAAATGTTCAATTGACTTAATTGAACTGGGTACGTTATCTAATTCGATGAATTAAAGTGCGAGAAATGTCTACTTTACTCAATTGAACGTTAATCAAATGTGCAATTGACGTAGTTCAATTGAATAAATTTCAAACTTAATTTGGGGAAATATTGGCTTATTTTATTTGCCTTGGGCAAAATGATTAATTGATTTAATTAAATTGGGTAAATCCTTTAATTCGATCAATTGATATGTGAGAAGCGCCCAATTGACTCAATTGAGTGTTGGTCAAATGTGCAGAGATATGTTGACTTAATTCAATTGAAGAAAATGACTAATGGAACATGCTATAATATAGTTGAACATTGTTTGAACCATGTCATATTATTATTTATGCATGTTAGTAGACATATTATCATATAATGTTGTAATTAATAAATTTTTTTACCCTCAAATATGAAAAGAAATATTTATTTGATGTATTTTAGTGAAATATTTTTCAAAATTTTGGCCGATCTTTGCCAAAATTTCACAAAAAATATATTTTTAATTTATTTATGATTGATTATTTAATTTCGAAAAATTTGAAGTTAATTTTATTTTATTTTTTAAATTATTGGTGAAGTATTCTGGAGAATATATTTTTAAAATTTTGGAGGAATTTTCTACTAAAATTTCGCCGATAATTGTTTTGTTTGTATATTTAAATTCAGAATGTTTGATTTGAATTTTAACATTGTTTTAATGATTATCAGTTGAATTTCACCTGAAATTCTGCAGAAAATTAAAAGATATTTTTGATGGAACTTTCCACCGAATTTTGCCGACAATCCAATTTTTATGTCTTACCTATTCCTTTTCTTCTTCTTCTTTCTCTTCCTCTTCTTCTTTCCCGCACTACTATCATTTTCCTCTACCGGCCACCGCCTGAAAATTCCATCCTCCACCTCTAAATCCTCCGTGTCTTAACTTTTTACACCTCCCCACCCCCTCTATCATTTTTTCCCAATTCGTAGGCCCACCACCTCCTCCTCAAAAACAACCACCGCGATCCCCCGTCCCCATCCCCCCTAGGTATTTTTTTTAAAATTTTTAGGATTAAAATTGTAGGGTTTGGTTATTGTGATTTTGTATAATTTGGTATTTTATATAATTGTTATGTTTTGAATATTCTTATAAAAATTTTGAAAATTTAAAGCTAGTGAATGTGTTGTGAATTTAACAAAGTTAGTTTTGTATACACGTTGTAAATTTTTATTATGCGTTGTGGAATTTTGTTAAGTGTGTGAATAAGTAAACTTGAAACTTGAATATGTTAATTATGTATTCTTGAAAACATTTTTTTTTAATATATAGGATGTAATCTTGAAAACTTGAATATGTAATATATGTTAATTATGTAAACTTGCAACTTGAATTTTGTAAAGTTTGTGAATATGTTAATTATATTTTAATGTGTGCATCTTGACACTTGAAGGTAGAACTTGAAATAATTTGACATTTGATTTTATTGTAAGTATTGGTGGTAAAGTTCAATCTGTTTAGTTGGCGAGTTAAGTGTGCAAAGGTAAGTGCGACTAGTTTTATGGTATATAGTTCCTGTGTGTGTGTGTGTGTAACTAATTAGTTTGTAGTTAGTAGGTTAGTTTATGATGTGTGGATGAAGTACGGGAATTGGGGGAAGGGCTAGAGTCTTGCCATTGTTTGTTGTTGATTTTTATTCGCTTGTGTGTTGAGGAGAAACAAGAAAATGGTGCATATTCGACGATAAAATATATATAAATAATAATATATTTGTGTGTTTGATGTGTACTAATTTGATTTTTGTAATTAACTATTGCGAACTTTGTGCTTGTTTCATTCTTTGGTGATATTCAATTTATTGGGGAATCTATTCCAAAAATTTATAATGCGGCAAAATTACTTATTTAATGTTATTCGAGACAAATAGTAACACTAAATTTACAAAATTGGGTGTCGCATGTAGATGGATATTCCTGAGCATAGACGTAGATGTATACTATGACGTACCTTAGTCGAGGGGGCCTTCTTCCGGCATGTTATGAATTTTGTTGAACATGCAAAGAGTTGCCTAGACTTCATTAAGTATGGAAAAAGTCAATGTCCTTGTAAGAGTTGTGTAGGCTAGTGGTTTATGCTAAAGCCCGATCATGTAGTATATTTGTTAACACATGGTTTCAAATCAAATTATTAGTATTTCCAACCTCTTCTAGCATATCCTGGCGCATCGAGTAGTGAGATAGAAAGTAATCCACTGCATAGGAATTTTTTGACCTTTTGAGAAAGATTAACCACCGGTGTGGCTTAGATGTGTAGATCATTCATCACTTTCTATGGCTACAAGGTTGATGAGCATGAAAAGTGACTACAATGTAGTATAGGATGGTATCAAAGAAGTCATCCAATTGATGTCAGAATTAATACCTTTTGGTCACAAAATTCCAACAAATTTTTATGAGGCACCAAGCTAGTAAGGAGATTGGGTTTGATTAGCAAGAAAATAAATTGTTGTACAAATGGTTGTACACGGTATTACAAAGATGATGCGGTTGCGGCAAATTGCAAATTTTGTGGTGTTGCAAGATATTGTGCGATTACAGGCCATGGTCATGCAAAACAAGTCTCGATTAAGAGGATGCATTATTTGCCCCTTGTCCCATGACACAAACGATTATATGCCTATTTGAGTTCAACACCACATATGAGATGGCATGTGGAGCATTGCTGTCCTGATGGAGTTATATGTCACCCAGCAATTGAGAAGACTTGGAAACACTCTAACGAAGTATATCCTTATTTTGCTGGTGAGCATAGAAATGTGTGCCTTGCTCTATGTGTTGATGGGTTTAAGCCTTATTCTCAATCTGCCGGGTTATACTTATGTTGGCTAGTAATCGTTACGCCATACAATTTGCTCCCTGAAATATGTATAACAATTCCATACATGTTTCTTACATGTATAATTTCTGGCCCTAAGAATCCAAAAGTGAATATTAATGTACATTTTTAGGCTTTTAGCCACTAATTGATGTGTTGAAGGTGCTGTTGGAAAATGGCATTCCAATGTATGATGCATTTGTGAAGTGGAATTTTGTTATACGGGTTGCATTGATGTGGACTATCAATGACTTTTTAGATTACAGGATGCTGTTGACATGGATAATTAAGGGGAAACTAGCGTGTCCTATTGCAAATGTTACAGTAAGACACTAACATTGAAGTATGGATGAAAGAATTCATGGTTTGATTCCCAACGAAGATTTCTATATATAAATCACCCATATAGAAGCAACAAAATCAACTTTAAAAGAGATTATGTCGAGAAAGATCCTCCTCATCCAAAACCTAACAGTCATGAAGTGTGGGATGAGGTGCAATGGTTGCCGAAAGTAACAGAACAATACGAATTAGGGAAGCCCTCTGGCTGTGGTATCGAACATAATTGGACGAAGCAAAGTATTTTTTAGGACTTACTGTGACACCCCGCTCGCTAGGATCATCCTATACGAGTAGGGCTCACTTAACGGTCTTGCTGAGTACCAATTTTTCCAATTGGTACGCAATACTTGCAACTTATTTAGTACTGCCCAATAATAAAATCGAGATATAATAAACACGCAATTGACTTATATAGAACTATAAGATACAACTATCCAAGTACAACACTTTAACTAGTGAGCTTCTGTTTTCCATTAAACTAGCAAATCTTTTATACAGAATAAAAGACTATATACTAATGACTTGTAACGCACTGATCGCCTTAACCGAGTCCCCTCAACCTATTTTCCTGAAACTGAGGCAATGAACAGAAAGAACTTGGGTGGTAAGTCCAAATGACTTAGTGAGGCGGGAAATATACATATAGATACTTAAACTGAAAATAAGAGTCATAAACCAACAAAATAATGAATCATAAAAGGTGTGTATACACAAACTTGAACAAGACAGATGGTGAGCCATGAACGGAATCTCCAACCTTATTGCTACCCAAAACAGATAAATCATAATAGAAACCCTTATGCCTCCCTTGTCGAGAAGCCACCTCGACACTGAACAAGACGGAGATGTATCACGCGTCCGTGCAATACATCGCTCCAATGCCTACTACAGTCATCCTCCTGGCTGTACGTAGAAATTGGTTTCACGGAATGGTATCATATAAAAGGTTCCATCGACGGTCCGTTCCGTCCGATAAAGTTTCTCTTATAAGTACCTGGGCCCAAACTTCCCAAGGGCGTCCCCAAGGGTAAACGGAAATATAACGGAACAGATATGGCTCACAACTTGGCAATAAAGCAATAACTTATTTTTTTCACCCGGGATACATAGAAATATAATTAAAATATGATATCCCAAAGGTGTCAAAATCATTTCGGGACAGATACAACTGGCAATATCAGAGAATGCAATACTTTTGAAAATAACTTGTCTTATATGTATGGAAAACATTTTCCAAAAGATTTGATAGCATAAATTCAATAAGGTAGGCTATACGAATAATATTTATATCATATAGTTCAAAGCCCCAGAAAAGAATTGACAAAGCACTCACCTAAGGAGTTTATCAAGTTTATAGACTTGAATTGACTAGATCGACTTGGTACCCTCCTTTTTAAACGTGTTTGAGGAAATAAGGAGATATATAGAAGGCTAATCGGTATATATATGTGAAAAAAGAAGGGTTTATTGATACATCATATGTGTATGGAAGATATGCTATAAAAATAGAGTGTTTGTGGGTTGAGAATGGAGTGAGTGTGGGGGTGGGTGGTTTAGGCGGGATTTTTGAGTGTTTGTGGAAAAATGAAGACAATGGCCCCTTTTTATAGAGTTTAGGGCAAGAAATAGGATTTTTATATTATAAGGTCAATTTATGCATAGAGGATAAGATATGATAGGATAAGATAGAGTAAGATAAGATAGGATAGGATAAGATAGGATAGGATAAGATAAGATAGGATAGGATAGGATAAGATAAGATAGGATAGGATAGGATAGGATAAGATAAGATAAGATAAGATAAGATAAGATAAGATAAGATAGGATAGGATAGGATAAGATAAGATAAGATAAGATAGGATAGGATATGATAAGATAGGATACGATAGAATAGGATAGGATAAGATAAGATAAGATAAGATAGGATAGGATAGGATAGGATAAGATAAGATAAGATAAGATAAGATAAGATAGGATAAGATATTTTTGTAGTTATCCAATTTGTTATGCCTATCAAGAATCTTATCAAGATCTTAGTATTTAAGAACATTTATTAGGAGAAAATGACAATAGGTAAGAGAAAATGACATTTTTGGATAAGTATATGTATATTTATGATAAAAACATGACCTTTTATATAATATATACATATAAATTCGAAATTACATGTGTACATATATATATTTTGAAATATAAATACTTATACATAAGGCTTTTAAATAAAGTAATAAGTTGTAATTCTGAAAATACTAGGAAGTACCGGGTCATTATAGATCTATATATATAATTTCAATGTATAAAATTGGGATGTCACACTTACCATTTTGGAAAGATCTTTTAATATGTCACAATTGGATGTAATACATTTGAGAAGAATATGTTTGATAACATTTTCAACATAGTTATGAATGTAAAAAGAAACACTAAAGACACCATATAGGATTCTTTTCTCCAAAATATTGGCATGTCATGTGCTGGCCCAAAAAAAAAAAGCACAAAGAAAATTGTTCACTTGAGCTAACACATATTTTGTAATATATAGATATATAGTAGATCTTGAAATATAATATAAATATATAAATACTTGAATACATATTTGAGTTTGTAATATATAAAAGGGCGAATTACACTTACCTCCCTTGAGGTATACTCTATTTACCAAAAACACCCCAACCTATGTGAAATTACAATTACCCCCCTGAATTGAGAGGAAATTGTAAATTACACCTACCATTAGTCAAAAAGAAAAATTAAACTTTCAAATTACCCTTCTGTAAATAGGAATAAGTGTTTGACAATATTGAAATGACTATTTTGCCCTTGATCGTTTTTTTGTTATATTATACATATTTACATTTAAAAATATTACATATTTAAATATTTTTTTTAAAAAATTAAATGTTTTATATAATATATACAAATATTTATAAACATATACTTTAAAATATCTAATTTGATATGCCAATTATATTTAATAAATACCAAATACATAAATATTTTATAATATTATAAACTTTGTTTTTTATAAATACAAAAAATTATTACTATTTTAATATTTGATAAAAAAATTATAATACATATTATATATAATTAAATAAATTCTTTTTTCTTTTCTTTTTTTTTCCTTTTTTCCTTTTCTTTTTCCCCCCTTTTCTTCTTCTAGGAGATGTTTCTCTCTCTCTCTCTCTCTCTCTCTCTCTCTCTCTATCTATCTATCTATCTCTCTCTTTCTCACACACACACACACATCTCCGCCGCGCCTCACCACTGTACCCCGCCGCCTCTCCCCACCGTGCGGCGCTATCGTCCTCCGCCACCTCCCCATCACCGTCTCTTTCGCCGCCGCCACGCAGAAGAGCTCAAAGGGAGAGAGAATCGAGGGATTGAGAGATCGAGAGGGAGAAGGGGGGCGGGGGGGAGAGAGATATAGAGGGAGAGAGAAAACCTCCACCCTCTATCATCCTCGGCCGCCGCCGATCACCGTCCTCTATTGCTCCCCCACCACCGAGATCCAAAGGGTTAGATTGAGAATAGAGAGGGAGAGAGATCAAGAGGGAGAGAGAGAGAGAGAGAGAGAGAGTGATTGGGAGCCTCCACCACCGTCCTATCACCGCCTTTCGTTGTCCTCCACGTTTTCCACCATTGTTTACCATACCAACCGACCAGAAGAGAGAGAGAGAGACAGAGAGGAGAAACCCAATAAGGAAGGAAGAAAAAAGAAAAGAGGAAAAACAAAGAAAAAAAATGATAAAAGGGTATTTTGGGTTTTCTATTTTAGTTATTTTTTCTCTTTTTTTTTCTGCTTAATCATTTAGGGGTAAAACTGACTTTTCATCGATATAACATAGAACCCCCTCAATTCAAGGGGGTAATTGTAATTTTTCATATGTCAGGGTATTTTTTGTAATAGAGTATACCTCTGGGGAAGTAAATGTAATTCTCCCTATATAAAACCTAAAAAAAAAATATTTGATAATATAAAAAAATAAAAAAAGATTATTCAAAATTAAAAACTATAATTGTATAGCTAATAACTATTGTAAAATATATATGTAAATAAAATTTATTATAATATACATAACAATACTATATACATAAATTTTCGATTTTATATATATAATTTCATAAAATATTCAAAAATGTTAGAATGTGAAGTAATAATTAATTCTGTAAATTTATATTTTCTAATTTAAGGTAACTATTTATTATTATTTTCGAGAATAAGAAGAAAATACATTGAGGGATTCACATGTATACATCAACTGGTTCTTCAATATAGGTTAGGTCTTTGCCAATATCGAGGGATTCGGTGGTTCACAATGTGAGAGGGACCAGGTTGATATTTCTTAAGCATAGAGACATGAAATACATTGTGTATTTCTGCTAAAGTTAGAGGTAGGGCTAATTTGTAAGCAACTTTTTCCACTTTCGCTAGTCTTTCAAAAGGTCCAACATAATGGAGGCTTAGCTTCCCTTTCCTTCCAAACCTTACTATTCCTTTCCTTGGTGAAACCTTCAGGAATACAAAGTCACCTTCCTCGAATTCCAGGTCTTTCTCCTTTTATCGGCATAACTTTTTTGACGACTCCGTGTTATCTCCATTCGTTTCTAATTACCTTCATAACTTCAGTTGTCTCGTGAATTAGTTCCGGTCCTAGAAGTTTACTTCACCTACTTCGCTCCAACATACTAGGGATCTACACTTACATCCGTAAAGAACTTTGAACGGCACCATTCCTATCGTGGCTTGGTAACTATAATTGTAAGCGAATTCTGCAAGAGCTAGGTGTCGATCCCAACTTCCACCAAAACCTAAGGTATAGGACTTAAGCATATCTTCTAGAATTTGGATAATTCTTTCAGTCTGTCCATCAGTTGTGGGTGAAAAGAAAGACTAAGATTTAACTTATCGGTTAAAATATTTTGTAATTCTTGCCAAAATTTAGAGCAAATGGGGGTTTCTATTTCAAGACTATACTAACCAAGACACCATGATATCCAACTATGACTTGTTTATAATTTTCTGTCATTCTAAATCACAAAATGAAATGGAAACTTTTCATAAGTCTCTCCACAACTATCCATATTGCATTAGTGTCCTTGCTAGGATCAAAGTAATCCTTAAACAAAATCTTTGGTGATAGGTTTCAAGTTTTTCTTTTTCAATCTTAGTAAGGGTTGTGATAGTCCGGATGGATATAAAATCAGATCTAAGATGTATATGGCAAAGTTGAAAACAATTTTTTTTTTCATAGGAACAGAAGATCGACAAGTGGAAGAAGTGAGCCATAAATTTAGTAGGATTTTATTTGTCAACATTTTTATTTAAATATCATTTAGAATATACATGAGAATTTCCTAGAGATCAAGATAACTCATCAATCCTCAAGACCTTGCTTCGATAGATTTTCATGTTTGAAGTATAAAAGTAAGAATAGTATAAAGACCGAGAATGTGTAAAAGGTTGAATAACATCTTTGTCAATTTGAGGTGTCAAATAAAGAAAACTTCGGGATTGGCATAAATCTTAGAAGCTTCAAGCTTTCAATAGTGAGCAAAGTACTTGGAATTTCCTATATTACAACTTTTCAAGAGGGAGATAAAAGGGATTTTAACTGAGGAAACTTTCAAGAGTGCCGTAAAAGCAAAGAGAATTATTATAAAAACAAGGACAATAATTGCTCTTGAAGTAATCGTTTTAAAAGAAAGTTTAAAAACAAAATTGGGCTTTTCTTTCTTTACCTCAAACAATGGATATTGGTTGTAAAAGATATCCCAAAGAAATATCGATATTGTGAATATATATATATAGGGGTAAATAAGTATGTCATAATCAAACTTGTAGTTTTAGAAACAATTCACATAAAGAATATAGGTTTCAAGGTTCCTGATTAACAAGTATATCTTCTATGGGGATTATAAAAAGTTGTTTTTCAAGTCAAATGAATTTTTTTTTTGAAGTCTTTTGAATAAGTAATCGATGAGGACCTACGAAAAGAATTAGTTAAGCAAAACTTAACTATTACAAGAGTGTCGCATTAATTATTACACACTTTGCCTAAATAGAAAACTATACTTAAGTTCATCATTGCGAGTTGCTTAGTATATATCTTTATTCTATTCATAATTGCGTCTTATTTTCCCATGTCTACTAAAATTCTCCCTCCCACATTCTCACCTAATTTCAAATCCAGTTTAGAATATACTGAAACTTCTTGTACTTAATCTCCTCAATATTGGATGGCAGCTACTTCTAATTCATGTGATAAATGTTAGAGGAACCTCTCGCCTAGGAAACATGTAGTGAGCTGGATCAATCAAAATTCTAGGTAAATGAAACAAGCTAAATGCGTACCTTCCACAACTGGAGGTTTATTGGTTACCTTGCACATCCATCCTTGCAGCTTTGATATATCCTGCCGAGTTCTTCCACTTGGGCCGCCCCTAGATTGTTTTTCTACAAAGTGTCTTTATTTACAATTGCTTCGTTATACTTTTCAATTCTCAATACTGTTTCTACTACCATAGTACTAATTATGAATCACTATCTTGCATTCTGAGCCTTAGACCACCACAAGCTTCCAAATCTTTCTTCTCTCAATTTGAACAAAGTACAGTGCGAATCTTGCTAACATAACTTCTACTTTTTCCAAATCTCAAAGTCCCTATCTACTTTTTCCAAATCTCAAAGTCCCTAGTTTAGTACTAAGTATTCATTCTCAGTACGGATTATATCGAAAGATACATTTTTGCAAAAACATAATTCAACCTAATACGAAATCCATTGGAGGCACTAGAGGTT